>JAWNNQ010001689.1:0-600000 GCA_035044765.1 Leucophenga montana | reverse complement strand
GGACCAGTAGTTGCTGAGATTAGCATGCTCAAGCAAACAAACAAACTCTTCAGCTTTATAATATTAGTATAGATTCTAAACCGCAGACAGTCTATGTCTAAATAATGTATCTACAACTTAGCACACTAAAACATTTTAACACTTTTCTACTTAATCTTCTTAAATCAGCGCGCTAACTAATCACATTAAAGCAGTTGGCATTCTAATTAAAAAGTTTAAACAATTTGTGGCTAGGAAAAACTTTTCATTGATTAAAGACTTTTCCATTTAATTTGAGTTGTTAATGCAGCCACGTGTCCAATACTAAACTAATCAGATCAATTGCGCTAATAAAATCACTGATTAAAGCAAACAAAAGTACAAGAACAACAATTAATACAAACCAAAAACAAGAAAGAACGCTGACGTTGAGTGTGCTCGACTATGAGATACTCTGTACTTTGTTTAAGGCTTCTTATATGAATCATAGTTTGTATTATTTAGGGTTCCGATCTGTATTTATGCGGAATACTTTATTAGAATTGATACACATTTTTAATTAATTGAAAAAAAAAATGAAAAATGTTCATACAAAAACTTAAACGTGCGGTTGGTTTGCTTGAGGCTATGCCTTAAAGTCAAGTTGGCATATTCAGTTAATAGTCTTCACCTGAAGAGACAAAAGGAAATCTTCAAACTTAAAGTCTGTAACTCTTATAATCTCCGAGTTCTGTTCGTTCAAACAGACGGACGGGCGGACAGACAGACAGATGGACATATCTATATCGACTCGTTTTCCCTTGCTTATCAATTTTTAGAGTCGTCCAAACCTCCGTCTGCCTGTTACATACATTTGCACAAATCTAATATATCTTTTTACTCTATGGTTAGAGCGAATAACAATCCAAGCAGTAATTGGATTAACTCGCAAAGCCATTATTAGGAAAGCAATAAAAGCGCTACTAAAATGAAGTTTATTTAATGGCATTGGTTTGAGTTTGTTTACAAATGCAATATAAGCTTAAATATAATACGAACAATATAAATTAGGATTTATTAAAAATGCAAGCTAGTTAATTTTGCTTAAATAAAAACTGCACACATGAGTTGAGTTGAAATTTACAATATGAGCATATATGAAAAAAAGTTCTGTGAAATTAAGCTCTTAGCAGAGAAAGAAGGAAAAAATGTAGGAGAAATGCAGCTTAAATACTTTTAATTGCATTCTGCGTAATAACAAACACATGCAGATAGAAGTTATGCAGCACACACAGATACGCAGAACACAGATACAAATGTATCTATACAAACGTTAAGCTATAAACATGCAGCATAGATATACGCCCACGCGTATACAATATACGAGGACGCTGAGAAAAGTTTGGTAAGTTGCTAATAAATATTGTACAGGTATTGTAGTTAATAGTTTACATTTGTATCTTTACAAAATTTCAGCAAGACTTTTAAGAATAGTGTATAAATAAGGTTGCAAATTGATAGAGGTGGCTGTGGAAAACCTTCTCATTCAGGTCGCAACAAATGGCATATGCGATGAATGTGTCATATTTTGAGAGGGCTCACAATTATGTTATAAAGATGGATCAAAATTGAAGAATGGAGAAACAGGAACCATTTCAAGATTTCAAGAGACAGTGCCTATGTGGTCCTTACCAACCACAGAGAATATCTTCGCAGGAGGACTTATGAAGCACATACATGTTGATTTTTAAGTGACATAGAACTATAAATTTAAATAAAACAGTTACTAATTAAAGGGTTGTGTAGATTTTTTTGTTTTCTTCTTTGTGCAATAGATAATTTCATGGCGATCAACATTCTGCACCAATTATTAATCATTTGAGGCCATATCTACCGCATAGAGAGCACGACATTCCATACTGCTATCCGCATAGACCAATGATTTCACGTACAGACGAAAGCCACTTAATATTGGACCGCCGACAAGTGCGGTCAATCAAAGTGGCAGTAGTAGTCAGCCGGAATGCAACGTAAGTTCTGTGGGCATTAGTATTAGTAGTAGTTAATTTTCTCTTCCATCACGCAGTTAAAAAAGTAGCTCAAAGTAGTATCGAAGTACGTTTATCACTGGATAACAGAAAGAGAATATCGCATATTGATATTTGCCTACCAGGTTAAAATAAATTTAAGCCCAACATTCAATGGAATCGTTCGATTCTATATTGAAGAAAAAAATGTTCATTATAACCTTAAAACGTATATCTCTTATTATTTCACAGAAAAAGGTAGTTTTGATTTGGCCTTGAACTCGCTATAAAACAAACTTCTGTCGAATATAAGCTACTGAACAGACCTTCAACTATATCAGCCTGTGAAGTAATTAGAGTAGTACTCAACGTAATAAAAAGCTTGAAGCTGTAGGTTTCATGACCAGCATAAAGGATCAAAAAAAAAAAGGTCACAGTGCTCACTGCCTTTCAGTAATTATAATAATGTCATTATAATCTTCAAGTACACCACACATCATCATCGTTTTTATCATGCACAAACTGACAGCGAATGTAAGCGTAGATTGGGTTAATCTTGACGAAGATCGTCCAAGATTGAGTTTACCTGAAAGCCAGTCGCACCATTGTGATACCTATTGTTGTGGTTTTTAGTTTTGCGGAAGATATCTCAACTAATTTCATGTGGGTCTCTGCCTTTGAACCCTTACATAAGGTCAATAAAACAAGCCAGATCCTGCAACGGTCTGTTTATTAGACTTTTCAAGTCTTCATAGAATGGTTTCCCGATAAAACGGGCGGAGTTTCAAAAAAGTGCAGGGCACTCAAACAAGAGGTGTTGGGTACTTGCCAGCTCTACTTCATCATCACAGCTACTGCGGAATTCAAAATAGGGGACATGCATCCGTTCGGCCATTTGACTAATGGTGCAGTGCCCTGTTATGACACCTAATGCTGTTCTCGTTAAAGTGTAGGGGCTCAGATGTACTGTTGGCGTTTCCGTACATACGTGCATGTCGCATTTCAGCTCAATTGAATTTGTTGCAGTGAGTCGAAATTCAGTTCTAGTATTTGAATCACTTACAAATTATGCATTTTTAATCCAATTTGTCGAACTTGCATTAGTTCCCTCGCATTTGCTTACATGTTAGTGTTGCAAAGCTTGCGATCGTGCAGCCGTGCTTTAAAAACATTTTTCCAATAGTTAATGGCAATTTGCTGTTTTGCTATTTACGCCAATTATCCTGTATTTACAACATCAATGGCGCGCAGGTCTCGAGAAGGACTTTGCAAGTAGAATACACCAAACCGAGCACATTGCAATGCAACAACAACAACAACAACAACAACAACAACAGCAGGAAGAAGAAGTAGGGAACAGCAACAGCAGTCTGGTAATATTTGCTGTTGCTTCGATAGCAGGCTTTTATGAACAACAACATACCTACCCACACAAGCACGCACGCCAACATGAACGGAAGTTTAAAAAAAAAGAAAAAATGAAAGGGTGTATGTGCAGCGTAAACACATCATAATTGAAGCCTTCAACAAGTTTTATACAATTACGAACACCTTCAGGTGCAAAATACAAACAGTATCAGCCAACAACAACAAAAACAAAAACAAAAAAATATCTGCACTTTATTAAATACCCAGAGCAGTGCACGCCATTGCTCGCACATAGATACACCCACAAACCCATACACACACCTACAAATAATCGCACACAATTACACACTTTGCTGCATGCCTTTAGCTGCCTTCAGCTGCCTCGCATTACATATTATTAAAATCGCATGCGAGCAGCCAATTCTTGTATTATTATGTCGCATGCGATAATCGAGTTTTAAGCAAGCTGTTTGAATTGTTTTTGAACCTGAAGCGTTTTAAATTTGAGTTTTCTTCTTACTTTTTTATACTTTTTTATACTTTTTATACAGCAAAACCGACATCTGTGCGTGTCTTGTGTATATGCATAGAATTGAGACTGTTTGCTAATAGAAGGCTGGTCTGAAAAGTCTTAAGTCATAAATATGATTTTTAAAGAAATAATTAACACACAATTTTGTAAGGATACAAAATTACAAATTACACATAGTGTAAAATTCGTAACACATTAAAGGATGCAACTTAAACCCCATAAAGTATGTATACTATTCTTGATCAGCTCAACGAAACGAGTCGATCTAGCTTCGTCCGTCTGTCTGTCCGTCTGTTCGAATGAATGTTTTTGCGCATTTTTTTGGTTATATCCAGTTATAAGTTGGTATATAGACTTCTTTTAATACCAGTCAAATAGTACATCCATATTGACATGCCACGCCCAGTTTTTAGAGTAACGCCCATACAAATCCTCAGCTAACTTTTAACTTTTTGAAGGAAAACCTTTTTTCTTTTTCAGTCAATATCAACTTATAAATTTATATGGTGGCTTATTATAATGGAATACTTCCACTATATATCAATGGGTGTGATCCACCCACATTTTAGGTTAGCTCGCATACAAATCCAACCTCCAACTTTTCACTGTTTCTATGAACAATTTTTTTTTTTGCAGTCAGTATCAACTTGAAATTTTCTATGGACGAACGGTTCACATATCATATATCAAGGAAAGTGTCCCGCTCACTTTTATGGGTAGCCCTCATAGAAACCCATCTTTCCATCTTTGTATACAAAAATATTTATCAACTTTCAATTTAAGTTTTGGACGGAAGTTTCACATAGTATTTTAAATGTATATGATCTCCCCCTATTAAGGGGTAAATACTCCCCTACCCATTTTTTGGATTTTTCTTGAACATCTTTTTCATAATTGGCAAAATCTGTTAAACATTTTATATGCTGGCGTTTTATGGACGGATGCTGTGAATGGTACTAAAGCTTCTGTTCCACTGAAGTTAAAGTTTTACCATCATTTTTTTTTTATCTTTTTAAGACGACAATCAGATTTCAGACTGCCTTTTAAAACACGTAGTGTTAGTTTATATTCGCCAATTTTTTTGTAAATTAACAAAAAAAGTTCGCAGATCCAGAAGTCAATTAGGCGTGTCTTAGCCAAGCGGCTGGTGAATGAGCCAGAGCCGGTGATGTGTGAAGTTGTAGCCTCCTTATAGGAACAGCACTGGAATAGAGTCTGGCAAGCTGATAACTGGCTAAGGTAGAACTGCTAACGGACCAGTACCACAACAAAAGATAAGGTGCAAAGCTTCATTTTGGAGTGTCTGG
This sequence comes from Leucophenga montana, assembly GCA_035044765.1. Classification (NCBI taxonomy): domain Eukaryota; kingdom Metazoa; phylum Arthropoda; class Insecta; order Diptera; family Drosophilidae; genus Leucophenga; species Leucophenga montana. The sequence continues at coordinate 594,808 of JAWNNQ010001689.1, read as the reverse complement.
AACCATTTGTGATTCGCTCTTGCAGCAATATGCCAAATTTAGATACTGTATCTCCATGTTAGAGACCAACAATTTGCTGCTTTTGTTTCGCAATGAAAGTTTACTCCTACGATTTAGAAACCGGAACAGCTTTCTTAATCTAGCACCACAGTTACCCATGAACGCATTTATGCTTCTGTCCAGACGGAGCCCCAGTATTTCGCATTGGTGCATCGCTGTGTCATTGAGGTAGATTTCCAGAGTGGTTCGTCACTTTAGAGAGACTTCAAACTGTTGTAGTCCTTCTATACCTCAGGCATGTTTAATTTGGAACATTTCCCACTTATCTCAGCATTTCAGCATATATTTCCAGATCTTTCAAACCATTCTGCTAAGCGTCAACTGCCGGTGCTATTTCAAGGCGTCATTTCATGCCTAAGAATGCCAGCAGAGTTGCGTTGGCTAACGATTTGAAAGGACTTCGCTGCATTTGTTTGCATGCAGCTGACATGAAAACTCTTTTACTTCAGCTAACCAACTCAGCTTCAGCTGTTGCCTCGATCCACTAATGTACACTATAAATTCTAGAAGAAAAAACAAAAAACAAAAATGCAAAGCTATGCGCAAATTTTTACGCTGGCATATAGACGCCTACGTTTTTTTTTCTTTCCTATATGATGCATATATGTATGTATCTATGAGATACGTGCTCACATGCATTTATTCATGTGGGCGTGGTGTATCCCTGTCTGCTGTGACAAAATGAGTTTTTTGCATGTTTGCTTCTAAATGTGACTCTATGCAGCTAAATATACAAAAAAAAAAAAGGAAAAAAATGGATAAAAAGAATTATATGCACGTTTATGTGTGTAATATGAAAAAAAGGAAATAATTTGCATAAAAATGCAAATTGCACATATCCTGTGTGCGGCACAAAGTCTTCAGCTAAATGGCATATAAACCTTGGTACTTAAACCAACATACTAGACAGACTACTAGTAGCTTAATTCACATATACGCGCGCATATTTAGCCTTAATTTTATACAATTTATAATGTTGTTAAGTTGAAAAAAAAAAACAAACAAATAAACAAACAAAACTGCTCCTTAGCAAAAGTTTTTCATTTTGGCTTTTGAACTTGCATAAAATGTACTTATTAAGTTTCTAACTATGCGTCTCAAAGTGAATATTTTGTATGAGGAGACATTTTTTCTATGGCTTACGTAAAGAAAAAGTTAAGAACTCAAATAAAATATTGAAATAAATATCAAAATTTACGTCAACTGCGGCGAAAAAACGAAGATGAAAAAAAAACTTTTTCCATTATGTTAATCTGAACGTTATTGTCAAGTAAAAACTTTGACTTGAGCAGCAATTACGAAATAATGTGAATACTTCACGCGCAGCTAGAAACTATTTTTCAATTTGTGCGTTTTACGTGTTGCCATAAAGCAACCATAAAATATTTCACTATAATAAAAACTGGCAGACTTCATATAATCCAGTACTCTGCTAACGCGCTAACAATTATAAACATTTTCACAAAGTAAAGAAATGGGCGTAAAAAGTGGAAAAATATTTAATATGCAACACAATGCATTTATTTTTGCACAACATGAGAGGGTACAGTGAAAAGTGTTGGAGATTGCATAGAAATGCATTTATGGTATTCACAAGGACTTGTAACAGTGCAAAAGTATAAAGTGCAAGAATAGTGTTGCACAACCAATGACAATTTGCAGTACTTTACTCGTTCCAGACCATATAATTTCTTTGGATCGGTGCAAAATGAGTACTGCAAAAAGTCACGAAAAATCTCTCAAGTGGCGGCGCGAGTTTTGGTATTTTGTTGTGCAAAATCTCAGCTTCTACTTAAGAGTCTTCACTAATGATGTAACAGATACATTAGCACATCAATAACTCAACCTATTGTCATTTCCATAAGGAACGGCACACTTACAAGGGATCATCAGGGGTCTCAGAAAATTCTCAAATATTGGAATAGACGCTGTTACACACAAAAAAAAGTAACTTTATGTTGCGCATTATGGTCTGAATGCGTCATCGAGTCATATTTTTTTCGAATACCACACTGAAACGGCGGTTACCATCAATGCAGAGTTCTATATTCGCAAGATAAGCTATTTTTTATGTTTTTTGCCTGAAATTGAAGATTTTAACTTCAACAATATGTGGCTTCAACAAGATGATGCTACAAGCGATACAACACAACCGATTTTGAATTTATTGCGTGAAAAGTTTCCAGAACGGTGTTCTACTTTTTTGTGGCGTTTTGCGAAAAAGAATCCTCAAACTTTATAGCAATATTTATGAAGTTATGGCCGAGATACCAAACGAAACTAATACTATACTTTGTACATATGTGAGAGATGCAAAAATACATAAGATGGAACATTATGTGGAAAAGTCTGTAATGGAAATGAACAATGAACAACAATGTTTGCGGCTTACCTTGGACTTATTCTCTGAATATAATTCATAGTATATTGATACCAAGCTCAACAGTAGTCTTCAGTTTATTTGTGGCTACAGGAAATAATTTTGGGGCAGTATATGATAAGAACTTATTGGTAGGTTGTTAACATCTGGTTTAATAAGTTTTAAGAACGTCGGTACTTGAAATTGAAATAAAACCAAGAGTATTGAACCAATTTTCCATTGGAATACTATAATTTTATGATATTTAAGATTACTAGAAGATATGATTCAAATAGCCACAGCAGCTCTGAAGCTCCAATTTTCAATGAACCTGTGGCACATTTCGGCTGGTACAATAGCAATTGCTGCACGAATGTTGACTTTTGGGGACATGTAAAGTTGTGGAACCATTGATGTGAACCAGCGATTTCACCTTCCCGCAAAGAAAATAATCCATTGGCGCAATAAATCCGAAAATAATACTACATGTCCAAAATTGATAAACAAATATGACCGCCAGGAATCGTCAGAGTTCGTACATCCTTATGGTACACATAATAAAAAGTACTTCACTTCAGTTACTGCAATTCTCGACAGTCGAATAATAACATTTTAATGTAAAAAAATACGCACAAAGTAAAATTATTCCATATAACTACAACTTGTGGCTAGTGGTGTACATTCAAAATTATATTTCGATGCAGAAAGTTTTCCATAATCATAACTTAAAATTTCGTAATTATGTAAAATACGCTATATATTTACAATTTCAAAGCATTTGCGCTACTTTTCTATTCACATAGCTAGCTAATGCTCAAAGGATTTCAAATAGATACAATATTAACACTCAGACCACTCTCGTCGTATAAAAAAAAAAATTGTCATTGCTGCTTTAGTCTTGCTGTATGCTTCTGCGTTTCTTTAGTATGGTAAAACTATTTTCATTTCGTTTTTATGAGATGAGACTAAATTGTGCTCTTTTTCCCCTTAGTTTTACTGCAAATCCTTTGATTGCCATTTGCAGTCAGAACACTTTGAAGTAGCTGAGTGAATAGCGCACGAACTTGAACTTTGTTTGATATAAAATTTTTAGAATTATAAAAATATACAAAAAGGATGTCTGTGCGATAGTATAAACTTCTTTTTTTTTTTTAATTTTAATGTAAAACTATTCAAAACCAAATTAAAATTCTATAAAAATGCAAAAGTTCAATTGACGGCACTTAAAATGCATGTTTTATGGTATTTTTAGCGCTTTGAAAAATTAAAATAAATGGTTGAATAGCTTTTAATTTGCGTATAGAAAACAAAAAGGAATGTTTATTTCAGTAGAACTGTATACATAATATACTTTGGACGATCTAATGTTTTATTGTATGCACTTTGCATACACTGACAGAGTGTGTAAGAACTATTTGTGTATTATAAGTGCAATTAAGTTTTAAATTAAAATTTTATAATTCACAGCTTTTAAAAGAAATAAGTATACTTAGTGAAGCTTGCAACGAAGTTTTTTTTTTTACAGAAATTTATAGGTTGGTGTTGCCTAAGAGAAATACTGCTTTAAAGAATTAAACACGTTTTAATTTACCAATAACTATATTTCAATTTATATTTCATGGCCGAATTGCTATTTAGATGGATTGGCTTGTTTGTATAGTGATTTATGGTGGGTTAGCATAACTGAAATTATTATCTTATACCAAATAGGAGTGTTCGCCTTGTGGTTGAAATTATAGCGACAATACAAATAGTATAGTATGCATTTTGAACTGTATGCGTTACTCACTTCGATTGTTTGGTTGTAATTTAGAGTGTGCTGAGAGAGAAAGCGAGCTTAGGTATTTGTGATTGGCCGAGGGCGTTACCTGGTTTTTACACACATTAGACCCAGTACTTTAGAAAAGAAATTTCATTCGTCCCTACACCGCTTTATAACCTTTGTAACAAAAAAATCTGGCCAATATGTTGGCTTTAAAGGTGTTGAAAAAGAGTGTGAACGTTTGACACTTGTCTATCTATTTAAGGAGTTAGTGTGTGAGTCAAAATGGCGTCACATGGCGAAAATGTGCAAGACAAGGTAAATTTCTAGTTTGTCAAAGAGGTGCATGAAGTGTAAAGCTAAATTCAACAAGTTTAAGTGCGTGTACACCGACGCGCTCTAAAATAGCAAACCGACAGGGTAGGCGTAATGTCTAACAACACAGGGTACGCGTACTGACTATCGACACAGGGTACGGTGCACTTACCCAGACGAGCGCTGAATACTAAGCGACAGGGTATGACGCGTTTACATCGTCGTTCACTAAAACGACAGGGTACGTTGCATATGCAACTTCGCGCTCTAAAACAACAGGGTGCGATGCGTTTACACTCTTGGCGACCTATTCACTTGATTTCACTTCTCGAATGATTGTTCAGTATTTTACTTACTTACGCGCACCACCGACTTGGACCGCTGTCCGATTTAGACTAACTCCCGGCTAAATATCTTGTTAGCTGCAATGTCTCATGTTGGCTGTAATGCATTTTGTAAGCGTGCATTCTTTTTTAAAGTCGTTCACGGTATTTTTGGTATTTCTTGGGACTGGCATTTTCATTTTTTTTTTTTGTGATTTTCTGGTATTTTAAATTACTTGGGGCTATTTTCAAACTGTCAGCTAACTTCAATTTAAATTAACTCAGTTACAACTAATTTTAATTTATTTTCATTAATTAAATTGAAATTATTTGAGTTCATGGTTTAGACTATAACGCCTCCATGGCGTCTTCCTGCTTAAATTGCTAGTTATATGCTAAACTAATTAATAGTACCCTGTAACGCTATTTGTGGCGTAGTAGTTTATAAATGCTTTAAAAACAACGATGAACAGCGAAAGGAAAAGAGAGGGCACATCAGATATGGCAACATACGGACGGTCAGATAGACAGACAGACGAACGAACATGTTTAATATAAAACGGATGCATTATAACGTGGTCCCGAAGCATCCTTCAATCCGTTACATAAAATACGCTTTTCCCACCAAATGTCACGTGTATAATAAATAACCACCAGACCACCAAAAACTAGCAGCTAGCCAACAAAACTTTAATTTTGCACATTCAGCGTTGATTTTTCAATAGCATGGAAAATATTTCAATTCATGGCATGCCAATGTGCTGGTCATATACATATATATATATAGGTATAACATGTACATAAATACATATTTCAAAATTTAGGTTAGCTTCGAAATGGCGCCATTATTATTGAATGTAAATGAATGCCAAAGTCAAAAAAAAACCTTTATAAGGATTTACATTATTAGGCGCCAATTGTGCAAAAAAAAAATATATATATACACACAATAGCAAACTTATTCTAGTTTCGCTCGGCCTTTTTATCGCCTGACTATGGCAAGGACACGTAACAAATATCTATCTCAAAGATACAACTTTTGCTTTTCAATAAACAGCAAATTGTCTATTTCTATGTGAGAATTTATGGCGAAAAGATGTTAATTTATTTGATGCCCTAATATTTCTTTGCTGCTCTTTGAATCTAAAGAATTCGAATATACAAAGCATTATATGGTAGTTAAATTAAGTATGATGTATGCATAATGAGCATGACTATTAAAATGAGCAGAGATTAGCGCAGCCATAGAACGAAGCACACATCATGCTCATCATTTCTAATGGCTTTTATGGAGAAAAATTTTCGCAAAACATAGAAATACTAATCTGTCTTGTATACTTGCTTCAAATGCATGCAAATCAGCTTAACTTGCATGGCATGAACAGCAAAGCATTTCGCTGTGGCACTAATTAAGCACAGTGAATACTGGGTTCAAAGTATCAGACAGACGGACAGATGGACAAACGAACATAAATTGCACGGGCAAATTATGCTTAGATAGGGTTTGACTCTGTGGACAATCGTTGATGATGTGCCGGTTATGTAATAAGAGAGAATTTTTAAATTATTTAATAAGCTGTAGCTTGTGTGCAGTTTTGAATGGATTAAACAATTAGAACACTGAAAAACTGAAATGGAGATTAATTAGATAACTAACAAACTGAAACACTGCCTTCTAAGCGTTATTAGATAGAGTTTGAATATATTAACCTACTGAAGAAGCGCTTAAATTCGCAGTAGTCAATCTCTGCTTAGAACCTGCATTCGAGTAACTAGAGCCACTCTAATCTCAGAATAATTTCACTTATTTAAAGTATGTGGCACATGTGTTAACTAGAACAACTGTCTCCAACAGCTAAGAGCATTTTTAATCTATATCTGTAAAATACAACTAAGCAACTGAAAACTGAGTGAGCAGTCAGTATGCGTAGCTTACAGTATTTGAAACCTCTGGTAAATAAAGTATTTCATTATTGTATCAATAGGATGATAAGAAATAATAAATAAATAATATATAATAATTCTTCGCTCCCAACTAAAGTACTACCTGAGAGTGTGAAACCGCTGGAAACTGAAACTAGTCTCTCACTTATATGCGCTACACAGTTTTGCACCGTGACTGGGGAATGCCAACAGTCATGGAGTAGATTAATTTACACACCAGTGGATACAATGATCGTTTCAATGAGCATGTTAATCAATCAGCATAGGCTCTGGGCATAAACACCTGCCGCAGTCGGCTCAAATGGCTACAACCGAATGATCTTCTAAATGCTTTAATGTCACTGCTTAACATGTTATATATGTAAATGTATTACAATTTTCTTAAAATAACTGATCAACACATTTACACAATTTTTAAATGAATCTCATTCCAAAAATTCCCATTGGCTAATTTCTATTTTTCGATTTTGTGCAAGCTTTGTTCGATTTGAAGCCACTGTAAGCCGGAACAGTATTCTTTTCTCTAGATTAAGCATAACATATGCAAAACAATCTTTCATCAACGAAAAAAAACCAATAAGGAACCGCAATGCACAAAAGTTTATCATCATCAAACGAAATGTCAAAGGAAAATGGTGTAGAAAAATGAGATTTTTGTGGAAGTTTCTTAGCAGTTTTCGTTGATTTTGTCGTTGTGTGTATTCCGCTGCGCTGTGCATTTGAATTGAGAAAAGCACACGGATGCTACTTGGTGCTCATGTAAATGTATCTTATAGATACATTTATATGCATACGCGCACACATACGAGCCAAGTCGAATTGCTAAGCGTAACAAAGTGCTGCATTATACTAATAACCTTCATACATATGAAGAAGTGCACCAACAGCAAAAGCATCATCATCAGCCGGGAAATGCTGCATTTGCAGATAAACAGCGTAGATTATTATAATGTTGTAATTTTTACTTATGCTGCACAATTCATGTTATAACTTGGAAGTTAAGCAGAGCCTGGGTATATTGTTGTATGAAGTATGTATCTGTGGAGTATTTGTATAAGTAGATGTAGGAGTTGTGTAGGATAAGCAGCAAATTTAATCTAAAATTTGATTCTACGAAATATCAATATAAATTATAAAAAAATTCATTGTAAAACGCTTAATATGGATTTGTATTATGAGTTGATTGTATAAATCTATTATGTATAGATACATACTGTTGAAAATTTTTAGTTTGTAGTGTAGATATTTAATAGTAGTCTTCGTAGCTGCAAAAGTTTTGCTACAATTTAAAGACAAAACTTTTAAGCAGCGTATTTGCCACAAACTAAACTTCATACATATGCGTATGCTAACAAACTGTCAAATGCAAAAATGCGCGTTCTACGCTAGTCAACCCAAGTCAAGTCAAGTATAGATAGATGACAATAAGCAATCCTACGTACAGATAGTACAATGCCAGCCAGCACATGCTTTACACTTTCTAAGCTAGGACATTTTACTGCATTCTTTCATACTTGCGTTCTGTATGGTTCTTTGCTAGCTATTTTTCATGCATTTTCCTTTAACCACACACACACACAAACACACACACATAGTACGAGTATGAGTTTCTTGTAGATACACACTCTTAAACGCGACATTCTAACACACAACTTGGCCTTCAATAATGAAGGTCGACCGCAAGTCACTTGCATAAACTTCAAGTCAAGTCAAGTTCCTCATAAAATATATGTATCTATGCATTTGACTTCCGTTTGCTGCTGTATGGCTGCGTATATCTGTGTGTTTTTGCAACTGACCAACTGAAAGAACGTCAAACTAGAAAATGAAGTACTGCAAGTATATTATGTTTGTGTTTTCAAGCATTCATTATACTATGTACTCGTATACACTACTTGTGTAGTATAATAAGTTTTGCTCGTTGTTGGCGTTATTTGTATGGCTTTCAGTTTGTGGTATTTCAAAGCAGCAGCATGCAACACCGGAAGGACATTGCAAAAGTTGTTGCAGCAACAAAATTTCATCAAAAACACACACACATTAAGTCCTGCTAGCGTAGAGTTAAAGCTAGTCCGTCCGCCCGTCCGCCCGTCCGTCCATCCGTCCGTCGTCTTCCGGAAGTTTACCGACATTTGTTCTAAGGTGTTGTAATGCACAAAGTTTAGCTTTACTAACTAGTTATGCAATTGTTTTTATCCATACCTGTCGACCGGTAGACTTTCGAGTCCTTTTACAATATTATTGGCAACAAGTGGCAATTGTTTGTGGTCTAGACTGGCTGTGCAATTTGTTGTTTCTACGAATAATTCGACTGGTTGCATGTTTCCAGAGGTTATAATAACAAAAACTATGTTTGTATTGGCTAATTAGTGCTATTAACTGGTATTACCAGAGAAGTTTACTGTAGTAGTTTACTGTAAGAGGCTTTATGTTCATAATTGTCGCATGCAACTTTCAGACTGCGGATTTAAGTATTTGGTTTAATTTTTATGTAGCAGTGCAGTAAAATTATTTGAGAAATAAAGAAACAGAAATATAAAATGCATATTTTACAATGTTATTCTGAGTTTGAAAAGCGAAAATAGTGAAAAAGCTTTTACAAAAGTTTTGATTTTGGGTAGTCTTGCATGAGCTAAACTGCTCTGAAACGTCACAGCTGAAAACATTTTTTAAGAAAGTTTTCTGAAAGATCTTAAGTTAAGTATAGTAAACGGAGGCTGCGAATAATATTGACTTAAACGAACAAATTTCGGAGCAAAAGTTGTTCGTTGGCCTGAATTAGAGCACATGGAGCAGCTGCCTATATAAAATTCTGAGATTTTTGAAGACTAGTATGTAAATTTAAATTAATGAAAAGCGACGAAAAGATGGTCGGGCGGACGGACGGACGGACAGACATACGGACAGACCGACGGACATGTCAATATCAACTAACTAACTAGCTAACATTTCTCGATGTCTGCTTTATCGGACTTATTGATCGGTTTTATTAGAGATGAAAGCTTTACCAGCGAGGTTGATTCAGACCGCGCTCTCTCACGACAGTAGCAAATAAATCGTAGAACTAATAGATGGCGCAGCCTTATGTCGCTAAGCAGCGCCATCTATTGGTAAAGCATGCATAGATTATACAAATAGCTGCATTTTTGTTTTTTCTAAACTTTCAGCGAGTTCAGCAATATTTAACTACCTGTGGTTCAATTACGGCGACTGAAAATCACTAATATCAGTTGCTACTCGATATTGCAAATATCAGTGATTGAGTATCTATTGTTTCTTACTAGTGCCACTGTGATTCACAGCGTATCAGTAATATGTATATCATTAATCAAATTGATACATTGATACTTTTTGTGCTGCTAACACTACATGCATGATATATTACTCATACGCCGTGAAATGCAATATTGAGTGGCAATTTATATCAGTGATTTTTCATTCGACGTGATCGAATCACAGGTAGTTAACAATCATTCAACTGAGGCGAGTACTTCATATTTAATAAAGCTATTTAAGCACATGGTTGAATTCAATCTTCATGCTTCGTTGGCTTTAATGTCTGCTAGCATCTGGTTTTTTTCACTGTAATATGAAATACTGAAATATTTTTTTTCTGATATTATCTTGCATAATTTCTATCCTATAATCTCTAGAAAATGACATCAAAACCCAACTTTTTCAGCATAAACATGTGGTTTCACATAGTATTGCCTTAGTCCTTACAAGTTGTAGTAAAGATAGGGTACTTGATGCATACTAGGAAGGATAATGTGGGATGAGCATGTTCCAATGTGTTTTTGGAATGTGCGCTGGAATGAACAATAATTGCAACTAGAATATATACAAATCAGGTGACTATCCATAATACCATGTACAATTCCGAAGAGCTTTGTAAAAAGCGCATATCCTGTAACGGTAGCACAATCATTCCGACTATCTCTCAAACTGTCTAATGGTCTTTTGTACCATTTTAGGTCGGTTCTCTCCAAAAATTAGCATTACAAAAGCAGAATTTTGACAACACAATGTGTTTTCTTTAAATGTTTTCTTAGTATCAAAGCGTGATAGCGATATGTGCGACCAAATCGATATCTAGTGCTATTTTTCTGGAAAGGATAGGCTTAAAATGGCACAAAAAACTTGGTTTAATTAATAAGAAAAAAAGTAGCTAAAATTATGTTTCTTTTCTTGCTTTTTATTTTAACAGTCATCGTAGTAGCAGTTGAAAATCACAGTGATTTCAACATAGCAGTCACAAGCGCCAAATTGCATCAGGCGAATTAAAAAACTAAATTTTTTAGCTCAATTATTTCAACAAATAAATATAATTGAACATGTTCGATGCTACTTGAAATGCTTGAAATGACACGTTTTGGCACTACACTAATTGAAGTATGTTTTTATCTAGAATCTAAATGCTCTAAAATAAAAGCAAATAGCGAAATTGCTCGAACATCAACTCAAACTACAATACAAATACATTTTTCAGAATGATGACTAACATTAGGTTAAGCAATTATTTTGCCGTATCTACACAAAGATTGACATTTTTCAAGCACACGACTGTATCTGTTGGTTTTTTGCTAGCTGCTATAAGTGTGCTTTATGCAAAAAAGCATAGTGCTGACAAAAAAGGATACATTGTACTAGTATAGAATAATAAATAGAGCAGTAATTGGTATGTAAAAAAACGAAAGGTGGTAGAGAAATCTGCCCAATAGTTGTCTTTGATTACAACTTTGTCGGTTTTACTTATTTTACTCCAAAGCATTTTTCAAGTCGTTTTTTTCTGTACCACTGCTGGCCACAATCTCCGGTGTATTTGTATTGCATGCGCACATTTTATCTATGAGATACTTTTTTTTTTCTTTCTTTCATTTTTGCTCAGTTTTAAATTAAGCAATTTCCAACGTTAGCCAAGAGTGGCACCCACAGTTTGTGGCTAAATAGTAGTGTCCTGCAGTGGTGAGCAGCAGTAGCAGCAGCAGCGGTGGCAGCGGCAGCGGTGCTGTAGCAATTTGAGATACAAACGTTGTGACTTTGCTTTTGGTTGTGCTATTTTGTTGTACTGTAGTTACGTCGCTGCTCAGCTAGGTAAGTATAGTACACTCTATTTTTTGTAATTTCCTACTGCATCCAAAGCAGCTAGTTTAATTTCACTTTACGGTTTGCTTTGGATCGTCCTTTTTTTTTTTGGGAAAACAATTTTTCCTAGCTTTGTTGTAGGTGTTACAACACTTTCGACTATTAAAATTGAACAAGCGGAAAATGCGATAGTAAAATGTTGAATGGTTTAGATTTGTTTGTTTGCAGTGGACAGCAGCTAAATTACAACTACAAATACATAAAAAGAGATACTAGCTCTGTATACTATAAAGAAGGATAAAAGTATCTATTGTGTGTGTGTGTGTGGCATTTGCAATACGGTAAAGACGTTTAGGTTAGTTTAGTATTTCAAAATAAGCTTTGTATACAAATATTTGATTTTAAATGAAAAATTTTTAAATTGTTATTTTAGTTGCAGTAATGAAAGGATTTGGGTTTGGTTTGGGGACTTAAGTACTTGCGATCAATGTACAGTAATAGGGTTCAAATTTATTAAGTCTGGTCCCAGTTCGATTACTTCAGTTCATGTCGCTTCTGGTCGTTCTGTGAAGCTATTCACCAAATCTGCAAGAAAATATTGAGTGGCCCAAAAGTAGTTGCTCTAAGTTTTAAAGAGATAAGTAGAGCAGATATAGGCCAAAACAATTACAAAGGCAGTGAAGACAACGCGAGTATATGCAGATAATGGCTTCATCTTAGAAATGGTGCAGAAAACATTTCGTGATCAATGTTCCAAATCGGGGAAACGATGAGGAAATCAAGAAGAACACTTTAAAATTTTAAAAACCGAATATTTATCACTTTTTGAAGTCTGGCGGGGATCATTGGCGGTTTTTTTCTTTTCGAATATTGGTATTGGGCACTGCCATTGACTTGTTGGTAAAAACTTTAAACATCAAAAAAAACCTTTCAGAAAAAAGTCTGAAGCCATTAAAATTTGGTAAAATTTAGAAATTAGGGTGCAATCCTATGGAAACCAGCAGTATGCATGCCATTATCAGACAGAAAATACATCAAGAAATCAGTTATTATGTGTCCCATCTTCATTGTCAGTGACGGATGAATCCACCAACAATGAATCCACCTACAGAAATTCCACACTAAACTGCGTTCATTTCAAGCTAGGATGGACAAAGAGTTTAATACTACTGTATACGGTGCACAGCTACATATCTACCGAGGAGCTAATAATGTATATCCATTATTACGCTTATGAGTACAATTTTCTCTCAGTAAAACTCCATGATGATGCCAATATAAAAGTGCTTGAGCTTTTAATTGAAGATATTAGTCCGCCAACTGCAGCTGAAACTCACATCACAGTTACCTCTACTTCTGATGCACCTCATCAGAGCATAAAATGCCAAAACCAAAAAGAATGAAGCTGCTCAATGTAGATACTTACTAGCTAAGTATCTATTAAATTTAATAATGCAGAAAGACAAAGAAGACTACTTTCTAGCAACGTTGTGTATAACGTTTTAGATATATATTTTCACTAATACGCTGCTTGTAAAATTTTAAATCTTTTGCAATTTGTTTTAAAAAACGCTTTTTAATGGAAACAATAAACGTGGCACTTTATACTAGAAACAGCTGCTAATGATGAAGTACTTTTGTATACGCTTTAATTATTCTAATTATACTTGATTATAGTTGAAGGTGTTGCGCTCTAATTAAAGTTCAAGCAGACTCGTGTGCCTTCTATACACTTTAACAAAATTCCTTCGATGTTAAAATTGACCACTCCCAGTCAATGTTAAATAGCAAAACTTCGCCAAAGCCAGATCAAAGTGAAAGAAATTCAGAAAGTTGAAAAGTTAAATAAAAATCAGTTTGCTGGCATTCAGTTTTCGCACTTATTGAAAAGTTTTCAGCTTAAATAGGAACAACAAATAACAAGAAAGAATACTGCAGTCGTGGGTGCTTGACTTCAAGATACACTATACTTTGTTTAAGGCTGCTTATATGAACCATGGATTATACTCTTTAATGGTTCATTTAATACTAGTTATCTGAAGAGGGAAAACTAGCGTCGAAATAAACAAACTTGAGTATCTATCTCTTATAGTCTCCGAGATCTGTAAGTTCAAACAAACGTTCAGACAGACTGATAGACGGACAGACGGACAGACGGACAGACGGACTTGTCTATATCGATTTGTCTTCCGATGCTGATCAAGAATATATACCTACTTTATAGCGTCCTCCACGCCTCCTTTTGTCTGTTACCTATATTTGCACAAACTTAATATATCCTTATACTCGTACCCTATCCGTACAGGGTATAAAAATCATGGTAAAGCAATAGAAAGAAAATTTTCCAAATAAATGTAAAGAAATATATAAGAATATTGGTACAGGTATAGAAAACTTATCTCGATTTTTGTATAACTATTGCTCTTTGCTCTACTGTAGGTGTTTTTTGTTTTAGTTTGCCATGGCAACTGTAGATCGCCTTGCTGTACCGATTGTATATCCTTGCAACGAAGTAGATTGACCAAATCATGCGTGTTATTTTCAAAGTAGTAAGCAGAGCGCACAGCGTCAAGGATACAGAATAGAACAGAAAGATGTGGAAAGTGTTGATAAGTTCGTAAGGACAAAGCTAAACAAAGTTTGCAGATATTTATGCTGAGGCAAGTGATGTATTTACTAAGGAAAAAGTTACACTACTCGTACAACTACAAAACTATATACATACAAAGCAACTACCTATGCTCTTAGTTAATTAAAAAACTTTCGTTACTTATTTATTAAATTGCAATAGTCGAGCGTGGATAGTTGATCAAAAACTACAGATTGTAACTACCAGTAAAGAAATGTTATTGCTATGTCAGAAAAATATGAAATTAATTTTAGTTGCGGTTTACGCAAACTATTTATGACCTTAAAAACAATAAATAAAATATTTTTCTGTAGATGCCAAATTGTATAACACAATCCAATAATCGATTATCTATTTGTTAAAACAATCATTTTAAATCAATTAATTGAGTACACAGAGAGAGGGAGATGGAGATGTAGACACTAGCTTGTTTATTATCAGCTGATTGCCGTTGCTATCAAGGCAAACAGCTGATTTGTGAACTGTAGAAAAACGAATATACTATTTGGCATAAATTTTAGTAAAAAAATTAATTATAGTTCGTTTTTATGGTGCTATTCATAAAAGTTGATCATTAATGGGAATTCCCATGTAGAGTTAGGGTTCTAAAAATTATTGAAATGAGTTTGCGTTTTTTTCGAAATTTACGGATTTGTTGTGCAAAACTGGTTACAAATATATTATTCAAAGTATTGTCCATCGCTGGCCACAACTTTTTCCGCATCTTTCTGGCAATTTACGTATACCTGCTCGGAAGAACGACTCGTCTTTTGAGCTTGTGGATCCACTTTTCATCGTCAGTCACAAGCGAAAAATCGTATGGCACCCAGTTTCCTAGCTTTTTAATCAATCCCATGGCTTTTAGACATTTGCTGACTGTCGAATCATTCAGTCCCAATGATTATGACAACTCCTGAAGCGTTTGGCATTGGTCCACATAGAGCAATGATTCCAATTCTTCGTCTTCAAACTTTTTGGTTTGACCTGACCGTTCCTTATCTTCGAGCGCAATAAAGCAACCAAACCACCTCCAACATAATTATTCAGATAGAGCATGCTCGCCGTAAACTTCCACTAAGATTCGATGACCCTCGGCCGCACATTTCTTCATATTAAAGTAATGAAGAAGAACTCCCGCAAAACACTTTATCTGGTACATAATTCGACATGTTCGAGGCAATATTTAACAATAGGTTTTAGCGGAAAGGAATTGGAAGCTCGAACATTGGTTCATATACTAGCGGCGGCCTCTTGTTGGCAACGCTCATTATTAACTCAAGGTAACAATAACAAAAGACGCCAAACAATTTTCATACAAAAACTTGAAAATGGGAAAAAGGTTTGTATGGGAGCTACCCTTTAAAGTGAGGTTGGCATGTTCATACAATACTAGTTATTTGAAGAGACAAATGGAAGGAAGGCTTAACTATTTAAATTTGAAGTCTTTATCTCTTACAGTCTCCGAAATCTCTTCGATAAAAGAGACGGGTGGATGAAAGGACAGACGGACAGATGGACTTGTCAACATCATCCCGTCTTCCAATGCTGATCAAGTATATATATATACACAAACTAACTATTCAGCAAACTAATAAACTACTCATAAAAGAAAGTAAACACAACTTTTAAATTGCTAATTTATTACAAGCTAATTTATTATTAGCAACAGCAAATACAGCACTGTAAGTAAACTTATTCTGATGACAATCAATTTCACGCATCCGGTAGATCCTTGTTGAAAAACGTGAAACCCTGGTGCGCTGCCATTATATATGCCATACGTGGACCACGTGAACCCAAAAAATAACGCAATGGTTTAATACGTTCACTATCGATTTTCCATAGTACGGGGGAGAGTATACGCCATGTCTCACATACCTCATCGCTGCGCATAAACATAAGCTGTGAACCGCTGAAAATATCCTGCAGTAATTGTTCATAATTACAAGTCATATTTTCTTTTAGCAAGCATTGATCGCTGAGACGCAGCGAAATCTGATCAAGAGATTTCAGATCTTCACCAGGCACCTTGACCATGAGACGTAATACGATTTCCTGTTTTGGACCAATTGTAATAACCAATTCATTTTGACTGCCTTTGCCCGGAAATAAATCACAGGCCATGCCTTTGTACTGTATGCGCACTTCAGTTTTGGTTTCATTCATGCCAATGCCGCAGCGCACAATGAAGGGTACGCTGTTCCAGCGTTTATTGGCTATTTGAAATATGATTTGTGCAAATGTAGGTGTTATAGATTCCTCTGGTATATCCTTCTCCTCGGTATAGCCAACTTTGCAGACATCCGTATCGAGCATATTATTTGCATACTGTCCCAGTACAACATCGCTGAGATCTACCGTAACAACACTCCGCAACAGCTTTAACTTCTCCTCGCGTATATCCTCAACACTCATTGAATATGGCTCATCCATAGCAATGAATGAAAGTATTTGCATCATATAGTTTTGCACCAGATCACGTATAATGCCATGACTATCAAAATATGCTGCTCGACGTCCAACGCCTTCGACTTTCTTACAACTGATCATGACGCTTGCAATATTCTCATTGTTCCATGTATTACTGAAGATTATATTCGAAAAGCGTAGCGCCAGCAAATTCATCACTGCATCTTTGTTCAAATAATGCTCAATCAGATAGATCTGCTCTTCTTTGTATATCTGACAGAGTTGTGTCTGAAAGAAGCGATAACTCATATCATTTCTAGCAAATGGTTTCTCAACAACTATGCGATTCCAGCCTGTTGTCGAAAGACACTTCCGACTTATATTCAAAGTGACCGCATCGAACACTATGGGCGGTAATGCCAGATAGAATATTCGATTTGCTACGTTCATATTATGCTTCGTTTCGTATTCAACCATTGTATTACGCAAAGTCATATAATCTTGCAGCACTTTATATTCTCCTTGCATCAACTTAAATGTATTCCAGAAATTTTCATGCTTTTTCTTTTCGTTCTGTTTGTCCCAATCGTACAAACTAGATACTTTTATTTTATAGAATCTCGGATCGATTTTGCGTCGCGTGAAGCCATAGATGCGTGTACCCTGCGGCAGTTTATGCTTGCGATATAACTCCCAGAGATGCGGTATTATTTCATGGCATGCCAACCAGCCGGAAGCTCCAAATATTACAAATGAATATGCGGTTTCATTGGCTTTATCGATAGGATACATGCTGTGTAGTAGCTAGAGATTGCTGCTTGTTTGTATACTTAGCGTATCTGCTCGAATATTTTATAAAAAATTTATTTTTTTTTTAGGCCAAAATATTTTGCATACTTCAATTTGGAATTTTCAATTTTGCCGTATAAAATTTTGTATATAATTTTGAGAGAATTTAAATCTAAATCTAAAGTGAAGTTTAAATTTGAGGCATTGATATAGCATTGAAAAGTAGAGAATGAGGAAGAAAGAGAGAGAGAGAGAGAGAGAGGGGGGAGAAAAAACAATAGGAGAGAATTACTACTAGAGGAACTTCCAAAAAAACTACAAGATAGAGTCTTACGAAATACAACAACAAGTCTTGTGAAAATTAAATCAAAAACAGCTAAAACCATTCCAGATTTTGCAGATATTTACGAATTTAGAGCTGCCGAAATTGAATGACATTTTTCAATGTTTTAGAAATCGATGCAGATTTTGCGAAACTGTTCCGGAATCTGCTACAATCAATCCTTGCTCGCCAAATTCGATACATATACAGTAATATAGTTACACAAACGGGCAGAGAGAACTACATAGGTGAGTTCGAAATAAGTATGTATATCTGTAAAATCGTTCCAAATCAATATGATAATTTCTTATAGACAGAAGCTTCACATTAATATATGAATAAACAAGTCTATTTTTTGTGATCGCTGCTACGCTCACAATCAGTATGAATTCGCAGATGTGCACAATCTATATTTTATCATAATCGATTGCATATTTTGGAAGTAAAAGGCTTAAACAATTCTCACTCACACAACAAATCAAACACACATAGGCTTTACACGTAATACAAACGCACACAAACAAAAAAAATATTAAACGAGCAGCCACTTACAAGTTGATAAGACTCTGCGAGCGCGAAAGAGATAGCAGATTGTCGGTTTTACTTTGTATGCGATTCGCTATTATTTTGGTAATTAACAAAATTATTAATAGATTGAGGTCAATTGTGCCCAACGCTGGCCATACATACTGGTATGTACTATTGAAGTCCGGAGAAATCTCAGTCGCCTACTTTGTAGTTTTTGCATGGTATTTCTTCTATGTTCTTCTAATGGTTCCAAATCATCACATTAAATTACTTTATTCTGTCGAAGATACGACTCTACCAAGGATAACATTTTCTTTTTTTTGAGAATTTTTTTATGAGAAGTTTTTTATCGTACCAAAAATATTTATATATTTATATTTATATGTGTGTACAGTGCGTGTACAATCTTCGTACCCTGCTCTCTACGCCTAAAGCTATTTTCAATAAAAACAGCTTAAAATAGAAAATATAAAAACGTATTTCAACTAAACTAATGCTATTTAGATAAGCAGCTTTGAGATATCTCTATATTGGTTTGGCTTTGACAAAATCAAAATACTATTAACTTCAATTTGAAACTAATTCGTTAGAGCAACTCTAAACAATGCGCATTGACTTAAATCTTAAAAAATTCACCAAAAAGTCAGCCCTATGTGTGCATTTAATAGCATCTATTGGCAGAGATTCAATGAAGCAATGTGGCATGCAACACTCGAGCATGCAGAGAGCGACACATGATACTCGAGCAGTATTTAGTAGCAGGAATCATCATCACCATCATCAACAAGAATTGCAGAATTAACAAAGACAAAGGATGTTGCAGCACCAATGGCACCAAAGTGCAAGTGGCAATTTAAGTTCAATCAACATGGTAGGCCTCCATGCAACATGGCTGATGAAGACTGTTGAGAGCAAGCAGGCAGGCAGGCAGGCTGGCAGGCAGTAAGTTTGTACCCAATGCAAAAGTGTCGCTCTCTGCATGCTCGAGTGTTGCATGCCACATTGCTTCATTGAACATCATGTGCCGCACACTTTGTTGCCTAGTTTAGCTTAGCAACAACTTCGATTGCAAGTGATAATTCAATTTTCTTTGGTACTACGTCGTCATCGTCGTCGTCGTCATCCTGTTCATCGTTCTCGTCGTTGGCCTTGTTGTCATTTTAGTCGTTGTCAACGGCAGCTGTCTTTGCTTTAGTCCTGTCTACACTCTATTGGATCCATGCTGGTGTGTTGCTATAAGCCCATGTGGCTGTTGCGGTAATAAAAAGCTTTTAGTCCTATTTTGCAGCGCAGACAAATTTACACATTTAAAAATATATATTCACAAAGATACAGAGATCCTAATCATGTACGGGTTAGGTTAGAGGTGACAGCCCTTAAAATGAATGTGTCCCATGTACTAAACGTTTTCTATGCTATTTTTAGTTGTAGAAAAATTTGCTCAATATGCCTTAAGCATCAACCTTTTCATACACCTCACACAAGGATACTATAAATTAGTCTGAAAATATCTAACACTCAGTAGGAGGTGTTAGATATGCCATAAAGATACCAGTTGATTTAACCATGTCCGTCTGTTTATCTATCTGTCCTCCCGTCCACCTGTCCCTCAGTCTACGCATCTGTTTGTCTGTTTCTCCGTCTATCTGTTCGTCGGTCTATCAGTCTGTCAGTTTGTCTGTTTGCCTATCTGTCTGTCCGTCTGTCCATACATGTCCATTTGTATACCTATATGTACGTCTGTCTGTTTGTCTGTATGTCTGTATGTCTGCCTGACCCTATACACTTTACTCGCTCAGGTTTAGAGATTTTTGGCGTAGGCTAGATACAGATATATTTTATTTTTGTCGTGTTACCCCTAGTAAAGCCTATATGCAAAAGTAGATTGGTATGATAGACTTTATTTAAATCTTGAGCTTAGAACTGCTTACTTGATTCAGTTGTTCTACAATATATTATTTGAAGAGCATTAAAGCTTCGTTCCTACCCCAAATTAAAGTGTTTCCTTCTATATTTTTATTTTTATTTTTTATACATAGAAATAGAAATCCACTTGAATTTGCTGCTTGCCAATAAAATTTTCTTTAGATTTCCATGTATTTTGAAGATTTTTAGCATTTATTTTAATATGGGTTCAGTATTTTGTTGCCGTATTTTGTATTGCATAATTTTAGGCGGTTTGACCATGTTTTATGCAAAGAAAACAATTCATGCTTATATCCTGCACAAATTGTGTGTAAATGGTTTTAATAGCATGATAGAAGATTTATTTTGCTACATTAGAAACATGAAAAACCTTTTTGAAGTACTTAAATTGAGTATAATGACAGAAATTAGATGGAGTATGACAGATTCATTCCTATTAATGCTATCCGACTATTCCATAATAAATACATATTAATTTGATGAGCATTGGAGCTATGAATCATTTACCAATGGTCGTTTTTTGTGTGGAATCGAGCATCGAAAAAAATCAATAAAAACTTATTTAAGCTCGAAATAATGCTGCAATATTTAATTTGTAATTATATTATAATAATTTTTAAATATGTATAGAACCTGTAAATGATGTAGTATGCCAAAAGTATCATGGATTTACATACTGCGAAAATGTAGATACAGAAGATGAAGTCGATTTTCCAATATTGACGGATATATGTTAAAACAAGTTATGTGTGAGATCTATAAATAAATACGCAAGTGCAAAACGTTCACAAACTTTTTGAAAAGTTGTGAAGAGGAGCAGGGATGAATTTGTTTTCTAAAATACCGCGTCTAAGTTAGATAAAAACCATGTAACGCTCTGAGCCAATCGCAAAGACCGGAGCTCACTTCCTCTCTCAGCTCTCTCAATTTGCTTAAAAGAAAAAAAAACAAAAAAATCAAAGTAAGTGACGCCATAAGAGTAAGCAACAGACGATAATGTGTTGTTTTGGTTTGGTGCCGCTGTAAAAGAGTAATTTCATTTGTTCATTTCCTTATTTTAATCTTTCCAACATTTAACCCATGATAGAATAATAAAATAATGTAACGTATTCCCCATAGCCGCTCTCTTTTTTTGTTTCTTTCGGTTCCTTTACTTTCAGTTGGAAGAATAGCGAAAAAAAGATGTTCTTCACCTCTGTCGTGTTCTAAAGCTAGACGTTGGGCTCGAACATGTTGTGGGCGCACTTGCAGACATGTTGGTGAGCATCAGTTGAGTGTGTTTTTGATAGTGTTTTTGTTTGTAAAATTTTCAAAAGAAGAGGAATCAAATAAATATTTAATACAAAAAAGCGAAATAATGTATATAAAAAAACAAAGGGTCGAATTTCGTTCACATTTTGTGTGGGAGGCTCGCACGGCGCGGTTTGTCTTTGAGTGCACCGGTCGTTTACAGCTTATTGACATAGACTTGAGACTTAAGGAAACCCTAGAAGAACGATTTCGGTGGCCAGGCCACCAGTCCAGCTGTACGCTATGTACCGTCATTCTGTTAGAACCACATATCGTTCACCTCCATATCTTCCAACTTGGAACACAAGAAATTACGAATCATTAATCGGTAGCGCTTTCCGTCGATGGTGATAGCAATGACATCGTCGCTTTCGAATAAGCACGGGTGTTGACGTACAGGGGTTGGCTGATAGTTGGAAAACCTATTACATATCTTCCTTATAAAACATAGATATGAGATATTCTATAAAATCTGAATTTTTCAACAATCTCTGGCAAAAACAATTTTTTTTTTTTTATTTTCTCAATATTTCAAAAGCTGACCACAGAAACAATAAACAAGCGTTGACACGTAAATAACTATTTATCTCCACTCTAAACCATACAGGAAATGCTTCTATAACACTATACTCACATTATCTTGAAATCGGAGCTACATAAATTACGAAAGAAATGCCAGGAGCATTTTGGTAAACCTCAATCTAATCAAAACTAACACCTACTTTTTGTGCAACGCATTTAGAGCTACTTACTTTGACAGAGTGTCGCAATAACCCGTGCAAAAATCCATTTGATAAGTAGCTAAGAACTGAACTGAAACACGTGCCACACTAAAATCAGTGCGTTAATTCAATGGCTTTGTTTTCTTTCTATTTTTCCTCTCTATTTTTTTTTTTTTTTTTTGGGTTCACCATGTGTTTTTCTATCTTTTCGCCATAATTCAGGTGAAAATCTAAGAGAAGCTTAGCAGCTGCAAGACAGAAACACGTAAACGTGCCTAGTCGAACTGCAGACAATTAATAAAGAAATGTAACACGTACACACACAGTATATGTGAGGGTGTACTGAAAAGTCCTGAGTATAATTGGATTATAGTAATGTCAAGTCCTCATTTTGAGGCAAAAGTAGCTAAACTGAACAGTACATGTCTCAGTTCTCATTAGTAGATTTTTGTTGCTGTCTCATTCACACATTTGATTGGCTTTACAATATAAAGCAACATGAACAATCTATGTATTATAATGTAACGCGAATGAAAATTATAAGGGGAAAGTGTTAAAAGAGAATTTCGTGTTTTTGCATTCTCGTCTACAATAAATGGTTTGTGTTCTCCAAACTTTACGCATGACACTCGCAGAACTTCTAAAACTTTCGCCTTAAGCTACTTGCTCAAGTGAAAGCCGAATAAATGTGCGACCGGAAGCTGTCAGAACAAATACCTTTTTCGTCAAAGTATTATGCTATGTATATATTGTATATAGAAGTATGTAGTTGCCATGGTTAAACTTGCTGAGCTTCCTTGTCAATGCTAATTGGCTTCAGTAGAGGTAGCAACCGCAACCGGCATTAAATTATGTGTAACATAATAATGACAAATAACCAAAGACAATAGTCTAAGCATATTTTCACATAGTCAATGATAATATATCTATAAAGCTGACAGATACTTATGTACAAACCTGCTATATATGAATATTCTAGCTTGTTTATAAGCATATAATTGAGGCTTAGTAATAGTACATTCACTAATTGAATTGAACTAACAGTAACAAATAGTGTTGTTCTATAAAAGTTAGGTTCAAGAAAAATAAATAGTTAGACTAATAAATAAACAAACAAACAAGGCAATCGAGCGTACTTGTACTATGTTAGACCTTAAGTGCTTTTCGGTCAAACAATTTAAATTTTAAGTAGACTTTGAAACGAATCACCATAGTAATGTTACAGATTTCAATAAAATAATTTTTAAAGTATCGCCTGCAGCAATTGCTGTGGAAATAATTGAGTATTTTCAATTATTTAAAATATTTGAGAGTTTATGCAAAGGCTGTAGATAGTACAAGCTACACTGGCAGAAATTTAAACTAGCTGTTACTCAAACTTTTGTAACTTATTTCAAAATTAGAGAGGAATATCTTCCTACAATCAATGAGAGTTGTGCCCTTCGAGCCGGATACAAATAATTAAAATTAAAACTTGAGGCCTGTTAATACATAACTTCGTAAGAAATATTTATATTAACAGCTTACAGTGTACACTCCGCGATAGTTGTGCCTTTCGAGCCGGATACAAACACATAAAATTAAGAATTGAGTCCTCTTGTTATAAATTATGTTACATTTATATTAATAGCTTACAGCGTACGCTCCGCGATAGTGGTGGCCTTCGAACCGGATACAAGTACGTAATTTTGAAACTTGGTGCCACTTGGCGCTTCGAGCCGCATACAAAGGCATAAAATTAAAACTTGATGTTATATTTATATAAACTTTTTCAACTCTACGCTCAACGAGAGTTATGCCCCTCGAGCCGGATACAAAACGTCAAATTAAAATTGAGGCCTGTTATTATATACCGCGCATATTATATTATATTTATATTAACAGTTCAATGTGTACGCTCAATGAGAGTTGTGCCCGTCGAGCCGGATACAAGAAATTTAAACTTTGATGCCACTTGTTTTATGTTCAATACACAAGTGTATCTCTATTGAGCATTTATTTGTATAGTGTACCCATGTCATTCAAATGATACAAATACAAATTGCATTCATTTAGCATTAGGTTTTCCATTTGCACTTTTGACAACTTTGAAAATACAAACTTATGCATAGCAAAAGCACAGACATCCATATAACGAGTGGTTTACAAACATTGAGCAAAGACAGCAGACATTCGAGAAATTTTATACTTAAGGACAAAACCTGCATAAGCCAAACTCCCAACTACACAAAGTACCTCGAGTAGTTGACAGAACAGTTTATGAGTTAAAGTATCTGAAGCCAACTGCTTCATGCTACGAGTATAACTACGTATGTGTGCTTAACACATTTTATTGTAATTGAACTAGGAAGACCATTAAAACAATAATTGCCACAAAACAACCAGAAAGTGCAGATTCATAGAAACTGGAATGTAAGACCAGACCAGACTAGACCAGTCACTACTACTATACATTTTGGTAGTTAAGTAAAAGTCAGTTACACGCGTACAATTGTTGTCGGTCATAAGTTATTGCAGCACATTTTCTTAAAACACAGATTGAATAAAATAGAAGGCGTACTAGGATGAGAGCAGCATAGCAGGCAGTTGTAAGGCTTTTAAATAGTTACCTACTTACAACTACATAGTTTCTGTGTCAGTGTTTGTTTCATTGTCTCACTAAGTTTTGTCTTTTGTACGCCAAATTGTGGTTTATATGTTTTATTATATTATATTTATGATACGTATATTGTATGTATATATATTATATGTTATACGTATATTGCATATATCGCAGTTACAAAAGCTATGTAACTTTGTAAGGATGGAACATAAAATTTAATTAAACTGTTTTATAGGTTGTGAATGCGAATGAGGTGTGCGATATATTTCAATTCACACATAAATTTCATTGTTAACATGGAATAACAGTTGGAAACTGTTAGAACTGTTATCGCAGTTAACAGCAAAGCAGTTACTTTAACAGAAAATAACAGTGAAGAATATTAACAGAAATAGTAATGATTTTAGCTATACTCGTAAACAGCATAAGAGTATTAACAGTGTCTTAGTAGTAAATAGTATGACAATACTGACAGCCAAATAGATTTAGGTGATTTGAACAGAAAATCACAAAATAATACAATATTAAAAAAGATTTCAGTGTATTGAGCAGAAAAAAATTTACAATATTAATATAAATAATAGTGTTTCCAGCAGTAACTAACACAGAGCAACTCTAATAGATAGTTCAGTGATTTTAACACATAATCACATAACAATATGAACACAGATTTCAGTGATTACAGCAGAAAATGAAAGAACGATATTAACAGTATGATTAATAGTTTTAGCAGCAAATAACAGAACAGCATTAACAGAGATTTCAATTATTTTAACAGATAAAAATCGCAGTAACAATAATTTAAATGATTTCAGATTAAAATAATAAACAATATTAACAAAAATAGTAGTGATTGTAGCAGTAACTAACATATCAGCATTAGCAGAGGTCTAAGAACAATATTAACAGTGATTTTAATGGTTTGAGCGGAAAATAAACAACTAGATTGACAGATATAGTAGTCATTTTATTAGTAAATAACAACAATATTTACACAAAATGTGAATTAGTGATTTCAGCGCATAGTAACAGAAGAGTATTTACAGAAATTTCAGTGATTTTAGCAGAAAATCATAAAATAAGATTAAGATAAATACAAGAGAATTCAGCTGAAATTAGCTTAAAAATATTAACAGAAATAGTAGTGATTTCAGCCATAAATTACATAAAACAATATTAACAGAATTAATTTAATTATTAACAGGACAATATAAATAGCTAAATCATCAATTTCAATAGAAAATAACCAAACAAGTTTTACAGTTTAACATAAGCATAACATTAACAGAGAAAAACGTTAATATGACTTACCATTATCATTTTATTGTATTTATATTGGCAACAGGGCACTTTGCACAACTATCGCCGCTGAAAACTTATTTGCAGTGACGTCACACGTTTACTTTGTTTTACTGCTACTTATTTGCTACTCCTTCTGTAGAATAGCATTATAAAGCACAAAAAAAAAACAAACAAAAAAAACAAAAACAGAACAAACAAAAAACAAAAAAAAAACAAAAAAAAAACAAAAAAAATTGTTTGCAAAAGCAAAACCAAACTTTAAACTTTCTTCTTCTTTTTTTTTGAGACAGCACATTGGAAAAATTTTCAACATTCATTTTTTATCTTTTTATTCACATGAAAAAACATTTTCCGCACAAATATTTCACAACATTTGAATTGAAAAACTTGATGTTTTGATATTTTTCACTTTAACTCATATAAATTACATTTTAAATATGTTAATTTCTTTAATAAAACACAGCACGAATTAGTTTCACGTCTTCACAATGCAAATAATTTCAAAGAACTGATTAATTAATCAATAAAAAGATAACATAACAAAGAGAACACTGCACAAATAACAGTAAAAGTGCTGAGCGCTGGTGTAATTTATTGTGATAAAGCAGGTTAACCAAGATCTCGAAGCTGCACTGCAATCTTGCTGCACTGATAATAACATGATAACGCAGTGCTATGAGTGCTATTACAGTTCATTGATGCGCGATTTTGTAACAGTTGCACTGTATTATTATGCTGATCATTTTATTCTGAAAAAAAAGAAAAAAACAAAAAATAGAGGAATAAGAATTTATTTAACCTTAGAAACGGTCGCACTTAATTCGCTTATCAAGGGATGCCCGTTTTTCAGCATATTCCAAAACATTTTTTGCAGTATTACGACTACTAAGTTGGACGTTGGCTTTAAGGTCATGAAGTGGTTTTTGGCAGTGGTCAGGGTATTAATATCGATACACCAAAAATTTGGTCGTAATCACCACATCAGTGAGACAACTGTGCGCAATATTGTGGGTCTTTGGAACGACTTGAAGACTTGCTTCAAGAACGCCTTAAAACAGCACATTACTTCACGTTCATTCGGGTCTTAAATTTTCGTAATAATTCCATAAATAATGCTATTGTATGGCCTTTCAAACGCAGCCAAATATTTAGAAAAATTCGAAACCATTTGATTTTTATTTAAAAACCATGTATCAAATGTTTAAACCCACAATTTTTAGTTTCTTCAATTAGCATTCACAGTGACTGGCCATATTTCACTGTTCTGTGATTTATTGAAAAATTAACCATTCTGCACATCACTAGAACGCATGCATTATATCGCATAGTAGCTGTTGTCTTTCTAAATGTTTTGCATGCCATTAATGGAGAACATTTTTGGTTAAAACAGCGGAAATGTCGCAATCTCAGTAATATACGCCTACCTACCATACCTTCATATCTACCTACCTACCAACAACCATTAAATTAGGGCGTAAATAAGCCTTATGGCAAAACTTCCGTTTTCACTTTTGTTTTAATACAATTAAAAGTCAGGAAGTCAGTGACTGGCTTTTCATTGAAGCATGCTGTGTACGCTGGAAATGCTTCCGGTTACGACACGACACAGAAAAAGCTTTAAGTAACATACTTTAACAACATCCTTTGGCATGAAATTTGATGCACACCAAAAAAAAAAAAAACCGGAGAAGATTTACACGCGCATTTCAAACGAATTTATTTAGGTCAATGCTTTTATCAATTATTTTATATGTTCTTTCAAAATTCTCGCTTTCAAATAGCTACACGCATAAATTGTTGGCATATATCTTACGTATCCTTTGCAATATAATCGATAATGTAAATATCATATATATGTACAAATATATTATTGGTATGCATATTAGCTAACAAGTATTTATCAATTTTATTTGGAAATTCATGTGAAATTTAAGATACATGTTGATATAAATATACCTACAAGTACTATGTAAGTGGCTGTGGTTTCCCTGTTTTTGTGTCCTTTTTTTTCTTACTCCTCATGTTTATATTGAAGTGCAAATGATGGCATTGATTATGGTCAGCCAGATTGATTGAGTGCCCTTAAATGTGAGCTCAAAATAGTAAAACCTAATTATGTGGTACTTGTTGTGTGTCTAATGTTGTAATGGCTTGTGTTTCTGTGTGTGTGTGTGTGTGTGTGTGTGTGTGTATGTACAACTAATATAAAACCAAAAACAAACTAAAAGCTAAAAGCAGTGAAGAAATCTTTAACTAGACATATACTACAATTTTAAAGTTTAAAGGTTCTATAGAGAAATCTTCTTGGAGAATGGAGTTACCAGGTTCAGAAATTAAATTTCAACATGTTTACAACCATAAGAAGTTCCAACAAGTTGTAAGTTGCGGTGAACTTGGTTCAATACGACCAAACCAAATGAAAAGCAAGTGAACAAAGCAATCACAGCAGTCTTTCGATTAACTTACTATTCAACAGTGCTTGGCTCATCCTTCTCTTTCTTACTTTCTTACTTTCATACTCTTAGCTGCGCTCTTTCTTGTTTCTTTTCGTTAATTTATTTTCTATTGGCAGAACAGGGAAACAAATATTCTCTATCTCTGGACAGAACTTAAAAGCAAGACCCTATCAATTATGCATTCACATCGTCGATATGAACAGCCCACTTGACCATGTAAAATATGATCTTCTTAGGAAGTTTAGATATCATTACAAGAAACCATACTGCACTGCTGAAAGGTTCATATTCTTATATACATTATCATTATTAAACGAAATAGTGAAGAAAGGAAAGCATCCTCATTTGGGCAAGAAGAAACCGTCTAACTGTCTGATGCACAAACTAAAGGATCTATCTTATATAATTTGAGAGAGAATTAGAATTTGAGAGAAGCTATGGCAGACAGGTAGACTGCTTAGTAAAACATTAATATAAGCCAAAATGCAACTCAAACACCCACATACAGATGCTTTTTTAATAAAATAAACAAGTAGGTATGTTGCAGTCGTAACTTCACGACATCGAAATAACCTGCAACAACATTTTTTTACTCAGTAAAATGTTTCAGCTACAGATAAACCTGTTTCGAACACAGTCACGAAGTTCTCATCAGTCTGCTGGCTGCACATTGAAAATATTTGAAACGTATAACTTGCTTCTCAGCAAAAACACACTGTGTATCATAAGCATACTTTATATTCAATGATAAATGCGTTCGCTTTTCTAAGCATGATTTATTTGTTGCACTTATTTATCCAACGTGCATTTCATGTTAATATTGACTGTGGTAAACAGTTTTTAGTATAAAAACACATATGTGGAATGTTGGTTTGTGTAAGGGCTACGCTTTAAACTTGATGATCCTGTACAAATCTAGCCCATGAGAGTCTTCAAACCCATTTTTAGTAAGATTGAATGAAACCCGAAGAACTAATAGAGCTGCCCAAATAATAGGCGTTAGGTGAGTAATGCTACATATTACTATAAGATTTATCATCTACTACATATGCTTCTGTCCGTTATATGAATTCGCACAAGCTTATTGTAGCCTTCCAGCCATGGGTACAGGATATGAAAACCTTGAACTATTAAGATTTAATGCATGGTTAAGTTCGGTTGAATTTAGTCCCAAAGATGAAAAAAAAATCACACACACCAGCACTAAAAAATAATTTTCATTACTCATTGCTGAAACAATGAGCACACTTATTATACAAACACACAAACGAGAACAGAATATCCTCTCTATGGCACAACGCTTGACCGCTGAGCTTAATTAATTTCGTTAATAATTTATGTAAAAGATTGCTTTCTATTGTCCCAGGAACATTCTATGCCAGCAAAGTAAACTGCTGTGTGACAAAGGTGACTACGAAATTGAATTTGAAATTCAACATAGAAAAGTGTCGAGAAATGTGACAGCGTACAGTTGAAACAATTGAAATTGAAGCTTTGTTCGAAGAACTGGTGAACAGCTGGTTAAATACACCTTTAAAGGATGCTGGCTGACCTTTAGGTTACAAGTTAAAATTATGTTCATAAAATATTTAGTAATATAAAGCTTAATGAAGCGTAATGACGAAGTTTTCGGTTGTTGCATGGAAATTGGTTGGCATGAATTGCTTTGAAATTGTACAAGTACAAACTTTTAGTATGTACGACATGCTGCGAAGTTGCTTAAAGTTTGTTTTATCAGTTTTAGCTGGTTACAAGTTGTAAAATTTAATTAATTTTCTGCCAATATGCAATTTGTAGAGTATACACAGGCATTTTGGTTGTCGAGCAACCCACTCCCCCAAGAGAGTTCCATGAGACAGACTCGTTTGACAACTGCCTAAAATCAATTCTACACTTCTTTTCACTTGGTTATTTAAAAAATTATTGCAAACAACCATAAGAAGTTCCAACAAGTTGTAAGTTGCGGTGAACTTGGTTCGATACGACCAAATCAAATGAAATGCAAGTGAGAGATACCATCCATTCTTTAGAACTGACATGCTTCAAACTAAGAGTCAAGAATTTTATAAAGTCAATGAGTTGCCAGATGTGGCTTAGGGCAAATTAGTGTATAGAAGAGAAAGTTTAGACAAACATTTCTGTACAATTTTTCAAACTATTAGCAAGGTTTTCGAAGTACACTACGTCGAATTTAAGATACCGATACTTATTTTACGTAAAACTAATACTCACGTTAAAGATTACTATCGAATTTCGACTTATACTCCGAAACTTCATTTTACCGTTTACTCAAATAGCGTGACACTCTTTCGAACTTCAGATGTCTTTTTCGGAGAAAAACTTCAACCCTGGATGAAGTTGCCTCCCAATTCCCAAGGTATGGATTAATTAACTAAAGCTTTGGCGTAGACGGGTTTCGGAAGAGTTCGACTAACTGGCTTGGCCTCACGGAACATAAGTGGGACATTAAAACAGTATTAATTATAGTCTAATTTCTGTGTCGTTTGAAATTCATTGGAAACTTCACCGAGACAACACTCTAAATCAAATCTTCCTCGTGACCTGCTTCCATATTATTCAAAGATGCCAACTGTTCCCCAACAGCCACACACTACTAACGAGGCTTTCGGAAACTTCTGTTCGTTTCCGCTCGAAGATTGCCATAAAAAGACATTAAGACTTCACATCATAATATTCAAACGCACTACGGCTTGCACGGGAGACGAAAAGTTTCACAGAAGAGCTAGTCTTTATTCTGCGGATAGTAGTATGGGAGTTACTTCCTTTCCCCGAAAGAAATTCTCGCACGACCTACCTGAGAGCATCTAATTGTTCTTCCTTGCAGTTTAATACGTCTTGCATAATCACTGCTTATACACAAGACTAAATCACACCATCCCCAGTGAAAGCTCTTCTTATATCATATTCTGTTAAGCATTTTCTGCAACAAAATTTCTACTTAAATGCATCGAACATAAACCAAATTTAATCGTGCAAAAAACCAACAGCAAAAATAATTCAAAGATACTTGTATGCTGTATATAACGAAGCCAATAAACACAAACCAAAGCCAAAATAATAACAAAAACAAAAACGGATCCAGTGTAAATGTCAGCTATGTACCAATATAAAATACCACCAAAAACCCAAACATGAAACATAGAGCACATTCTCCCAAGCATGCAAAAGATTTGTTCTTTTGTTTGTATTGCGATTCGCAGTTCCAACTGCTGACAATTGGCAGAAAAAAAAAACACACACACACACACCATAAAGAGTAAAAATATTTCAAATCTATACTTATATGTATAAGCAATATGTAGAGCGAAGTCCTTTGCTTCAATTCAAAATCGATCTCTGTATGCATTTGTATTCGACATGGTATTTTTGGTATGTGGTAAAAGCATGGCATATAGTTTGGCATCTCGACGTGGTATTTTGTAATTTGTAACTCTTTTTCAGAACTATTTCGATGCACCATTTTTAGTTTTTCTATTACTAGATTTTCTTTCTTTGCCAGATTGCCCAGTGAACTGTTAATAACAAATGGAAAATTGGAGTGGAAAAAACTCATTCATTTGTATACGAACATTAAATGTTTTTGAAGCTACTAAGTCAATTTTATGTTGAAAGGGTGTTTTGAAAAGTTCACAAAGTAAAGTTTTTGCTCAAAGAAAGAAATTTAAAAATAGTTAAGTTTAAATCGATCTTCCAATTGATCTTGGCGCGTTTCGTTTTCTAATTTCACTGTTATGTGTACGATTAAGTACCTCATACATAACTGTATAGTGGCGAAAAGTAAAACTAGTAGCGACATGTAAATTTTCGTTTAATTTTTAATAGCGCTTATAATTCACTATTAGTTCTAATGCGTAGAATTATAAGTAAAGATTTGTTTATTGATAACTTTGGTTTTATTTCTTTTGACTGTATTTGGTTGGCTTTTGTTTATACAATTTGTAAATTTTATTTTGTAACATACAACCATATTTTTGCGAATTATATTCGAATATAAGAGTTGACATCCCAGAATTATAAGCCGATTTACATTTTTTTCTTCTTCTTCTTCTTCAATCTATATCTAGAAATAATTTTAAAAACAAATCAATAAAGAATAATAAATTTTTTGATTATACCACTTTTTTTTTGTAGATTTCATTGAGTTTACTGAAAAGTTATTTTGAATTGAAGAAGGGATAAATAAACTTATTTCGATCTGATTTGGCCTTACCAAATACTCTAGTTGACATGTATTCAGTCGCTCTAATTATAGAAAACTGATATCGCCCACAAGAATTTGAAGTAAACCATGTTGTTCCCTGCATCGATACTTACAATATGAGTGTTTGCAGAGAAGGGAGCACACACATATATGAATTTCATATTGAAATTCACGTATTTACATTCATATTCACACTCATATGCAAACTCACACTGATTTGCACATTCTTTTTCACATTTATATGCATATACATTATGACATTCATATTCAAATTCATATACACATTTATAATCATAATCATAATCATATTCACATTTATATTAATATTTATATTCAAATTCATAACATATTCACATTCATATTCACATTCATCTTCACATTCATATTTCTATTAATATTCAAATTAATACTCATATTTATATTCACATTCATATACATATTCACAATGAAATTCAAATCAAATACATATTCACATTCATATTCACATTCAAATTCATATTCAAAAACTAGGCCTTGGGTTGCTATTCCGAATAGATAGGGTGGTATTCCGGCAGAAAGAGTCCACCCTGATAGTAAGATTGTATAGAAATTGTAGTACTAGCACCCATATCCTGTATTTACACAGAGGGACAGTCAGACTATATATATCAGAATATATATTGACTCGTCTAATCTAATTTTCATAATTTCCGAAAATCGATACTTCTTGTAATCCATTAAAGCATCAAAAAATGATATCAGAAGAGTTTCTAGAATCCTTCCAAATTCGACTGGTATCATTTCAAATATACAAGTACTTGAGTATAAAGTTATTCATTTGAATAATCGATCACGTCATTTTTAAATTTGTACATTATGTGCACTTCAGATTGCTCTATTTTCTGTGCAGCTCTCACATATTCACTCACTCTCCAAACTAGTCACGTTTGAGTACTATGGACTTCTGCATAGAATTGATTACCACAAACGTTTTAAGTAAAATTTTTACTGTTATGAATGCACAACTGATGCTCTACCTTCCGGACACTTCATAACATATATAATCAGACTCTTTATGGTTCAAAGTTCGCAAATAATGTAATCAGTTATGCTCAAAAACTTGTCAGACTACACATGCAAGTAAAGATTTTTAGTTATGCCAATTTGTAGCATTCGGCAACTACAAATGGTCTGTATGGTTTTAGTTTTCTATATATTTTCTTCTGTCCATTTTCGAGTGCTAGTAGAAATTTATATGTTAATTTATATGTGGTTGCATATAACGTCCAATAAATTTTAATTTCAGGCAAAAGTTGAGGAACCATTTTTATATACGATTATCTCTAAACGAATATATGAATGTGCTTCAACAAATTGTCCAACAATAAAGTGGAAATAATGTGGTTAGCCGAACATAAAGCTTCAGCCTTGAATTTTAACATGCAGCTACAGGATAGACAGACAGACAGACAGTCCGACACAAATATGCACAGATGTGCATATATATTTTGTATACTCGTACTACTTGTATAATAAGAGTATATGTCCTTTGACCATATGCTGCAGCATACATTTCTCACGTAGCTGACATTTAAATTGTATTTTCACTTGTATAATCATGTTGAAATATGAGTTGGTAAAGACGGAGAAAGTCAGAGCATTTTTAGAACGGTTGCTTCAATTTTGAACTGCAAGATACTTTAAAAACTGCAAGATACTTTTAGAGTTTTTATTAGTCGACGTTTATTTGGCTTAAAAAATTGTGACAAATGTCAAGTCTGCACATTCAGTGAAAAACCCATAAAGTGTTCATTAGTAGCTATATTCATACAATTAGTTGTACTTTCTATATATAACAAATACGAGCGGAGTTTGATAAGTCAGTAAGATTTTTGAGTTTTCCGCGTACTAACTTTAAATGCAACACTGTGTTTGTCAGCTACCAACTGTTAACAGACTACAGTCATTAAGTCTGTGTTTGACAGCCATTGAGCGCAGACATAAAAGGCAGACAGACGGACAGAACATTTATATTTAAGGCACGTTCATTAAACGGCACAAAAACTTGCAAATATTGCAGTTAATCAACGCCAAACACTACTGCAAAGTTAACACACGTTTACGTTTGAGTTCATTACGGTATCGACCTACTTTCTGTCCATCTGTCTGCCTTTCAAGTTTGCTGCCAATGGTTGTCAAACACAAACCTAATGCTGCAGATTGCGTACTTCAGGGAATACTCTCAAATCAATAGAATTCGAAATTCAAAAAGCCACTGACTTATCAAATTGCCCTCGTATAACAGCTAGATACAAGTATATACTGCTTTTAGTTGTTTCGTTGATATGCATACAAAGTGTGAACATGCCTGACTGAATAATTCACATTGGCATGCAACTATTAGAGCTCTAATTGGCGGTTGACAGCAAGAATTGCAGCAACAACAAAACATTAATTTAGTGCAACATGAAAAGTGCACCTAAGCATGATATAACGCTATATAGTAAGATATACACATAAAGTGTTATCTTGAAGTAGAAAGCAGAGCTGCCTAGGTCATATGCGCTTCATGCACAATTGTTTTTGTAATGTGCTTTAGAATAGCATTACTTATTGTACACACATTCTGCTCTTTGCATTAACAGTGTAAAAAGCGATACCGGCTTTTTGTGGCCTTAATTGAAAGAAATGGTCATGGGCGCCATGCTTTTTGAACAGGAATGCGTCATGTGCCATGCAATCATTTCTTTGCGAGAAGTCTTAAGTGAATGAAGGAAAAACAACGTAAAACGACAGATCCGTGCATCATGACAATCATGACAATAGTTACCGAAAACTATTTTAGTACACCACGTAGGCTCTTAAGTCCTCTGATGTAAGCTCCCTAAGTATTATATTATATTCAAAAATACAAACTTGAAGGTTCAATATGTAATAGTCTCCAAGTTCTCGTCATTTAAACATAGCCCGGGCTAACGGACGGACAAACATATGAGTCTATATAGACTAAACTTTTGAAAGTATTCCAAAACGATGATGTTTCAAAACGATCCAAATCCCATAAAAGTCGTCGAAGTACTTCAAAGCAAATTGTCGTCTGTTTTTTTAAAAAAAAAAACTAGTCCTGTCGCAACTGTTCCATTAGCGCAACGTTGGACGTTCAATTCTCAATGGTACACAACCATTTATTTGCCCGAAGTTTTCAGAAAATTGAGACAAACCAACCGCCGAAGACGTATTATGCTGTATCACGACAATGCGAGCTCACACACATCGGTTCACACACAATAAATGATGGGTCTTCCCCCCAACAGTCCCGACTTGGCACCCAATGACTTCTATTTGTTTCCGTACATTGAAAATAAATGAGGAGTTCAACGTTTTTCAACGCATGGAGTGGCTTTTGAAGCCTTTATGCACCACGTTTAGGAAGCAGCTATTTCTGAGTGGCAAAAGTGCTTCGAAAATTGGTTTAAATGCATGCAAATGTGTGTTAATCTTCATGGTCAATGTTTTAAGAACAATAAAGCCATTTTCAATGATAAATTAACCATCGTCTTCGTAATCAGCACAACGAGATGAGTCGATTTAGCCATACGCATCTGTCTGTACGTCTGCAAGTATTTTAGCACGAGTCCGAATCCAAAGAGAAAAAACTCACCTAATACTTAATTTTCACCACATTATGCTCCACTTCCGTTATGCTTAACTTCCTTTCATTATGTAGGTTTTCTAGGGTTTCTTTATCAAACATTCAATACTATTATTTTTTTTTTCAATTTAATAAATATATAATAAAAATATTCAGCATAAAAAGTCAAACTTAACTTTTTAAATATTAAATTTGATCAGTCGCATGGTGAATACTTTGTGGTGAGCAATTGTGTTCGTGCATGAACGTCTTTATTCACCATTCCTTTGATTTCCGCTATTATAACTAATCCGGATCCGCTGATTCGAAAGTTTCGAATTATAGATTCGTAACGGATACGAATCTATAATTCGAAACTTTCGAATCAGCGGATCCGGATTAGTTATAATAGCGGAAATCAAAGGAATGGTGAATAAAGACGTTCATGCACGAACACAATTCTTATTTGGGATTCACCAATAACGAATCTTTGAAGGATCCATATACACGATTTCGGCTCCAAGAATCTGTGCATCTCTAGCGTTTATGTCTATTCTCTCTAGCTTTGAAATATTGGTTTGAAAATTGGAACAGAGACTTTTTATAGCCATAAGCAACATCTTCTCAAAATAGCCGTGATATGTACACTAGCAGCTATGACTCACAAACAAGGCATGTGTTCTGGAAAAAAAAAACCCGAAGGCAGTATGATTTCACTAAGAATATTATAAGAATAGTATAATTAAAGAAGCTTCTACACAATCTACAACATTATAAGCACGCACACCAATGTTAACCTCAAGCTCTATTAATCACCTCAGTACACACGCAGAACACAATAAACTTAAATCTCAAAGTCTAATATGCACAATTTTTAGTCAGCCTATGCGATATGTAGAGCAAAGTTCATAATCTTTCAATGCAGCCAGTGAATGATGGCACAACTGCCAGCGCACTTGTCGGCTCTATAAGTTTCCCCAGCTAGCTAATCTACAGCTGCCATACAAAAGTTTTCAATGTAAAAACGCCTTTCAAAGTCAGTAAACTCTGAAATTAGCGTTTGTTTTTTTAAGCAAAACAAAGGGTGCCTGCCTGCTTGCCTGCTTATTGTAAGGACCATCGCTCGAAGCACGCATGACAAACAAAAATCAAAACGGAAATGCATGAACGGAGACCAAAAACAAAAAAAAAAAAAAAACAAAAAAATATCTGAAAAAAATGTTCGCTAACTGAATCAACAGTTTGGTCAATAGAAAATGGCTAAGAGCGTATATAGCCATCTAAAAGAGAACATTCCGTTCTGTATGCTATGCTCGGTAGTGCACACTGCTTTATCGACCGACACTACTTCGGCATGCATGCACTGCGCATGATTCTTTGGCATGAATGCTGCCTTCTGCCGCTGTAGTTGATGCTTAGTACAAAATTTTTGCTATCAGTTTGTTGCAAGCAGTCAACATGTGCGGAAGTAACTCAAACGCCACAAACGCTTAATAATGAAAAACATTTTTATTAAATTCGTTAAAACAGTTGTTGTTTGAATTGCAAGGTGTTGTGTGGACGTGTTGTCGAAAACGCGTCAATACGAATTGATATATTACACTATAAAATGTTTGTGTTTGTATTTGTATTTGTATTTGTGTGTATCTCAAAGATACTTTACAGTGAACCACACTAAATATAATTTCGAATTGTTGTGCGATTTGTCTGTAAGAATGCTATAGAATACTAAACATTGTGTGCTCATGCCTGCAGCTAACGAACAACAACAAAAGCAAACTAAACCGGAAGGATGTCTAAAACGACAACGAGCAACGACATCGACAAATAGTGTAAAAAGACAAGTACTATATACAACTAAAACAGACAAAACTATACTGCTAAATGCTTGCTAGATAAATGAAGTATTCAAGTGTTAGCGCTTTACATTGAGGCAGCACAGCAGGCATTATATTACGCGCGCGCCTTTTTGGCATTTGAGATACAAACTGCAGCTTTTGTATCTCGTAGTTTGCGCTTGTATCTGTGCTGCTTAAAAATCAAGTGTCGTGATTTTCATTATAATTGTGATTTTGATTGCTGTTACTGTTTGGGTTGGTATCGTCTTCATTGCTGCATCTAGTATAGAATTTTCAGTCAATTAACTAGACGGGTTGTAGGATAAGTTTGTAATAATGACGCAAAATAGTTTAATAAAATATTTTAAAATGAAATTGAGTTTTTAAATTTTGAATTTTTTTTGCAATGAATGCAACTAGGCGGATTTAAACCAATTAAATGTTAGGCCCTTGCGAAATTCGAAGAAACGGCTACGTGTACGAAGATTTGTACTCAATGTACAGCGAATCATTATTGGTTGCTTTTATAAAAAATTTAAGAGATTAAAGCTATTGCAAATAATTTTGTTCAACATTTTCCGTCAAATTTTGAGTTTTTATTTAGTCAGTAACTTTTAGATACTTTAGCAACACTTTTACTCAAGTCTTTTCAAGCGTGCTTGTCTGTCTGTCCCAAAGCCCAACTTTAGATAGAAAAAATAGCGTAGTATACATCCTAAATTCACACCCAAATTTAATTTGTTTCAAAACATAAACATTACAAAACTGAAACTATTGTTCCAATGTCCGTGTCTTTCCGTGCATCAAATTTTATAAAAAAATTAAATAGCAAAATATTCAAAATTCACAGCCAAATTTGAGGTGTTGCACACTTTACAAAATAAGGACTATTATTTGGGTGTTCAGCTGTAAAACTTAAAATTTATATGAAGAACCAAATAAAATTTTGTTTAAGCCCAATACTGAGATTGATGAAAATTTTTGCTACCAAAATTATATGCTATGTCAAAAAAAAAAAAAAAAACAGTGTTCCCAAATCAACATGAAATACTAAAATCAAATTTTTATTAGGTGAAAAGTCCACACATACTGATTTTTCTTTAATTTTTTCTGACGCAAATGCAAAAAGTCACACTCTTTGACACCTGTTTTTTGTGTATATAAACTATTTTCGGTAGCAAACATGTTTGTTAACTGAGTACTCGATGAAAAACAGTTCGTGCCGAAAATTGTTGATTGTTGTTTGACAGCGTTTTTTCATATGAAGCGTTTTTTCATATTCGTTATCAAAAATTCTCATCGAACACAGTACTCAGGTTAAAAAGAAAAATGTTTTATTTTTTATTGTTATTACTTTTTAAATGTACAAATAAATAACTCCTCCTCCATTAGCTTCAACATTCTTAACATTCACATTTTCAACATATACTCTTTCCACTGGAAAATGCTCGCTACTCGTGTAAACGGCATTTTCTCATCTCATTTTGCCATTCAATTTTGTCAGTCAATACTGTGAAAACAGGCCTTAACCCAGCCGCTTTCAACATTCACGTTCACAAACTGTTTTGTTTTTTTTTTTTTTTTTTCATCTCAACAAATTTTTAAATGACAAAAATTTTCACAAGTTTTTCTTTTTCCATATTTATTGTATGCAAAAAGTGTTTATAAACGACGCAATTCTGTGTTGCACAGCACATTTAAATAGCCAGCTGTTTCGTTCACTGCATTGCATGGTATTAGTGCAACGCCATAAAATATTTGCGTATACTTTCGACAGTTTTATGGATGCAATGAAAGAATCTCGCGAAGGAAATATTGTAGTCGCGCTTAAATGTTACATAGCATAATAAAATATTCAAAATGTAACTCTACTTGTTATGCACAATTGTAACTGATAAATATTTACAAAATTTTAAAACTTCAAATTCACAACTTTTTATGAAACACTAATAAAAATAGGAAACACTAAATTGTCATGTTAAACTCACAACATATTAATATAGTATGCCAACTTTGATTGGAAGCAGATAGTTTATTTAATAGGCACTAACTGCTTCAAAAACGGACCTTGGAAATGTATTTCGTAGAATAGTCCTCTCTGTATCTTAAAACCCTATCAATACGTTTAGTGGCTGTACTCAACCAGCCAAATTTCGTTTTCAGTTTCATTATTCAAACCTATTTAATGTTATCAGATATAAAAATTTCAAGTTAGTAGTTCATATTTCGTAGTTTCAAAGCAAAAGTA
The DNA here is from genome assembly GCA_035044765.1 of Leucophenga montana. Taxonomy (NCBI): domain Eukaryota; kingdom Metazoa; phylum Arthropoda; class Insecta; order Diptera; family Drosophilidae; genus Leucophenga; species Leucophenga montana. Next base: position 554,067 of record JAWNNQ010001689.1, on the reverse strand, counting down.
TTACACTATTCTACAATGAAAAAATAGAAACTTGCACTTACATTTTTTTAGAGTAATTTAGGTGCGCTGAACACGCTATATCGGTATATAATGGTAACACGATATAACGGTATATTTGTATTTTCCGGTTTATTATTTTTCCAGCGTTCAGAATGAACGGCAACACTCATCGAGATGATGAGTGACAAATCTCTAGAAAGGCGCTTGCACGTGTAGTCCAACGTTTGTTTAAAAAATCACTCAATTTTTGTCGCATCTCAGACTTTTGAGTAATGGTTTCCAACAATAAATAAATTCAATATACCAAATTTCACATTTTTAAGCAATGGTTTATTTAATTACAAAAATTTCAAATCCAAGCACACTCTGTTATGGAAACGAAGAAAAAAAATACTATGTATTCTAATTTACTACTAAATTCCTGAACTTTTCATTCATTTAAACTATGTGAAGGAAATGTGCTTCGAATTGAACTTTTACGTTTGTTGCAGGTCCAAGCTTCATTGTCCAACGAAAATACCCGCTTCAATTTTAAGAATAATTCCTGAATGTGAAATTTAAACTTTTCCCATCATTTTTTCATTCGATCGAAACGAAGTTGGGCATCGTTGGATGCGTAATTTACTGAACCATGTATCAATTATCGAGATTGTCGTACAGTCTGGGCACTGGTTTATATAAAATCACCACCAAACCACCAGAGTACACTGGGACAACCTTCCTCCCTACAGAGATAACGCTATTAACATCTTTACAGATGGTTCTAAACTGGATGGTTGGGTAGGAGGAGGTGTTTTTACACTGCCCGACTTCTGCAGAATCTGTGGAAATGCCGAGGAGGAGGAGACAGTCGAGCACTTGCTATGTCACTGCCCGGCCCACAGTAGGAAGAGACTGACGTTATTAGGGCGCCCCTTCCTGGATAATTTAACTGAGATCTCTATGGTGTCACAAGTGGCCTATGCTGGCCTAAGAGACAATGTGGAGTTCAACCATGTTGGCCATCCTAACCTAACCTGGAGTTTAGTAAAATTGAGATTTTCATGCTTGAATTGATACCTAATAGTAGCAATAATATGGTCAGTACGAATTTACTTAAACGAAGTAAAAAATGCGTAGTTCAAGTACGGTTTTTCAATCAATGGTTTTTTAATTATAGAACTCTTTAAGGTTCGGGGGTGATATAGAAATCTCTTTGGCCTAAAAATCTCTAAATTTCATACATATAATTTAGTTTTATTCATAAAATTTTGAGAATTTGAGGCGAAAGAGTTTTGTGTCACTGCCAATTTATACAGTTTATGCAAATGTTCTTCGATTAAGGAAACTGCTATTCAAACCATGACATTGCCAACGACGGTGTGAGCAAAGTGTAGCCATTTTAGATACGTTCCCAACACATAAATTTGCCGAATCAGAAGCAATTGCTTTTCTCATTCACAATCACCGCAAAGACAAAAATATTCCACCATTAGTTGAGATCAGCTGAGAGAGTAAATTTGATGTTGCGCTCATAGATTGATCTAAGAATTTTCTATTTACTTTAAGTCGGCCAAAATTTTGTGTTTTAAACTTGAACTTAGAATGCCATTTTATTATCTATACAGTTAAAGGATTCATTGCTTGCAATTATCTTAGACTTATCATGCAGCCCTCGTCAAAGTATACTAGACGAAAGCTAAAAGCCTTTTCAAACGTTTAGCGAGTAGCAGCAGCTACGCTATTTCACGCAACAAAGGCGCCAAGGACAATAAGTACAAACAAGTACACTTTGCATCCTTCAAAGCTTCCAGCAAGCAATTTTCTGCTGCATAGAGTTTTTTCTTTCTTTTTTTTTTTACACTAACAATTTACTTTCTTTTGACGTCTGTTTGTGTCAGTTTAGTTTATTAAGTTCAATTCTATGCATTATTACAGCATCGAATACACCGAAGAAATTCAGTAAGAATTGTAAAAACTACTTAATATGACAATATCACGAGAATTGCCGACAGTTATAATTGAAATAGAATTCTGTGAAATTTTAAATTACAAAAGGAAAATTGCGCTTAATTAATTACATTCTCAAAAAAAAAAAAAATATAAAAATGGCTCAAAAATAATTACGAGCCGAAAATGCTGTCAAAATGTATAACAATGAAGTGCATAAAAACAAAAAAAAACCAAAGCGCCAACGTTGCCAAAGAAAAGTTGCAAGCAAACTTTCAACAAGGCGCAACGTCAACATCACTGGTCCGACTGAAATAGGCCAACACAATGACTAAAAATACTTTAAGCATATAAAACAAAAAACACAAAAAACACCATTCAGTAAAGTAAATCATAAAAGTAAATCAACAAAAGCAGCCGCATCAACCCAAAACACTTACAAGTCTTTAAAAAAAAAAAAAAAAAAGTTCCCATCCCTGGTCGCAGTTGAAGTCGCTGATTGTGTTGTCTCAGGTGAGTCGCGCAAGATTTTTATTTTTCTTTAACACCTTTAATTAATGAAATAACATTGCTCCCCAATGGTGTGCCCGCCAATGTCTATGGAGTTTGTCTTTTTATATTTTAAGTGCATACGCTACTTACAGGCGGTAATAAAGGGTATTATAAGTATTATTAGAAAGTTTGTTATTCTCTGTGTATAACAAATGTAAGAGGCTTCTCTAAAAAACAAGAACACAAATATTTAAACTGCTTGTTGTGTATATACTCGTAAGTTGCCATAGATATTTATCATTTTGGCGCTGTACATATTTTGTAAACATTCTAAAAAACTTGTTCGTTTACAAAGCGAAACGATTTCATTTTAGCTGTTCCGGTTCTCGAACTATTTCATTTTAGCTGTTCCGGCTGCCAAACGATTTGCGCTCGTTTTCCATTTCGATTGTATCATTTCCAAACTGGAACAAAATGAAAAAATTAAACAGCTGTATGTGTTAAATAATGAAATTAGTATTGGCTAATGTCACACTATGCTCTACTGTTAAGCAGACAGCACATTATTTTACTTTATAAATATAAATATAAATATACACCTAATTAAGCCCTTTTCATTATGCTCAACATTAGTATCAACATTACCATTCGTAAGATTGTTTCTTTTCATTGGCAAATGTTCGTTATCGTTAACATGTGAGTGGCAAAATGACGTTCGCATACGTGAAGAAAAGTTTGTTTGAAAATAAATGTCGCCCTATAATTGGCAATTAGAAAGCAAAATCAATAAGCGCAAATGCAGATTTACGAATTCGAACCAGCATACATTTAAATGATTACGGAGTTTGCTAACGAAGAAAATTTGGTGTAGCCAATAACAAGGAAACGCAAGTCACCGTCTGTGTGGACAATTTCGCTGAAAAACTCTCTCCGAAACATATGGTACTTATGGTAGGCCCCCTATTTCAAGCTCTCATTGCATTGCCTGTGCATCTGAAAAACGTATTTTATATATGAAATTTGTAAAAAATTGAATTTAAAATATACATTTATTTGAACGGTGGATTCTAATCGACCGCTATATAGGCCTAATTTTGTATATATATTGTATCTATGCATTTGTTATTGCTATTTCACGGCGCGCCAATAACAAAATCAACTACAAACAAATAAACAATTACCAAAATAATGACGAAGCGCATACAAAGTAAAACACGAAATCTCCCATACCTTTGTGGTATTAGTATATATATATATCCACTATTTCCTTTGAATACCTTTAATATGCATCTAAAAAGCACTACCTGTATGAGATAGTTGAGTAGTAATAGTTTCCAAAAAGAGAACAAACAAGATATTGTTTAGCAGTTAGATGCAACGCATATAAATTAAAATTCTGTATCGAATAAACACATTGTGAATTATAAACATAAATTAAATTTCAGTTTATTGTGCAATTCGCAAAAGGTTTAAACTTTTTTCCGATTAAATAGTTTCCATAAATATTTTATGTAGATTTTTTGCATTTTAATAAATGCAGATTTTTGAAAAACCTCCCACTTGTTTCTTGTGAATATTTGACGTAGTTGTTGTGCCCTTTCAGCAACAGCGCGTCTGCGAGATGAATTGTATGTCGCTCGCTGAAGACGCCGAACTTGAGACTGTTCTGGTGTCTCATCAGCTCGTTGAGATGCTAGATATTCAACATGCTGTTGACGCCGGGCTTGGAACTGCTCTGGTGACTCAGCAGCTCTATGTGCTGCCTCACACAACGCCTTTTCAATCCTTCGCAGCTCATAGCTCGAGCTTTATTAGAACTTTAGGAAAGATTAGACTTACGCTTTTCCGGCATAATTCTTAGTATAGTTGCTTTTTATTATGCAGTGTGTGGATAATAAAATTAAAATCAAGATTATAAGATTATACAAAAAGACACATTTTTTGCCCCTTAAAAAATAATCGAATGCCTACCTATTTATAAATAAATTATATAATTTAATTCAAAAAGCCTATGTGTTCTTCTAATATATGAGCTATATTATTGTAAAGTTTCATTAAAATCCATTCAGTATTTTTTGCGTGAAGGAGTAACAAACATCCACACATCCATAAAAACTTTCTCGTTTATAATATTATAGTAGGACAATCGAAGCTAATTATATATGAGGCGTGCGTCTACTCTTGCTTATTGTTTAGTTCATACATTTTGCTTAAACACAGTTAAACATCCTGCTGAAACACAGTTAAACAGCCTGCTTAACTTAAGTTGATGTAAACTACTTTATAGATTTAATAGTCTTTTTTTTGTATTAGCGCATTTGCAGGTTATTAAAATTTTCAAACAACCAAACTTAGCAACGTATACTCTTGTGTCAAGACAAGTGCACAATACCCCAAATGTACAATATTTCTCTCTCAAGTATCTTCTAGATACTTATGTATTTTTGCTCGCGTAAAACTTTTGCTGCACACGTTGAATTCGAATTCCCAAAGAGCTACAGCAGAGCCTGCCAGCAGCGAGTGCAAGTTTTATTCATACTAATTTAAATCACACACTGCGGATTTTTATTATTTATTTATTTATTTATATTTATATATATATTTTGTTTATTTGCTCAACATTGCCGTCGTCGTCTTAGCTTATTTTATTATGCTGATTATATTTTATTTAGTGTAACGCCGGAAACCAAATAAGCAGGCAGGCAAGCAAGGCAAATTCAATTCAGCTAGCTTAGAATTCTATAGATACATGTAACCAAGAATTCAGTAATATTTTAAAGGCAACCATTCTATACAATATAGAGCATTGGCTTATCATTATCTTTGCACATGTATCTATTTATGCTTCACGTTCCATTTATTTCACAAAAGTACTATCTATCTATCTATCTATCTATTGAAGCGTTTGGGTGCGCATATATGGTACGCATGGCATAAATAAGTCAATCATTTCGTAAAAGCAATTTTAATAATTTATAAGTTTGTCTACCAACTTCGATTTCGAGTTCGAGTTCATGCGAAACAGTCATCGTCAATATACTCATCATTGTCGATATGAATTGTATATAAAAATTCGTGGGCATACATATGAGCAATACTAAAACGTATCGCATTGTTAGAAGGAAGATCTCTGTACACGTATATATGTACATACGATATATGCAAATGTATCTAGCTACAAAACTGTTTGATATATTATTGTGCAGTCTATTGACTCCGATAGGCGGCAATGTGTAAATTTATTACGAAATGTCAATGTAATATGAATCAACATATTTGTTGCAATTTTTTTATATATGTATACATATTTTTGTATTCATAAAATTGTTTTTAACCCGCAATTCTTTGATGATTACACAAAAGCAACGAGTATGACAAAATGATCAGACTAAAATAGTAAGTAACACAAAGCAAACGACTAACATAAAATTACCAACCGAAAGCAACGAGTAAGACGAATTCAACGAGTTCTGGTGAGGCAATAAATAAACATTGCCTAACGAGTAAGACGTAGCGTATACATATATGCAAATGTATCTAGATACAAAACAGTTTGATATATTAGTGTGCAGTCCGATAGGCGGCAATGTGTAAACTTATTACGAATGTCAATGTTCGAATCAACTTTATGGCTCAAATTTTTTTATCCAAAAAATGGTATGCATAAAATTTTTTTTCGTAATTATATTTGCTACAAAACAAAGCCAATCACTGCAAGTTTTTTGTTTTTTTCTCGATATGCACAAAAACAAGATACAATTTTATTAAATTATTTCACTAAACTCATATGCAAATTTGTACAAATGGCAACGCGTGTTAATCTGCTGCACAGCATCAATTAAATATTGATATTTCATGTTTAATCATTTCAATTAAACGAAATATAACTTTTTTCTGTTATTGCGGATTTTATTTTTTGTCCTCAATGTAGTTGTATAAATCAATTAAAGCACATAAATTAATAAGTAATTTATGTTTATTGATGCGTGGTACAAAAAGAAGAACATAAATTGCGGCTTGAATGGTTTTTGGGTCAACTACAAATTAAGTACATATATTAGACACAACAATAAATATATTAGTATAATATTACAATCACAATAAATGCATCATTTGCACACTATGAAATTAAATATTTGTATTCAATGTATTTGAAATTAATCACAAGAGAAACTAAGGCAATAAAATCAACGAGTAAGATGAAACTACTAGAAAAACGAAACCAACTAGTAACGAGAAAAACGCATTCAATAAGAAACGCAACGAGAAACGTTAAAGTCGAAACCAACTAGCAAAGGAAGTAAAAAGAGAAACCTTTAATAAACGAGTTGAAGAAACTAACGAGTAAGGCAATAATACAAGCAATTACTACCAACGAGAGAACGCACAATAGTCATGATGATGCAGTGAAGTCATGAAGCTTGGTACTGAGTTGAAAAGTTGGTTGAAAGTTGTTAAAGAACAAGCGATAATTGTCACCACGAACTATTATTCAGTGATTACTCAGACAAATTAAATTCAATGTCGGTCAGATTGTGTTGAACAGCTGTTTTGTTTTATATGAGTTAGACAAATGAAGGACAGCTGACAAAAGTGTTTGACTAGTTACAATTCCTTCAAAAATCAATAAAAATAACATACGTGAAATTTATTGTGTTTGCATCGAAAACGTTTTTACAGCACTTCCCTGATTGTCTTCTACATAAATGACCTGTAGTGCATTGAATATATGTAGGTAAATTATGTAGCAGAAGTTGGTTCGAACGAATCGTAATAAACGTTCTGTCATTCATCCGAACACATTTGCTCAAATGAAAGTAACGAGTAATATGAAATGGCACAAATAAAACAATAATAAATGGGAAAACGTTGCAACGAGTTTACGAAGCCAATAAGTAGGCCAAGCAATGCGAAATGAAAATAAAATACCAATACAAATAATAACGTGTAGCATAAACCAACGAGAAAGATAAAGGCAAAAGATAACTAGAAAGTTAGAAATCAACGAGTAAGACAAAGCAAGAAATACAACGAGTTAGATAAAGCTACGAGAAAGAGGAAATTAAATACGTGGTAATACGAAACAAATAAAAAATAATTTTTAAAAAAAAAAACGTATAGCATGCTTAAACATTTCGATAGAACAGTGCAAGCACACAAAGATTTTGTTGGTTCATGTCTCGTTCGTCTCTTTCGCGCTTTAGCTGCCGCACCGTTTGCAAGCTACAAGTAAAAAATTTGTTCTTTATCTACCTGCATAAGAGCATTTGTATGTACAAGTGCAACTGCGCCAGTCGTACATACTAGAGAGCACAAACCATCAAAGTCAACAATAGATACATATATTAGAAATACGAAAAGTGGACAACAAGAGCGGAAGACATGTGAAAAAGTTGACTCGAGCATTTCGCTCATTTGCTTTATAAGCTCATACACAAAATCTACCAAAATACCAATATACCCTCCACATATTCGATATGCTCAAGAAACAGTCAACAGCATAATTCAATCAATGAAATTTCACGCATTTTGCGCTTCATAATGAACTACATATGTACGTCTGTATAATGCCAGTTGGTCATCAACCATCAAGTGCCGCCTCAGAGATAAACATTTCAATTTTAATTATATGTGCAAAGCATGGGAAATACAAAGCCATTCATTCCATCATTAATCATCTCAGCATTTTATAATGCAATAACATGCTCGCCTGCCTGCCTGACTGACTGACTGCCTTAATTAAACAATGTGCAAATAAAAATTGAATATATAAAATTGAGCACTTTAAATAAATTCGTTTAATTTAATTTATGCTGCCAAGAGCTGCAATTTTCTCAATGGCTGACAAGCCTTTCCTTGTTGTTTCTGTATGGTGACAATGATGACGAAATGTTGGCTATGTAAGGCATACACCCGTATAAAATAATACACTAAAAACCGAACCGAAGACAAATGCTGCCACATTATTCTGTATAGCAACCACTATATATATTTATTTGAATTCAAGTTGATCTATTGCCGAATTGTGTGCTTTGCATAATAAACTTCAGCTGCAGCTCAGACTTAGATACAAAATTTGGTTGGTTGCTTAGTTTCAAATGGTATGGAGGCAGCTTATATGCCATTCATTCAGTCAATTCACTCAGTTAGTCAGTCAGTCAGTCAGTCAGGCAGTCATTGTGTCGCCGAACGCATTCCGGATGCCAAAATCCCCATTGGAGAACGTGCTCGAGTAACTGATATTTAACTTTCTTCTTTTCTTTCAAATTTATTCTTCAGTTTTTTTTTTTTTTTCTGTGCATACAAAACGAATTTTGAAAGAAAAACCAGCAAAATGGGGTGCAATTTTAAAGTAGAAAAAAAATCGTTAAAGCCACAGATCCAAATTAGCAGCGCAGTGAAATTTAGCAGTACAGAAAATTTAACCACAAAAACCGAACGCATGTGGTTAGAAGGCAGAAAAAATAATATTTGCTCCCATAGCTGCATGCTGAAGCCTTGGAAGGGAGGGTTGATTCTATGCTTTTGAAGTGGCCTAGTTTGTCATGCAGGTTTTTAAGCAAAAACACCCGCAAGTTTTAAACAATTTAACAATTTTTCGCCGATTGGCATTTGTACAAATGAATTATGTTGAATATCAGTTGAGCAACTTGAGATGAAGTAAGCTCGAAAAATAGTAATGATAACCATACACACGCAGATATTCATACGAAAGCAATGAGTAAGTTAAAATGACAAGCTAATGAGTAGGATAAATCGAGTAACATGAAATTACAACAACAACCAAAACAAACGAGTAAGACGTCGTTAACTAGTAAGGTGCAGTCAACTAGCAAGATACAGTTACCGAGTAATATACAGTCAACGAATACGATACAGTCAACGAATAAGATACGATCAACGAGTAAGGTACGATCAACGAGTAAGATACAGTCAACGAGTAAGATACAATCAACAAGTAAGATACAGTCAACGCGTAGGCTTAATTCAACGAGTAAGATTAAGTCAACGAATACGACGAAGTTATCGAGTAAGCGAAATCATCGAATACTAGGAAGTTAACGAGTATGACGAAGTCAACAAGAAAAAGAAAATAAATTCATTCCAATGACTTACTCATTTAGATCAAAATTTCATATCAAACCATTTATATCGTTTGATTTGATAAAGGTTTCTTTTGTTTCATTTCCATCAAATCCATATTTTGATAAACTAGTTCACTGTCTGCGAATTGTTACATTCAATAAAAGCTGTTGAAACTATTTTAACCTTACTTTTTCGATACATGTGATTAGCATCCACACACTGATGATGACACGAAAGCAACGAGTAAGATGAAATGACATGATTAAAATAATGAGTAAGCCAAATCAAACATGTAATTACTAAGAAGTAAATCGAAGTCAACGAGTTTTACAAAGCCAATGAGTAAAGCTAGAGCAACGAGTTTGGCGAAGTGAACGAGTAAGATAAAGCTACGCGAAAAATGAAGTCATGAAAATTAAGATTTTTTTTTGTTTTATTCAACCTTTATTTCTCCCTCAATTTTTTTTTTTTGTCTTTAAGAGATTTGTTTGCATTGGCGCGTGTTATGTATTATACGCTTATATCGAGCGTTAAGCTACCCAGTTTATATGACTGATCTTCATTGCATGAATTTATTTCTTAATATATCATACAGCCCTGTTAGCTTCTCACCAAACATATTGGGAATTCCGGTTCAAGTACAAATATGTACACACATGCCAAACTCAAAATTCAGCTGAGACTTGCTGCAAACTTAGATACGCAAATTCTTTATTTACTTTTGTATGCTGATGTGATGCGTGCACAAGCATAAAATTGCATGCAGTTGCAGACAGCTTAGATTTGTACAAATAAAGATCTATGCCACTTTTGTACAGCAGCAGCTGACTTAGGAAATAGGAAACAGGAAACAGGAAACAGGAAACATGCAAATTATCATACCCAAAACCAAAAACAATCTAATCATTTTGTTAGAAGTATCTCGAGGGCACACAGTTGGTAAAATTTTGTTTTTAACTGGCTTAAAGCAAAAGCAATAATAACGAGCAAAAAATATGCAAACAAGTTACTTTGTAAATAAACTTGATATAGTTCCAGCTTGCATTTTTTATGCATTTTAACTACTAAATCTATAGATTTAGAACGCCTATCAGCGTCCTTGCTCTATCTGACCGTCTCTCTGCCTGTCTGTCTGTCTGTCTGTCGGTTTATATCACTGTTTGTTTACATTGTTTTGCAACATTGGCTTGGCAAGTGTTGAGAAACTAGCATTGAAAATAAAAACAATGAACAGAAGCACTACAAAAACAAAGCCAGTAGTAGCCAGCCAAGTAGAAGAAACTTCAATGCTCAGAGAAAATCCAATTTCCATGCTATCTTTTATACTGGCAATATTTTTACACCGCTTACTAACAAACATTGACAGAGTTTTAATTACGAAAGTCGTACTGAATTATTAGCAAAAGGCTATACAAGTAGCATGCCTTAAGAGTAGCTTGTATCTTGTATCTGCATATATGTACCAGTACTGCTAGTAAATAAAAACTTCAAAGTAGACTTTTGAGCTGCACATAAAGCAAAGTGAAAAACAAATTCAAACTAACAGCCTGCACAGTATCAACGAGCATTGGAAATTAGTTTACTTAACTACAGGATATAAGCTCCAGCTTCAATTTCATCTCAGCTAGTATCGCGCTACACCTTTGCGTTATAGGCTTCGTATGAAACTTTGATCACTCTATTTACTGAATGCATTTTTTTTTTTGCTCTTTGTCGGTTTTTAAAAATTTTAAAAGCATGACTGACATTTTTTGCGTAAGATAATTTAAGATAATTTTACCAAAGAAACTTTTTGCGCAGCTTTGGGAATAAAAAGTTTTCACAATTTTTTTTTGTTTTTTCACAGAAAAAGTTTTTTTCTTTAAATTTAAAATATTGACAGACCAATTCAACTGTATGGAAAATTTTCATATTAAAGCGTCATTATATATTAACAAATTGTGGAATGATAGTAGTTAAGACTTAAATTTATTGATTTCATATATAATAATAAAATTACTGACTCTTAATTGTCTAATTCTTGTATTTACTCTTTGAATTCGTTCTACTCGTTCATTTCAGTCAAACTCAACTCGTTAACTAACAACGTGTGCTATTCAGTTAACTCAATGCTGCGGCCAACTCGTTAGTTTCGATCAACTTATTTTACGTGGTTAACTGCTTGCTTCAATTCCACTCATTATACTTATACAAACTACTTTGTTTAATTAACTGCCATCTCATTAACAACTTTCGCACAACTATTTGTTTCGGTCTTAAGTAATTTCAGTCATTTTCTTCAACTGAGAGTATACTTCAATTTCTAATTAACGTATTTTGTACATTTGCTTATCACATATTTAATACATCGGTTAAGGTGATTAATACTCACATCTAACTAATTCGACTGCCAACCAAATTTCAACAACAATTACAATGCTTCATTTTTATGATTATTTATTTAACTTCACGTGCTAGTTTTCTCTAATACTTTTGTGAACAAGTTTATTTTCATTAACTTATGATTAAGAAGTTGAACATAAATGACTACAGCGTTCTTGCTTGCTTCTGACTCGTAAAATTCTTCTAACTCGCTCATTTATTCAGTTCGTTACTTTCTTATAGCTCACTAACTTCTACTTCTATTCATTCAATATTTTTTACTCGTTCATTTTTTCTGACCAAATTAAATTTGACTACTAGTACTTTCATTTGTTTCAATAGGAATAGGTAATAGGTCTCATAGGTCAGCCTGGGTGCATCCTCATAAGACTTCTGTAGAAGCTGTTATAACTGCAAGGAACCCGAAACCGTTCATCATCTTCTATATTACTGCCCCGAACTGTCTAAGAATATATTCAAGCAACTGGGGGCTTAATGACATAACTGAACCTTTTAAGTTAGAGTTCAAAAATTCAGTGGAGTATATAAAATCTTGCCAATGTCTCAAAGAATATTCAAGTTGTATCACAACGGGCCTTGTTCAGCCTAAATGCTGGCTGGGCGTTTGTAACTCACACGTCCATTCTAACCTTCTAAGCTTTATTTATTCAAATTTGTTCTTTTCTTTTACTTAATTGAGCTAAAAAGTCTAAGTTGGTGTATCTTATCTCAATCGTAATAAAATATTTCACATAAGTTCTACAGAACATAGCCCAAATTATTATAATTATTATACTACCCAACAGAAAATCTATTGTTTGTCCTTCTTGCTTAGATGTCCTACTCGAGTCCAACAGCTGAATAAATTTTAGTATTTGCCTTGACTTCAACTTGTTTAATTATTCTTCGATGATAAAATGGTTGCCTAATACCCGAAAACTTTACCTATTACATACAACTGATTCCTCAGTCGACAGTAGTGCGTTAGTATTCCTGTTAGTAATCATAACTGGTTTCTAGCTAGTTGTAACATTGTTTTCGTTCTGCTCGAGCGGAATTAGTTGGAATTAGTTGCAATGTGGCGTGTCTCACAATGCCACAAAGCTTCAGCCATATATATTTGTGCAGTGTATTTCGAATCTAACTCGTTGAATTATATTAACTCGCTCATTTCTTCAAACTCGTTTGTTTTTTAATTCGTTCAGTTTACTCGACTTCATGCAATTCTTCTAACTTGTTCATGTGCTTGAATTCGTCACTCGTTAGTTACAACAAACATGTTATTTTTGACCAACTCTTCTCTTTAACTCGTTGATTTCCATTTATTCGTTTATTTTGCTCAACTCGCCGAAAAAATCACCTCTTTCATTATGACTAACTCACTAATTTATGTATTATCACCATTCTAAGACCATATAATAAAATTTCCTGCATAAATTTTATAAGACTTCTACTTCATTTCTCTCTATGTATTAAATAACAGCCATATACACCCAAAAATGCTTCAAATATTTTATAATAGGATAAGCAAATTATGCCATTACGACTAATGAAGTTTATTATGCGCTTAAGTTTGTTTAAACAAGATTTACATAATATGCTAATTAGTAGATTTTTTATAGCGCGCCTTGTTAAATAATTCATTAATCAAAATTATAGAGCAAGACGACAAGTAATGATAAATTTTTACTGCAGGCGTTAGGCTTCGCAACGTTGAATTAAATAAATTAAGGCCAAAGTTTAAATTTTTATGAGCTACTCTTATAGTAGCTCATATGTAGCTAGTTATAGGGTGTTTTTTTTAGAATTTAAAATACTGAAATTACATCATTTAAAACTGAAAATTGTCACTTTTTGAAAGATAATTTTATGCTATGAGTGTTTTGGAAGTACATATTCCGATTAAGAGTACACGTGATGCGAAAATGATCTATGGTTAAACGAATTAGAATATAAATAAAGCGCAAAGTGCACGTAATGCACGGTAACATTCCCGAACTGATGACAATAGCATTGCCAGATCTGTTAAATTTATGACAAAATATGGAACAAAAACAAAAATACCCTATATTATAATGCTACCGCAATAAATCTATAACAACAAATGTAGCTTAAAGATATGCTAAATAACTACAATATATCAAGTCATACTGTGACAACACCTTATGCAAACTATAATCATACAATGAGTATGAGGTATGAGTTATGTGTGTGTATATAGTATAGAGTAGCTCTTATAAGCATAAGCCGAGCACAGGTTATGTATGTCATTTAAAAACGAGTAAAGAACGAAAACAACAAACTGCAAAAAGCCAAAGGATTTATGTTTGTGCGGCATGTAGCATGAAGTTTTCTTTGTTGCATGGCATGACATGCACAAAAAACTGACACCTACAATAAAAATAAAAACAAAAAATAAAAACTGCAACATGAAGAAGCCAACAGCATAAACAACATGTCTGCTCTGCTCTGCTCTGCTCTGCTCGGTGTGTGTTGGCAAAAGCGGAAATGATTCGGGTTCTGTTGTATCTACAATATCTATCTCATGTAGTATCTGTAACGCCAACGCTTTACATACGTTGCATGCATATATTATCAACACACACACACACAGACACACTCATTGCTTTCACTTTTCATTAAATGCTTTAAAAACGAACCAAGATGGACGATGTTGTAGCCAAAATGTAGCTTATACAGACATGATTTGTACAGCAAGAAGTATCAGTTGAAAAGTAATAGATAGAAACTGGTTGGTACAAACTGCTGCTGTTGAAAAAGTATTTCAATTAATGGATTTAAAACGTTTGTTTTCAATAATATATATATATACATAAACTACTTGCAAATTATAACATGCGCTTTGCTTTAAATGGCAATTTGATAACTGTTTAAATGTTATAGTATACTGCTGCATGCAAGAAAGTAAAAAAGAAAGTATTTTTGTTTGTCTTTTTCTTTGTATACTTACTATGCATCCGATTGCCGAAATTTAATTTAGTTTTATGAATGAAATTTGTAAATTCGAAGCAAGAACAGATTTCTGTAGCACAAAAAACAACCCCCACGTATATTTGAACAATGTGAAAAGCAACATGCTCTCATTAGATGTGAATTAAAAAAGTCATTGAAAAATTTATAACCAAATTAAAATTCGCAATTATTGCTAGTTTTAACATAAATCATGGCAAGTTTTGCTGTTTCACAGTATTAGGTTTGCTGTTTAATTGTTTATTTAATTATATTGATTTATTATTTTGTGTTTTCTATGGTTTAATTTATTTAAATTTGAATGTACAAGCTCAATTTGTGCTACTTAGTATTCTGAGAAACTGTTGCGATTTTTCTTTAATAAAAAAATTTAGAACCATCTTATAATTCACAGGTTTAGTTTTAACCAACCGGTACGTACCGAAACGTGTATTTCGTTATAAGGTTCTATATCAGTTCTATTTTATTTCGTTATGGTACCGGACAAGAATTACCGGGGAATAGGTTTCCTTTCAATAGAATACAAAATTCTATCCCGCGTACTGTGTAAACGGCTGGAGCCATACACGAATGCACTGATAGGCCAGTATCAGTGTGGCTTCAGGCCAAAGAAGTCGGCCAGTGACCAAATTTTCACTTTACGCCAAATCCTGGAAAAGACCCACGAGTACAATAAAGACACACACCACCTATTTGTCGATTATAAGGCCGCCATCGACACGCCGATAAGAACGAAGTTCTTCAACGCCCTATTTGAAATTGGTATGCCAGCAAAGATCGTTCGGCTTTGCATGATGACGCTATCACACACCCAAAACGTCGTCAGAGTAGGAAAGAATCTCTCCGAACCCTTTGATACCAAGAGATGTTTCAGGCAGTGTGATGCTTTATCGTGCGACTTTTTTAATCTCCTGATGGAGTACATCGTACGTCATTATCCATACGTAGAACGATCGGGCACGATCTTCCATAAGGAAGTGATGCTACTCGCATATGCGGATGATATAGACATCATAGACATCAACGAACAGCGAGTTGGCAGGGCTTTCTCGGAGATTGAGAAACAGTCACGTCTCATGGGCCTAGCGGTGAACGAGGACAAGACGAAGTACTTGGTGTCTAATCGCAGACCATCAGCGCGTCGTGGTCGGTATGTGAGTATGGAGAATTTCAACTTCAATGTTGTAGAAAACTTCGTCTATCTGGGAACAGAAATTACCAGCAACAACAATGTTAGCCGAGAGATCAGACGAAGAATCAGGCTTGCTAATCGCTGCTACTTTGGGCTCAGCAAGCAAATTAGAAGTAGAGCCCTCTCTCGAACTACGAAGATAAAAATCTATAAGACACTGATAATCCTAACCCGGTCCTGCTGTATTGCACAGAAGCATGGATACTGAGATCAACGGATACAGCGCCTTTAGGAGTGTTCGAAAGTAAGATTCTTCGTAGGATTTTTGGTCCCCTTAGAGTTGGCGTCGAGTTTAGGACCCGTATGAACTATGAGCTATATGAGCTGTATGATGAGGTTAACATAGTCCAGCGCATTAAATTCCAGCGGCTACACTGGGCTGATCACCTCATCCAGATGAACCCCGAAGCTGCAGCACTAAGTTTTGCCTGAAATGAGAAAGTTTTGCATGGAAAGTCCCAAAAGTGGTTGGTGAGGTTGTATGAGGGCTGTACCAAATATGGAAGCATGACGTCTATTTCTCTATATGTGAGGCGTTCCTGCCATAAGAAGCCACTATATTAAATTTTTGAAAGAGTACCATTTTACCTGCCTTAAATACTGTGATGCAATGTTATCAAAATCTTTGATTCAAAAACGCCAATTTTGAACTCAGCGACAAGCCCAGGGACATTGAAGACCATCAATTGCAGGCTCTTTCGGGCGTGGACGATAGTCAATCTCAAAAAATGCTTGCCGAGCAATACGGTGTTACTCAACCAGACATTTCCATACGCCTATGTGCCATGGGAAAGGTTCAAAGGATCGAACGAACGATAGGCAGATGAAGGGACGCCATAACAGATGGTCGCCAGACAAAAAACAAAACTGGATGTACTTTGAGAATACTAAACGTAAGATATCGTGGGATGATCTCAGCCAACATTCAACATCGTCCGTAAGACCAAAATGCTTCGGACGGAAGAGGATGCTGTACATTTGGTGCGAACACCAAGGTAATCTCTACTATGAGCTGTTGAAACATGGTGGCACTGTCAACGCCGACTAATACCACCAACAATTGATTAAAATGAGTGCTCTATGCTACAAGCTAATTCTCTTCCACGACAACGTACCATCGTACACGCCAAGATTGGTCCCAAACTACTGGGACGTACTGGCCCCTTCCGACTGCCGACTACCACCTGTTTTCATCGATGGGTCACACCGCTCGCTCCAAGTGTCGATTCTAACGAAAATTGCTTGGCGAGTGGTTTGCCTTGAAAGGGAAGGAATTCTTTTTGGCATGGTATCCACGAATTTCACGAAAGATGAGATGCTTTCAATAATTTAGAACTACTCAAGGCCGACATATTTCACTATCTTTTGAATAAACCTCTTTCATATATAACAAACTTTACACCGAGGACAGGACAACGATACGCACAAATGGATACTCTCAGTGTCTGCGTCACACAATTTACAATTTATGTCACATTGTGTTGTCGTTTATTAAAAATTTGCTACCCACTGACATTGATGTTTCGGATGCTCTCACTGCTGAAGTCTACTGCGCAAGCAAAAATCAAAGAGATAAAATTTATCAATGAAAAAATGTTCACAGAATTGCGCTTGTATGTAGATATACACATACACATACACATACATACATATTATATATGACATGCAGCAGCTTTACTTTGCCATGCTTATGAATTTTCTTCTGGCATAATTTTTCTTTTAATTGGATTTTCATCAGCACTTCACTGGCAGACATTACAAAAAGGGCATCCTTTGTCGTGCTGCCATTTCTTAGCATACTCGTCCTACATAGAGAGTGTGGGCACATGAAGCCTCCATGACTGCCCTTGACACAAACCTACAACACCAACGTATCTGAACGCAATAATATATACAACAATTGTTGTAATCATTTTCGTACGTACATAATTATTTGCTGCTATTGAAAATCAATTTCCCATCGATTTCCCTTATGCTGAGCAACATTTTTTTATATGTTTTTTTGCTGTCACTGTTTCTGAACCTGTCGGCAATGTTGAACGCGAACGAACCACTTCCGCAAATCGATTCGTGGCAATTGTGCAGGGGAAATTGTTGCAAATTTATGATTTAATTTATGTCGCCGTACAAACAGATTGTGTAAGTTAATTTCGTTGAGCATTAAACTTTTTATATACTTTGCACTTTTCCGAATCTAAAATTAAGATCGAATGCTTAAATGTGTCACTTGTGTTTTGGTTTTGGTGCCATGAACACACAAAGTTTACTTATACAAAACACTGAGAGAAAATTTCAAGAAAATAAGGTTGGCTTTGTTAACCTCACGAAGAATCTTTACCACGAATACTCACAAAGACGCTGTATCTAAAATTGTGCACCAATTAAGTTTAGATTGCCCATGTAAACCATCCATGCTGCAGCTGTATGCTGTCCATCTGAATAAGATGACTAGCCCAGTGCAGCCACAGTAATTGTATGCACTGAACTACATAAATCCCGCCGTTTACTCAATATGCGGAACAGAATTTTATTCCAATTTGCCGCTGTTCGCGCAGACATAAAAATTGGAAGACTTACCAATCGTTGTGCATGCATTCACCGGATCAGATCTTGCATAAGAGTTCTTACATTCACCATACCACGTTTTCACCACCGGTCTTGAATAACTCTTCTGACAGCTCATCGCTCTTTATGCTTCAGCTTCCAAATTACTTAGTCAAACTCGTTGTAGTCCGATGGCTCTACAAGAGAACCATCATCAACTGTTGGTACTAGAAATACTACTCTCCATAGTCTCAGTGATTCTTGTGAAGCAGCCTTTAACTTTCGTTCTTGCAGAAAGAATCACCGGGTTTAAAACCTTCAGTCAGACGCTTGACCTTTTGATATAATTTTCGAGCTTCATTTCTGTCTTATAATACCTGAACATCCTCAAGCTTCTCGCCTCTACTGCTCCTTTTTTTTGCTGCTGAAAATTCATTTCTTATCGCTTCTCGATATAGCTCGCGTTACTTCCGTCTTCAGTGTTCTTCTGTAGGTGGTGTTTTTCTCGGCAGTAGTTTCGCAATGGAGTGGGCGATATATCTACACTGCTTACATATATCTTCAGAAGCAGGAGAGGATTCCCGTAATAGTTGAAAGAGCCTGGCTGAAAAGGCTTTGGCGGTCTGTTGTGATTGCAACTTCACGATGTACAGATTATTTTCGAGTTTTTCCACAATTTTTTCCAGTAAACTAGTAGAGCAATACTTTTTTCATTCATGCTATAGCCTTCCTCAATTGATTGTAAACCATTACAAAATTCTTACTGAAAAAAACAAAAGCAATCTTCTTTCTATTTGCATATTTACATCGAATTTTAATGCTGTACACAAAATAAGCTTAAAAGATCTCCAATATACCATCTATTTTATTAGCTAATTGCATTTCAAATTTACTGAAGCAAATTTGTTTATATAAACTAACAGGTATAAGCTGTACCAATATAATATGCAATCATAATCATTTTTCTTTAAAGCATCTAAAACATTGAAAACCTAATAAATCATTCTGTATTACTGGTTTCGTGTGACCTAAAACAAACAAACAAAAGTCCGTAAAGTACAAAAACAGTTTCAAAAGGGATAAACGAAAGTACCCACAAGGACTAAACTGTCTGACTAGATCGATAACCTCAGCTAATAATGTACTAAAAAACCATCCATCTACCCATTCCAATCACTCTGCTCGTTGGAAATCCACATTCAACACCAGCGAACAAAAATTAATAACACTTTTCAATTACTCGAAAAATTCCATACAATTAACTCATCACAAGTGGCAGACAGCCATGATTATAATTTATTTAGTAAAATGGCAGACAGGCGCTGTAAGCGTTCCGACCAACAACAACGAAAATAACATAATTGTTAGTAAGAAAAAGGATTGCAGCCAGACTGGCTGACAGGCATTTCAGCATTTAGTTCGTATATGAAGCTATTCAGCATTGTAATTAGCCTTCGGTAGTAGAAATGTTGAAATTTATTTCTTTGCAAGTAAGAATTTGCAAATTTAATTGAAAGTTTGCGCATACAAAAGTCCTACAAAGGAGATAACAAACTTGAATAAGTTTTTATATAATTCTATAATATTAAATTACAAAACGATTTATATAATTTCATAGTGTTGCAAAAGTAATAAGTATCTTTGAGTACGAGAATTTAAAGGAAAACAAACTAAAAATGGGCGTTACATTTTTAGTGAAATATTGCTTTATACTACGCATAGCATGAAACTATCTGCCAGATGAATAATGCAACTCGTTTTCCATATAAATTCACAGTGGCAATTGTAAAATTGCATAAATTTGTTTTTTTTTTTGCCCCACGTTGGGCGCCAATTTTGGTACAAAACGTCTATTTGCTATTTACGAACTTATATAAATGGCACAACAATTTTAATAGCATCCAGGCATCATAATATTCAGCGAGCATAGAAAATTTGAAGCGTCATTGCACTAAAAAGAGTGTGAAAGTGCTGTTTTTAAGTTAGTGAAGGGACAAATTTAGATTTCTCTTGCAGCCTTATTTTTAACGCTGTCTACACGTAAAAAATGCTAAACAATGAAATTAAATTAAGTTTATTAATTGACTTCCCGCTGTTTACTTCGTTGAACTAAAATAATAAATGTAACGTACGCCCTGGGCAACCGTTTCTTTTCCCTCTTGCCTTCTCATAAAACGTATAAAAATTTAAATAAAATATACAAAGCCATAATACAAAATAAATAAAATTCAAATTATATCCGACTCATGCTGCCGCACACACACTAACACACCATACAATATAGGCATAAGAAAAAGGTACTCGTACTCGTACACACTTAAATTATTTTCAACTTCCTGATTGACATGCCGTGCATGTTGCATTAAGTGCGCACGACAAAGGCTTTGCTTAATTTATAAATAAAATAAGAAAGAATGCTGCAGTTGAGTATGTACGATTAAAATATACCTGTTGATAATTGAAAATGAAAAAAACATATCAGGTATCGATATATTAACGTTTTGAATATTGCAAAAGTCGAGTTTAATCAGCATATCAATCATACTTATATATACTTGAAATGCAATTTTGCAATGTTAATTTTGTGCCGTTATTTGATTTAGTTACAAGCAAAAATTTGTAACAAGAGTACAAATTTATCAGTCCGCTAACTTTATGTTAAAGTTAGCGGACTAACATTGAAACATTAGTAAAATCATTCATACTAAAAAGATATTATTTAAAATTGGTTTCGTTCTTATTTTCTGCTCTAATTAAAACAGTGGTCATACCAAAGTATTAATACAGAATACAATATTATGATACGCTTATATTTATAGCGCAAGCAGAAAATGCATGCGTAGAGATGTTAGTAATTTAGAGCACAATATTAACTCAAAACCAGCTATATATAATTTCTTTTAAGTATGTAGTATGACTTTTCTTATAGTTTAATGTTAGTCCGCTAACTTCATGTTAAAGTTAGCAGACCAAGTCGTTTTTATGCCCTTTATAATATCTAGCAAATGACCGCTTCCTACAGGCTACATAGGTATGCCCTTTATCTGCTTTTTACAAGCCTTCCTGGAGAACTTCCGGTGAAATTCCTGGAATATCTGTTGGTCTTAAGTTGCGCAAGAGAGCCAAGTTTATAAACATAGACCTTGGTCTTTAAATATCTCCGCAACAAAAAGTCAGGCGTTGAGAAATCTGGAGGAAAAAGGTGCACAGTCGAAATCAACACTTTACGAAATCAATCGAACTGCTGAAACTAGTTAACTTTCAAATCATTTACAGTAAGCTCAGAAAAGTCACGTATCACTGACATAGCTCGCTCTCCGTTGACTGATGATGTCTCGTCATCGTCGTCTTCGAAAAATTACCCATACACCATATCAGACAATAAGTTTTGGTAAATGTAAAGGCAGCTCATGAGTTGGTCGAAGATTTTGAGTGTCCTTATAATGAATATTCTGCGTATTAACACTTCCATACAGCATTAAACGGGCTGCGTCGCTCATGATCACATGACTCCAAACCTGGAACTTATTTTGAAAATTGAACTAAACAATTTCAGCGCTCTTTTCCGTTTAGTAGTACTCCATGGTAAAAATTTTACTACTTTGACGTTTCCAACTTAACAAACTTTAATATCCATTCGTCATTTAATGTTGGTCTGCTAACTTTATCTAAAGTTAGCAGACAATATTTTTAATTAGAGCATAAACATTTGTTTTTCGTACCTTGGTCTGCTGACTTTATTGACTTTTACCCGCTAAAGGTATCACTATGATCGAGAAGCTTACTATATAGGAATATGAATTCCACTTTTGATGCTGTTCAAACCGTTTGCATAAACTTAATACCTAACACTGAGTATAGGGTATTATAAAACAAAAAATTCGATACGCTTCCGCAGCGACTTCGACAGCAATGTCCATGGCGGCCTCGTCATCAATGGAGCAATTGTTTATTTGTGCGTTCTGTGTGCGTGTTAAGTTGGCGCATGAAATTAAATTTTGCGTTAAGAGCAAGCGTAAAATTTATGCCAAGTGAATTGTTGTCTTTCTTAATGCCGCGCTTCAATTGTCTGTGAAACTCGAAGGTGGCCTGCCTGACTGCCTGCGTGAATATCTTTTATTTTTTCTCCGTGCTTTGAGTCTTCACTCACTCAACGAATGCTTTGTTGTGGCTGCGGCTGCCACTTCCGAGAATTTTGTTTCCCTTGAGCTTCATGAGAATGCGTTGCCAATGTGTATCTTCTTCACTGTGAAAAAAGCTGTCATGCTGTTTATTTACGTAATTAAATGTGGCAAAAACGTAAGTATGAAACAAAAACAAAAACACAAAACTTAAAAATGAAAGACAATAACACTTTGTCAGAGCCTTAAACTGAATATACACACTGCGTTTTTTGACATCTTCAGTAGTATGAATAATGCTGGTGACAATTTTGCGTATAACGTTTAAAGAATTTCCTTGGAAGTGACACGCATGACTGCATAAAGGTAGAACACATCTCCATGTCATAACACTAACCCATTCCTGGCTGATTTTCGTTGTTGTTGTTGTTGTTGTTGTTGTTTTCCATATAAACGTATATTATTTTATTCCCAGCCAAATACTTATTTAGATGTACTTGTTGTCAGTCTGCATCATCGTTCTCGTTAACTTTTGCTGCTCAAATCAAATGGGAAATTCAACGCGAATTTTCGCAAATTTGACTTTTGCATTACGTGGAACGTGAAGAGTGTCTGCGTGAGTATGTGTGTGTGTGTGTATGAGTGTGTGTGCTGGGCATGGAGTATGTTTTTGTATGATTGCACGCTGCTTGACACCTTTTCACTTTGACATTTTAAACTTCGGGAAACACACACAGGCAATCAGACTCAACATAGCTGACGCGTGGGAACCCCATCCAGAATATTTAGTTGAATATAACTTGCGCACTTTGAATGCGTCAACAACAGCAGCAAACAGCAAGCAGCAAATTCTGCACAGCAATTGCAGCAAAAATTTTTACTTTTTAAAATTTGTTTGCTATAGTTTTGCTCAAATAAATACAAAAATGTAGGAGTATGCCATATAGCGAGTATAAATATAAATATGTAATATAAATCTCAAGTGTGCGACTGTTGTTCAAGTTTAAAATAGTTATTAAGTTAGCTGATTGTCAAAGAAAATATGCCACTAAAAAATGACATTAAAACTTTGTTTAATTTGTGTAATTTGTTACAGAAATTAATAAAGCTTCGAATGGTTTGGTACAAAGTGTATGTATATATTTCTCCCCCTGCACTATATGCCCAACCCCCAAATGAAGAAAGCATGGTGAGCATCTAAACTCCAGTCAATATAGCTATATCCCACTGTCTAGTATATGAACACCTAGAGCTCAGACCCTATTAGAAGTAGAGAAATCAAACTTCGTATGTAAACTCCCGTTAGAAGGGCTTAACAAATAAGAATATGAAACAAAATTAAACAAAACAGCAACATTGTGAGATATCAAATAGATTCTTGCTTTATTTAGATGATGTCATTATGTATGGAATAGGTCCTCATTCAAATAAACAACTCAGCTCCCTTTGCTGTGCTGCAATGTTTGGGTCCAATTTTTAATAATTCGATACAATATTTGCACCATTCTTCCAACAACGGCTTCTAGTTTAAATTTTACTATATATTTTAACAATAGGATATCATAAATCTATCTGACAGCTGCTGAGATATCCCTATTGAAATAATTTTCAAAACTATTTGAACACATTCGAGGCTCAAATTTATTAAATGTTTTTAAGTACCTCGCCCACCATACGTGATTTTGTGATTCCAAATCAAAGTTCAGTGGTTCAGTGGTACCAAATCAAAAAAAAAGTTGGACAAAAATCGAAATAGAATACAGGCGGTCGTACGTTTTTGAAGTCACTGATTTTTTTGATTTAAGTACATTTTGATTTATTGTCAATTTTTCGAAGCAAAATGACAGTTTTAAAATTGAGAACATGAGAAAATGAACCATGGTACAATAATAAGGTAGTGTATTATTCACTTACTGTTTGCTACTCTTTCTATCTTACGCGTTCTTATGGATAATCTTGCTTCCCTTTTGGATCTTACGAATTCATATGAATTATTATTGTACCATGGGCTGGATGATGCTGAACGTCGTACAATTTCCTTATATCATAGAATTGTATGGTATACACAAAAATTTGTTGTTTCAGTTGTGTTAGTATGGGAATACTACTCTTATTTTATATAATTCATGATAAGAATTTATGCTATGAAATTTAAAGGCTTTATCTCTTATACACTACGAAAGCCTGATATTCATACAAATGCATGTACTTGTGTATGTACTTGTGTATGTACTTGTGTATATCAACTTCCTTTGAGGGACCTTTTTTATGGTATTATCAGTTTGTCTGAAAGTTTGTAACGCATTAAAGGAGGCATCGTAGACCCCATAAAGTATATATATTCTTGATCGACGAGACGAGTCGATCTAGCCATGTCCGTCTGTTTGTTGTTGCTCATTTTTTGGGGAGCAATTCTCATGCTATCCAGTTGAAATTTTGCACATACACTTCATTTAATTGCAGTTTAATAGTGAGCCGCCACGCCCACTTTTTGGGGTAGCTGCCATACAAACCGAACGTCCACTTTCGATTTTTTGTAAGAAAAACTATTTTATTGTAGTCAATATCAACCTAATAATTGATATGGTAACTTTAGTAGACGGATGCTTGACATATACTTTAATAGACTAACGGGCGTGGCCCACCCACTTTTTGGGGTAGAACTCATATTAACCCACCGTGCAATTTTGTGTTTTCTCATCTTGCAGCCTTTTCTAACGATGTAAATATGTTCCATCTTTTTCGTAAACTAGTACTACGTCTACGTAATGTATATAAATTTTAAATATATTCTTTAACAATACCACAAAACTATTAAAATGTACTTGAAATTCAATTTGATAAATTTAGTTTAAAAAAAAAGAAAATAATATTCTTTACAATAAAATAATTTATCAAACAAGCAAACCGCAGTAAAAATATGTTTTTGAAAGGAAAAGTGAACTGAGCCATATTAAGTATACGCACTGTGTAAGTTCTATGCAAGCTGTAGTCATTGCGCCCTGTAATGGTTTGAATGTTTTATATACGCTGTAATCATAGTATAAGAGGGTATATTAATTGTATAAAAAATGTATCTCAAAAGTTCTATCTAAAAGTCGTATCCAAAAGTATAAAGCCTTAAATAGCATTAAAAGCTAAGTCTAGACAGCCATGTGCATCTATCTGCCCATCTGTATGAACGCGTGAATCTCGAAGCCCATAAAAGTTTTAGACAACAAAAAATAATATTTAGATCTAGATCAAAAAAAGATATATAAATTTATATAGCTCTCATGTAAACCTTTTTTGTTAGACTATATATAGTGTATCTGCAAATCGAATAAACTCAACTGCTGTTTTTTTATTTATTTGTTGTTGTATTTGTTTGCAATCAGTGTGCACATAAGCAACCATCAACCACATTGTTAGTGCATGCTTTTAAGCATTATATCTGTTACTGCAACTATACATACAAGTATAGTGTAGGTACTACGCCCTAGTTAGCTTTTCATTTGAAAGTTTAGCGCTATAGAAATTAATTTACAACTTGTACACTCAGTCAATTTGATGAAGAAAATGTGCAGGAAATTTGAAAATACTCTTCTAGTTGTTCATAAATTGAACGCAATGTGCATTAAGCTTGCAAAAGCAAGTCAAAAAAAAAATGAAAGAAAAATTCATTTTTTTTTTTTTTTTGCCCAAAATATTTTGTAAGATGAAACAAACAATACACCGAAAATACATCTCAAAAGTGCACTCAACATGCACGGCACGGCATAAGTTTTGACAGCACAGATAGCCAAAGCAATCGCCACTAACTTTCAAAAGTTTGCATTGAACAAGTTTAAGAACGAACTCTCGAAACGTCTCGAAAACTACCATGAAACCCATGCACCGCAGAATGCTGCCCAGGCTCAATGCCCCAAGAGCACAATTTACAATGTTTTTCTTTACTTTTTCTTCATTGGCTTTCATATATTTTATTGTTGATATACCCTGCACACAAAGTGTGTATATTGGTATTATCTATACGTTGGAAAGTTTGTAATGCTTTGATATAAGTCCTTGATTAACAAATTGAAAATGACATGTTCAACGCTCACTTTTCCAGTGATTCTTTATTTTTTGTCAATAGTGGTAAATTCAACCTTCAAAATTATGGCTGAGTCATTGATTTTGATAAAGTATTAGGGAGATATGGCGTTATGCAAAAAACAGTTGAGAAATAATATATACAATGAAGCATATACAGTGAAGCACTGCAAAGGAAAAGCATAACGGGAAAAGCTCTTTGGTTGCTGTAATATATTGATTAGAGCGTGTCGTTTGTTTCCTTGTTGGTTTTTTTATTTTTTTTCTTCCTTTTTCTTTCTGTGTACTTTAACTGCTTTTGTGTGCACGCAAATATAAGATACTTCTTTATTATTGAAACATAGGCTTGAACTCTATTCAATGACTGTGGAGATTACTAACAAGAATACTCACAAGATATCGCTTATTGGAACAGATCCGATGCAATTTAGCTCTATGATAAACTAAACTACTCTGAGACAGTCTATATATATAGAGTTTTTATTTTTCCCTATGGTCAATCTATAAGGTATTAAAACGGCGGTTCTAGCGAAGTTAAAATTTACCCTCATACTTTTTTTTTATTTCTTCAACTGCGCTTCTCAATTGCAATTGCAAGCGTAACTCAAGACCAAAGCTTGGTAAACCAAACAGTCAAGCTGCATTCAAGAAGTTTTCCTTCTTTTGGAAATTTCTTGTTGAGCATTTTGCATTTTCTTGAAATGATTAAAATTGTTTTCATGCTCAGTGAATATCATTTTTGAACATTAGCTTTTTGTTCTTAACGTTCACTCGCACATTCGCGCATGAAACAAAACTTTTAGTCTTAGAGTCGAGTCAGGAAAATTCGCAGCATTAAAACTTGTTTCATCAAAGATTTTCCATTCACTCTTTGCAAAATCTGTCGAAGTTAAGTTCAGTTTCATAGCAGCTGAACGCGCTACAGCGGAAATTGAAATTGAAAGCGTTTGCAGGAAAA
The DNA here is from genome assembly GCA_035044765.1 of Leucophenga montana. Lineage (NCBI taxonomy): Eukaryota > Metazoa > Arthropoda > Insecta > Diptera > Drosophilidae > Leucophenga > Leucophenga montana. The sequence continues at coordinate 526,319 of JAWNNQ010001689.1, read as the reverse complement.
TGAGGTCGTCGCTTAATCAGAACATCAGTAGCTGGCACGAGGAAAAACTTCATTCAATTCAATGGAAAATGGTGTAAAATTTAAAAAAGAAAAGAAGCTAAAAGCAAAACGATTTGCAAATTAAAGGCATTCGATGGCAGCAGCATCAAATTAAGTGAAGACGCAAACGAAATAGCTTTTCAATTAAATTGAATATATTAATTTCAATTATCTTCATTTCATTTCATTTTTGCCTGTCAGTCTGTATAATTTTGTTGGTATTCAAAGCTGCGTGAGTTTGGAAGATTATCAAAAGAATGGAGGTGAAACTTAAATCCCTTATACTTATTCAAAGTGCAAAAAATTCAGAATATTTGCTGTCTCAAAAGAAGAAAGCCAACTAAATCTGATAAATAGAAGTGATGTTGCCATATGTCAGACATAGTACGTTAGATCAATCTAATTAAATGAAGCATTATGTCAGATTCCGTTGAAAGCCTGAAAAGTGACTCATAACTCATCTTGTCAGAGCTCGACCGTCAGATGCACTGAGAGAGTTAAGTGCTGGTGGTGTTACTCGTCCATGGTTTCTGGTATATAATTTTCAATGCCTGCAGGTATTACTCTAAGATGCAGTTTTCACATGTGTGTTTATGCGGTTGACTGTGTTCCGGACGAAGACGCACTTCTCCGTCAACAAGTTTATGGGCGCTGCAAGAAGCGAATTATGAAACCGTCGGCTGATAATGAGATGGTCAATCTGGTTGCGAGTTTTCCAGTCAGCTGATTCCCAAGAATTTTTGTGAATGTCGCTGTGTAGAAACTGTATTCCAACTGGTGATTTGATGTTCCCATTTTTATTTCTTTCTGACTTGAGTTCATCACGTCCCATGAGTTCTTCTACGCTAGCGCATTAAAGTCTCCTAAGATCATTACGATGTCGCCTTTTTGGAGAGTACTTGATTGTGGATTCAAGCATGCTGTAGGATGACGTCTTGCTCTCGACAGTAACTGTTTCCATTATGGTGATTTTTCCGAACCTTGTTTTAAATCTTACGCGTTTCTGTGCTTCGTGATGTTAGAGATGAAGTAGTGGCTGTTTAGTGTTTGAAAATCACCTTGTTTTATCCAACTCACTACAAACAGTCCAAGATTTGAATTTTATAAAGCTCAATCTCTCTGCAAACTTCAGCAAGTGTCGAAACTTCCAGGTTCCAATTCGGGTTCTTACTTTGTAGCTATAATTCGACATCGTTTGGTTGTAGTACTTATATCCGAGGCAAGTTTCTCTTTCTATAGCGCAACCCTTGCTCTGGAAGTTCTTGGATTACTATTAACTTGGCTCCGTCGCTAACAACTTCGTAACTTGTAACTTCGTTACAAAATTGATACCATGAGTGTTTGTGAACGAATGAATAGTAGTACACTTCCTAAATTACCCATATATGAAGTGTACGAAATGTTCTGTCAAAAAAACCAACGATGCCTTATACTATGAAATATTTTGATGTGAATGTCACAGCTGCCAAAACTGTCGTCGCATCTTTTTTTTTTACTACTTTTGCTGCTGAAGAAAGGCATTTTTTTGGAACATACACACATATACACACAGAGAGAGAGAAAGAGAAAAGTGATGCCATTAGCCAAAATTGGACAGCACTTTGAACTGTTGGGTTGCCAAGTGCCTATATATGTATATATGTATGTATGTATTGTACAATATGTATCTACAAGATATAGCAACCGGCAGGCACACTCTGATTGATTGATGACAACAGCCACAACACAAGCAAGAAGTTTATTGAACCCAGTAGCCATTAACTGAACTGGAAAAAAAATGAATCCATTCTGAAAACGCGTGCGCGATATTGAGATTTCATCGCAAAAGTATGTCGCCTACGCGGGCAGCTGTCGCCATGTTTGAATATATAAAAGATATCTGCTATTAAACAGCAGCTTAGTATCTGTTAAAAGCAATTATTTTATATACTAACTTGAAGAATGTCGGCGTATCTTTGATATCAAATGTCAAAGAGTATGAATTTTCTTTAGAATTTTGTATTGCATACTTCAAGGCATGTGTGCTGTGTTTATGCGGTAATATATTTCAATCAAAGCTTTTTATTATATTGTACCCTACACATATAGTGTGGAAAAGTATTATCCATTTATCGACTAGTTTGTTACGCATTGAAGGAAACAACAAAAAATACATACATCCAAGAAAAAGCTTCAATTGCCTGTATGTCGACTTAGATTGATAAATTCCATCAGGTTGCTAATCCGTTTAGTCTACTTCCAGACTGCATAGATCTCTGCCAGCCTGGTAGACGGTATGAAAGTTGAATGCATTTGAATTCTGGAACATAGTACTAAAGTTACATAGACTGTTTCTCTACAATGTGTACGTTGCTGCTTTGTGCTATAGAACACGGCTAAGAAATATTTAGCTTCCGAAGTCTAGCTGCGCTCTTGGCTACCGTGTGCTTTAGAGTATGACGACTAAAGCCAATTGGAAGGTTAAGTAAGAGGTTGTAGTGGTTGAGTAGGTGAGTAGGTGAGTAGGTGAGATTTGGTATCGACCAGACCAAGGCTTTCTACCAGACCAAGGCTCCATAGGTTAGTATAGTTTAGTATATATATATATATATATATATATATATATATATATATAGAGAGAGAGAGAGAGAGAGAGAGAGAGAGAGAGAGAGAGAGAGAGAGAGAGAGAGAGAGAGATATATATATATATATATATATATATATATATATATATAACCAGTGAATTATGTACGGTTATATTCTCCATTTTATTCCAAATGATCTTTTACACAAGTTCTTTTTTCATTCTTTCCTCAGAGTTTCTGCTCCAGAAGAGTTTTCGGTCCAGAATTGTACCAAGATCACTGATTGTGGGCATTAGAATCAGATCATCTGCAGTTACCACACATCCACTTAAACGAAATTTCAGAAAAAGATCGTTTAGTATCAGATTCCACAGTAAAGTGGACATGACTCCTTCTTGAGGAGTGCCTCTCGTGAGCTTCTTTCTTATTTACGCCAAAAACTATTTTGAGTATATCACTCGGCACCGAAGCATGTTGCTTAGCGTTTGGACCGATATCGATTTAATGATGACGTTTTTGAAAGCTGCATTGTTTTCAAAGAAGGCTGTTAACGCAAACTCCTTCTGTTGTAAGGTCTTTCGAATGCTGCTAAATACTTCGTGTGTGTAGTACGGTCTCAACTGATCTTCCCTTAAGGTAGGCGTTTGAGTTCAGCTCATTTCTTAGATGAAGGTTCAAAAGTCTTTCTTAAGTTTTCCTAAAGTCTTTTGATGATCAGTGCTTTGTTTTTCCATCCTTGGGAATTAAGACCACTATCACGAATATCATCCGATCTTGGTAATATGTAGGGTTGGAATGACCTGATATCACAGATTATCTTTTCTTCTGTGACTATGTCGTTAACAACAGTTACATTTCCCTTCAAGGCATTCCCAGGTGCTACGCTGACAGTGAAGCTACCGTTCATACCTTTGAGGTGAGTTCTTATGCATTCAGGAAAGTGGGTTTCGATGAGCTGCTTCAAGTACTCTCGGCTATTTTCTGCACATGTACCATCAAAGCTACATAGTAGACCTGGTTTGAGTGGATCTTCAGTTCTTTCCATATCTGCTGAGCGTTGCTACTATTTGCACAGTCGTTTCTGAACTGAAACTGACTATGAACTTCAATTCCACCGTAGTTAAAGTTTTTCCTTGCTATATTCTTAATCAACAGCATAACATTCCATGACTTTAAATAAAAACTCTTGACTAGCTGCACAACGCTCAAATGCAGATACATGAAGCATTTTAGATACTATATACATATATAAAGTTATACACTGAAATAATGTTAATAGGTGACATAAAAAATGTTGCAAGGACGACGACATAACACAAGCAGCTGTTACATATTTCCGTTTTGAGGCTACACGTATTTCCGTTTCCTGTGCTGCTCAAAGTCAACGTTTGGGCATAGGCTACATATGTATACCCGTAGACTGCTGTCGTGTAGCACAAATGACGTAAATATTGACAGAAGCAATGAGTCAATATACCATAATAAATCGACATTTGGTTAAGTTCAACACCCCAAAAAAAAGCCAGTCTGCCTTCGTACCAGTGTTCCATCAAGTCAACGAGCTGACGCATGAGTCCAAGTTTTCGAAAATGTGCTACTAACAAATTAATACATTTTACAAACAGATACAGTTCAGAGGACATGACATACTTGAGTGGTATATACATACCTACTCTACACGTATATGAATAAATATATAATTCCAACCTTACAAAATAGAGAACAGCAGCAGTAAGTAAGTATATACTTATGTATTGGTGTGCTGTACTACTACTACTACTGTATCGAAATCGTTCTTGCATATGCCGGATGTTGTACGCCAACGCTACATCGATGTTCTGTCTATCTAATGTCCTTTCTATGTGCTCTCTATTTGCCCTCTGATGTTGACAAATTAGAGGTTTTGAGGTGCGCCACATGCACACAGATACGCAGATAACCAGATACATTGACTTAGTTTGCGAACTGTGTGTAAAATATATTACTCAAAAGGTTTTTAAAGTTTAATTTGAATATATGAGCACAGCGTGCTTGGCGTAAACGTAATACACTGAGCGAAATGAATGAATGAAAAATCATTAATTTTGCATAAAATTTATTGTATTTTGAATATTAATATTAAGCCTGAAGTCCAACAGTGTGATGCAAATAAATGTTCAAGATCAGACAAACTTCATGAAAAAAAGAGTTCATGAAAGACTTAGATCACGCTGTATGCATCGGAACACACCATTGCTTTTACGAGTATACAACATATTTCATTGGAGCATTAAAACAATGAAACGAAGTATGCGGGAATCTTTACTTTTCTAATTCTATTTGTTGAAAAATGGGATTTTGGAGACTTCAGGCATCATACTTCCACAATTTCAACTTGCAACGAATGGTGTCAATGGTTTAGAACTGGTAGTTTTGGCACAATGAATAAAGAACGATGAATAGAGAATAGAGAACGCGCAGTCAGAAAAGCTTAAATATAACAAATTAGAGGCATTAATGGAAGGTGATCCATTTCGATTTCTGGATAGCCACAAGAGATTATTAGTTCTTTCGACGTGGAATTCATTTTTTCCGGTGCCCTTCATACATATGGTATTCCGAATCTCATCAATTTGTGTCAAATAGTTTACCAAAGCACTCACCCCGCTAATGTGAATCGTGTAGTTTAATATTTTTTAGAAGATTTGTACTCATAACATTTTGACATACGGACTATGTTTATGTAGTGCTCAGTGAATTGAGAAATTCAATTGCTAGGCATGCGTTTTGAACGCATAACTGTTCCTTCTGCCTCGTTCTTCACATAGTTTGTTCTTCACGTGTGGGAACTAAAAGTTACCATGAGTTGTCAAACCAGCTATGTATGGCGAATGATCTATCAATTGGAAATGTTAAGCTGATTTATTTGTTTTCATTATTACTTCGCAGACTTCTGGGAAAAAAATTTTATTTCTTACATAATGTGTGGTCGCCGAGATCCCTTGAGATGATACTGGGTCAGAAGTGGTTTGAGTAAGTTTGTTCTGATTAGTTTTTTTTTGGTTTCTTTCAGTGTAACTGAGCTATAGACGATTATCTGTCAAATAAATAAAAAAATTTAATTTAATTTAATTTAATGTGAACGGAAATACCACACGTACAAGTATATACACTCGGTTTCATCAAATCAATCGTTAGCTTTCGTTTGAAACTGTATTTAAACAGCACCGCCAGATATGTTAGCATTTTCATATGAAGTAAGCAAATTCTAACGTAATTCAATAATATATTAAACCAATTTAAAATAATGTTCAGTAGCTTAATTAGCACTAGTTTCGCTTACCGGTCGAATTTCAACCAATACCGCCGACCCAATTTATCAATTCTTCACAACAACAAATAAAGAATATGTTAAAACTATTTGTGAATTATAAGTGCTATTAAGTTTCAAGTAAAGTTTAATACTAAATATTGCGCCCAAATAACAGTAGATTATGCAAAATTATGTGTACACAAAGTAACGGTTAAAATAATTATATCTGCGATAATAAAATAAGTAGTGCACAAATTAATAGCCCTGCTTAAATCTGCTTAACTGCTTACTTCTTATACAGTTTTAAATAATTTTTTATACTATTCACACATAGTTCAAAATGGTATTATTAGTTTGTCAGAAAGTTTGTAACGCATGAAAGGAGGCATCGTAGACCCCATAAAGTATATATATATTCTTGATGAGCTCGACGAAACGTGTCAATCTAGCCATGTCCGTCTGTCTGTTTGTATGTCCGTCTATTTTTCCGTCAGTTTGTCCGTCTGTCTGTATGTCTGTCCATCTATCTATCCGTCTGTCCGCCCGTCCGTCTGTTGGTCCGCATTTTTTGGGGACTAAATTTTATGCTATCCAGTTGAAATTTTGCACATACACTTCTTTTTATTGCAGTTTAATAGAGTATCAATATTGACCCGCCACGCGCACTTTTTGGGGTAGCCCCCATACAAACCCACCGCCCACTTTCAACTTTTTGTATGAAAAACTTTTTTATTGTAGTCAATATCAACTTAATAATTGATATGGTAACTTTTAGTGGACAGATGATTGACTTTAGGATGATTGATATACTTTAATGGGTGGGACTCGTTCACTGGTTGGGGTAGCCCACATACAAATCTACTGCTCACTTTGGCTTTTTGTATGAAAACTTCTTTATTGAAGTCAATATTAGGTTGAAATGAAATGTGGTGCCTTTTTATGGCCAGCTGCTTAATATATGTAGACTAACGGGCGTGGCCCGCCCACTTTTTAGAGTAGCCCCCATACAAACCCACCGTGCAATTTTGTGTTTTTTATGAAAAAATTATTCATTTAAATAAATATTAGCTTGAAACTTGATTTGCTGGATTTTAGTGGACACCGCTTAATAAAGATCTACTAGTGGGCGTGTCGCGCCTACTTTTTGAAGTAGTCCCATATAAACCCACAGCTCACTTTTATGCATTTGTATGGAAAACGTCAATATCAACTTGAAATTCGATATGGTGGCATCTTACACATCTACTACATCGCTTCATACACATCTACTAGTTCTTGGTAGGGGTAGCCCCTATTTAAACCCCGCACGTTATGTTTTACAATACTAATTAAAATTTCGTGTGAATGGTATTAGAACTTCGGTTCAACCGAAGTTACCGTTCTTTCTTGTTTTTTTATTCAGCTAAGTATCTATTCAGTCCGTGAGTAAAGCTTCGTTTACACTGATCGCTACCTTTTCTATTTTTATTTTTTTGACAGAGCGTGTATTTTTCAAAGCAGCTTTTTTTTGTGATTTTATCTTTTCTGTATTAGTAACATTTTTGTGTTGTATTTTCTAAGTAATTGTTTTAAATTCAGTTTTAGTTTTCTTTTAGCTACAGCAAAATAAAGAATACACGCTGGATTTCAAACATAAGTAAAAGTAAAAGTAAAGTAAAAACTATATATAAAAGCTACCAGCACTTTAGGTGCTATTTTGTTTTTACAAAAAAAAAAACACACACACGCATAAAAGTAGGTATATCCTTAAAAAGTTCACCAAAAGCTAAAACTAACACGTTAAAATGAAGAAAAAACAGAAAATAGAGCAAATCTCTACTAACAGCAACAACTATCATATTAAAACTGGTTAAAAAAGGAAAAACTCATAGTACTAACTTCGACAATGGCAACGACAAGCACGCAGTAGTTAGATAGATGTTAGCATTGTATAGCCGAGTATACAAGTATAAGATACATATGTATCTACATATAGAGACGGACAAGCGCAGCAATCTCTAATGACATTGTGTGAGATACATAGATGCGAGTATATAGTATATACTATTTCTATGTTAGTTGGCAGTAGAGTTAAAAGACAGCACGAACATCAAAGCGTATGTTATGTGCGACAACTTGCTATTTCATTTCAAAAAAAAAAAACACTAAAAACTAGGTACGCGTACTGCAGAAACTAGTACTGTGTACACTGTGTATGTGCTGCGGTCGCACAAATGACAAAATTTCTACTTTCGAGTTTTACACTGTTTTGAAATGTTCTACAACTGCAGTATACATAGGTAAAAAAAAATAAAAAACGAATATGAATTGTACTTAATTGCACTCGAAAGTGAAAATGTATGCAGATGCTCAAGCTACGATGAAGATGTAACTAACAGATACATTTATACATATACGATAACTACGACTTAGATACGCATGCAAATAGTTTGTGCCAGTACAATGTTTCAACAACTTTTGTTGTTCTAGTTTTTAAAGCTAATGAAAGTTAATGCACAACTTGCAATGCTCTCGCTACTAGTAGATACTTTTATATTGCTACTTTTACTAGCATAAGATACAATAGATACTGTCTATCTACATATTTGTCTACATATTAAAAGTCAGTTTACCTTTAAATCAAGTCACTCAATTATTTCAGCATTAAAGATCAGCTAACAGACAGAAAATTAAAATCTAATTAGTAATTTAAGCAAAGAAATATTTATCTATGCACTAAATTGTATGCATTAAGCAACATAAATATCTTTAAGTATGCTCGTAATTATTTTCTGAATTTATAAACCTCCATATCACTCCATATCGTTTGAACAATTCAAATTGAAATATATCGGTTGTATTGTATACACAAACAAATTAAAATTGAATTATTTCCCAAAATTTCATTCAGACACAAAGATACATATGTACATATATACATGTACGAAAAGATACATACACATTTGTAGCAAATATGTATATCTCTGGCTGTGTTTGCCTGTAATGTAAGCAACACATTTACCTTTGGCTTATTAAATTAAATAGGATGATACATTCAAGTAAACTGAAAGATATACACAGATACGCACAGTAAATGAAGGCAGGCTCACAGCTGTACACAGTGTCGTGTGAAGGTAACTTTGGCGCCTATCTAAGCAGATAATTTGGGAATTACGTTAGCTCTTGATATAGATCTAATAACTGCAATCAATGTAGCGAAAAGAAGGTAGTAATCGGCAGTCTGCTATTGAGTATATCATGGCTGGTTCTGAACTAGTTACTATCTTACGTGTTAAAATCTACAGTTTTGAAAGTATAGTTCTGAAAATTTTTATAAATATTTTAAACTGGCTTCTAGAAGTATTCATGGTTATCGAATCCAAAAATACGAATTCGAATCGTACGAATCTGAATACTACGAACATGAATACCACGCATCCGAATCTGAATACTACGTATCCGAATCGTACGAATCTGAATACTACGTATCCGAATCGTACGAATCTGAATACCACGCATCCGAATTTGAATACTACGTATCCGAATCGTACGAATCTGAATACTACGTATCCGAATCGTACGAATCTGAATACTATGAATCCAAATCGAATCTGAATAGTACATATCCGAAACGTACGAATCTAATCCTACGAAGCCGAATCGTACGATACCAAATCCTACGAATCCAAATCCTACGAATTCGAAATCGGGTCTTTTTCTTTTTTTTATTTTCTTATTAGCATTCGGAGTCATGGTTAAGTATTTGAATTATTTCGGATCTGGATCCAAAAGAACAAGGATTCATGCATCACTAAAGTATCTCTTACGTGCGAGAAAACACAAACTGATTGTGTATTATAATGCGCTGCGAACAAAAGACGTAGAATTTAGAGTTTCTGTTTTTTATTTGGCAACATTTTGTTTGATTTTCTGATTGCTTCATCATCCTTATACCAGACAGCATTGTGCTGTTAAATTTCGGCGCTTCATTGCTTAAAGTATTCTTCTTCGACTTTCCCAAACGTCAATATATTGTGCCAGGAGAGAAACTGTTGCAGAGTCAAATGTTAAAGTATAGTAGCATATTCTACTAAATATTGCATGGAGATGCATATTTTGTCTAACTATGTACATTGTCTGTGTGTATAGTAAGTAGTATAAGTATATGCAATGCAATTCTTTGCCTCCGCAACTACTTTGACCGACCGACTGTAGTCAACCTCAACGTCATTGTAGTCGACGTCATCCTTTAGCAAACTAGCAGAGCAGCAGGTGATAAGTTCGCCTAGTTGTAAGTAAAGCTCCAAGGAAAATTAATTCAAGGCAAATAAATTATAGTTCATTGTTCTAGCTTTAACAACAACCCTTCACAGCTCAGCTCCTTGGTACAACTTGATTTTAATTTACTTTACTCGATTTTGTACTTCCGCCTTTTGTTTTCGCTCCAGAGTTGCAGAAGGCGTTGAAGCTCACAATAATTTCAATTCTGTACATTTTTTTTCTATTTTCAACACACTTTTTCCGCCTTAAGCATTAAATATGCTTCAAGAAAATATTGCTTTAGCTTTTGCTTGATTGCATGAATTGCTGACTGCTCTCAGGCTTTTTAATTTAATTTATTAAATCCAGAACAAAAAAAAAAAAGAAAACCAAACGCACTATAATTTCCGGTTTCGACACGTGGCACTTATTTAGACATAAGCGTATTTATTTTTGTGTGTAAATCAATCACTTAAGTGGATTCAAATGCAATCGCGCTGTGTAAATAAATACAAAAGCATATATAAATACTTACAAAGATACGCGTTTTGTGTTACCTGGCACATTTAATCGTTGTTTAGAGTTCAGATTTATAATTATCTTTCTCTTAAAACCATAAAATGTATCTGCAGATACAGACATACATTCGCATTCTCTATGCAAACCGCACAAAAGCGCTTTTACATATTTGCATTTTTATTTTTTTAAAACGCATTGTCAGCCATGAACTTCTTTGTATCTATGTAAAGGGTTTTCCATTAAGCGTGTCTGAATTTTAAAATTGAATAAAATGAGGTGTGTGTGTGTGTATGTGAGATATAACGGAAACCTTTAATGGGGATTAAAGTATATTTAATACTATTACGTTTTGCCGCCGTGATTTCGTTTACAGAACTTCATCGAAGAGTTTCAATTTTGTATGAACGTTGCAAAAATCGGGCTGGATTTCACCAATGGTTTGAATCATGGCACAATAATAAGATAGCGTATTAAGAGCGAGCGCCCTGGTGTTCAACGATTCGGTTAGCGGACGTTTTTTTTATTTATGGCTGTTGCAAAAATAAAAGGAGCACAAGAAAAACTCGTTATTATGCATAATCTTACTTCTCTTTCTATCTTCATATGGATTAACTTGAGTTAACGCTCAGTGCGCTACCTTATTATTGTACAATGGTTTAAATGATATTGTTCTTCAGTAGCAGTGGCGTAGCACCCGGGCACCCAGTTTAAAGAGAGATCTTCAGAGCCATGTGTTGCATAATCATTTTTTATTTTACTCCTCACTTTGAAGTTAGAAGTTTCCATGACAATGAGTTTGGAATTGTTCAACATTTTGTTTTATTTTTTCTTATTACTTTTTCTTTAGCAGACTCGACCATCGTCTTTGTTTATTGATTCTTACTTTGGTCTTTGGGACCACCAAAGTCATGTGTTTCTCTTCTTCGAAATTATGTTTTTTCTCCATGTTTTGACCTTATCATGCTTTCAGAATCATGCTGTTTTCTTTTGAAATTGTAATTTTTTTTTTTGCTTCTCTCCATGTCCTTAGGGATCCCAAACCATGTTCGTCCTTGCGCTGAAATTCTTAACTTCTTTATTTTGTTCCATACTTTGGCCTAAATGGCCTCCAGCGTTGTTTCTTTTCATTAAAGCTATGACATTTTTTTTTATTTTTGGGTTTCTCACTTTGGTTCCAGTATGATGCGTTTCATTTCTTGGAGAACTGTTCAACTTTCGTTCTTTCATTCCATCCATCCAAAGCCATCCGTTCCTTTTCTTGGAAAGTGTTAAACATTTTTACTTTTTTTTTTTTTGAAGATTACTTTGGCATTTCTGGCTTCTACAACCTATCCATACCATATCCTCCATTTAAGCCAAAAACAAGTTAGTTATCATGGTCCAATACTGTTTGCCATTAACTGCACCGTTTGACTTAAATCCATACTAAACAGCAAGTAAGTTTCTCCAGAAGCAACAAAGACTTTTTATATTGCTGTGGATTACTTTCTTTCCAAATGCAGCAATCTTGCTTGTTCACAAAGCCACTTAACCAAAAATGTGCTTCAACACTGGCGATAATAATCTTTCACAAAAATTTGCATCCATTTCCAACTGCTTCAGAGCCCAATCAGCAAACGCGCGACGAGCTTGGTGCTCTTGTAGCTTTAGTTATTGTGTCAACTAGATCTTATACAGATGCATGCTAAATTCTTTTCGCTAACTTTGCAAAATTGTAATCGAAGAGAGTCCAACTCCTTGGAGTCGAGATGCTTAGACATTGTTGAATAGTGTAGCACTCCATGGTGACTATTGCAGAAAAATGAAGAACGACAGCGCTGGCACCTAAAATGACAAAGCAGTAAGCTATCAAAATTCGAATATAACTATTGAAAAACCCTTGACATATGTATCTCATGCCTTCTTTAACTTATATGGCACATATTTACATACATGCATTTATTCGCCTGACATTCAATTCATCAAATGAATTTTTTACGCATTTTTTCGTCATGTGAATTTAACAAATGCGCCACAATGAAATGCAAATTAGGCGTAACTAATTCGGTTTTATTTTATTATTTTCACTCTTTTCCCTTTCTTTGGCAAAAAGTTACTCAGCATTTTGTCGAAATGGTGACATTAAAAAACCTCAAGCTTTCAAATGCGGGTTTTCTGCGGTTTTTGGTGCGCTTTGTGACTTGATAAGCGTACCTGAGGCTGTATCTGAGGCTGTATCTGAGGCTGTATCTGAGGCTGTATCTGAGGCTGTATCTGAGGCTGTCATATACGTTTGTTTGATTGATATGAGAACACGTGCATGTCAGTAAAGCCTCATTGATTTTTAATGAGATACTTAGGGACTTTTGAATTATTTAAATAACAATATTGACATACGAAATAAAAATTAATCCGTACTCTTTCTTCTTATCCTTACAGAAGCTGTAGCAGCATCTAGCGGTGAGTTTTAACGTTTTTAATCTTTGCATTATGTTTAAACAGCTGCATTTAATGTATCAGAAATGCTCTACAAAAACTCAGTTCCCTGCATGCTATAAAATATGCGATAAAATCAATCCGAAAGTAAACTTCTGAAACTTCGTATTCATTTCTTGTTTAAATCTGGTAAACGATATTTTAACATCAAGAAGTTTTTCAATAAGTATTCTGCGGTTCGTATCTTTCACTACTACAAACCAGTAGAAGTATATGAAGAAGAACTAAGTTGAATGCGCTCAAATAGAAAAAACAGTTCGGTATAATTTTCACTCCATTCCATATTTTTCTTCGTGTAATTATTGTATTTGTGATGTAGAGTATAGAAACCGAGTAAAAAGATAAACGGACGAAAAAAAAAATTCTTTCATTCTCGTTTCCGTCCTTAGGGTTACAATTTTCCAAAATCGTGCAAAATCGTGTCGAACCGTGTTTGAAAACTAAACCATAAAAACACAAAATTTCAGTACCCCCACCCCAAAATCCGTCCCCCTGCATTGCCACCCTATGGATGGAAACCGCCAACAACTTAGTGAGCATAAACCGAAACTACTATCCGGAAATCAACGCTCTAATATTAGAGGTTTCGGTTCTGCGTTGATGAATGAATGAGTCAAAATGAGGACTCTTATGTACGAGTATATTGAAGAAAGCTGGAAACTTTAATTTATACTGATTAATAAAGCTTTATTTTTGTAATTTAATTCCACAAAATGCAACAATTTAAAATTACGTTCGACGAATTTCATAGAACACCTATTTTTAACTAGTAAGCCCACGAGTCAACCACCACCAACCGCAAATCTAGCGCTACATTAAAGACTGTTTTTATACTCCATACCACAAGACATAAGGATATAATAAGTTAATGTCTTGATCAGCATCATACGCTGAGTCGATACAGCTATGTCCATCCAGCTGTTCGACCGTTCGTCCGTCCGTCAGAGACTACAATAGCTTGTCATACCAAACTTATATATTTATATTTTCATTATTCGTTAGCTGATCACTCTTAGAAGAAAACAAATATAATCCATTATGTAATGGTTGAGCATAAGAAAATTAGCACGCTTGAATACAAACAGATCTCTTGAACGCAGCAAATAAATCTTATGTTTGTGACTGCATACAGCAGTACCGCAGCATATGCACATGTAGCTGATGTATTTGTTGAGGTGCTCCATCGCTGTTCGTTATGCGCCTCTTTTTGTTTTGGTAGAATGCCTGAGAATTGAATTTCCCTACCGTCAATATTTGTGCAAATCCAGTCGTCTTTCGGCATGACCGAACAGTCTGTATGTTTAAGGAGAGAGAAAGAATAAGTACAAAAAATATGATATATGTGTGTGTCTATGTACATGTATCATGACAAGCGTGAGTGAGTAAAAGAACATCAAGATCTTTGAGATTAAAAGTGATAGAGACTTCAAAATTTTATATTTAGAATCTTCAAAATCGTTTTCACATAATGTGTGTTAAATGAACATGTATGGGAGCTATTAGGGGTAACTCCCATACAAACATATACCATATTTTTAAGTTTTTGGTTAATTCTCTAGTTAATTAAGCTTGAAAAGCCAAATTTGTGGTATCTTAAGTCAATCCTAATAAAATATCAATCATAGTTTCGAAAAAGTTTGTTTAATTTACACTGTTAATGCAAAGAGTTACGTGTGTGTGTATAAATATGTTCAGCCTATTATAAAGAGCATTACAAAAACAAATGTGCACATGGCCTAAGCACCTTTGTTACTTTATTGCTTTAAGTTGCATTTTAGCTTTTTCTTTCAGATGTTTTCTTTTTGTAAAAGAAATAGAAGTCCAATCAATTGTAATTTTATCAAGTTATTTCTTTTCTATACACACCCAAAACATGCATGCATTTAAATGCATGCATGCAAATTATCTATGTTGTATTTCTCTAACACCTAAGTTTGCGTAAACCACCGTGACCTCATTAACAACACCTGTAATGATGCGGAACACAAAGTAATAATTCCGAAAATAAATCACCAAAATATTGATAAAGTATTTATTTCTTGACTTCAGTCAGCGCTGTGCATGCCTCGCTTCGATTCGCTTGACAAACGACATAATTTCACATTTAATGAATGTCATTATATGCTTTTCTTTCCGAGTAAATGACAGACTGTATTTGTGTAGGTGATGAGGAATGTTCCGTCTTAATTTTCCAAATTTCCCAAATTTCCCAATTTTTTCCCACAAATTTTCTTTAGCTGTTGCTATTTTCACTACGACGCGACGTCAAGAAGTAAATAAATACGTCTATGATTTATTTCTGATTTTAAACGCACACACATTGTCAATATTTATCTAATACATCACAATTTGTTGGATGTTGAGATGGAGGCAGGCAAACACCACAACATGTGACAAAAATACGCCAGAGCGCATTACTGCTGGTGGTTATTCTCTTCGGGTACTTAAAATGATGGAATGATGGAAGAATATTGACTTGGAATATTTAAAAAATAATATAGCTGCGTAAGTTTCTTCGATCTTCCTGATCTTTCTTGTTTTGTTTTATTTTTATTGGCAGGTTTGGTTGCTATGCGCTACACATATAGAGTGAAAAGGCATTTATTAGTTTAACTAGCAGTTTGTAACACAGTGGAGCAGGATTTTTATTTAATATAAAGTTTAAATATTTACTTTTATATATATAGCTCAATGAGATTAGTCGATTTAGGCATGTCCGTCTGTCTGCAAGTATAGAATATAATAAAGATAGGAACGAAATAATGTTTATGCCTACGTATTACTTAAACTGTTAATACTTTTTTTTAGCTTAATATGTATATTTTAGTGTGGTGGTAATAATATTTGCGCATACTTACGCTTTTTTGACATATTTGATCAATTTTAGCTTAAGTTTTGCTTTAAAGAAGTTTGGTGTATATAATATAAAAAGTGAGTAAGTCATAAAAAAAAAGCTTAACTAATGTCAAATTCTCTGTAAACGAAATTCAAGTATGGCATTTGTTACAATCCTTCTAGTATACAGGCTATCAACAAACAACAAACACAATTGAAAAACAAAAAATTTCTAATAAGAAAGGGCGGCCATTTTTGAAATTCTAAAAAATGAAGATTGTGTTTAAAAAGTTTATGCATAAATGAGCAGATGTATTAATTTAGTTTTATGGTATTTAGTTAGAATATACGCACCCTAAATACCCTACTCTACCCTACCCTACCCTACCTTACAATATACAGAACCAGTACAGGATAAATCACCAAGTTCTTGGTCCCTAGCTCTAGTTCCACCTGTAAGTCTCTTTTACACATGTGCGACTGACGAATTTAGCATGACGAATTTGTCATTGCAAGTGGTCAATTGGCACCATCTGCACCACCGTTCAAGAGAGAATATATACAGGATTTGTTCTGTATTATGTGATAGAAATGAAGCTCAAAATTGTATCAAAATATCAAACGTTTTAAGCCAGGAGTTTCTATCTGCACACACGATGAAAATGAAAGGCTTATTACATATGCACACGAATTACTGATACTATATCGAAGTTAGTTCTCTAAAATTCTTGGACACCGTCTATAGCGAAGTGTTTCTAGTATCACCAGTTAATGTTTGTAGACCCACCAGACTATAACGAGTTCGACTCAGTAATTAAAAAGCTGTGGAACAACCAAGCGGCAGGCTTCGATAAGCAACACGCTCAATTATTCAAGATCAGTGGCGTAGAGTTGGTAATATATTTACACCAACGTTATGCAAGGTAAGCTTCAACGATAACAAACTCTATGTGCTTTGTGCTATTTACAAAAAATGGGCATTCCGCTGTCTACGCGTATAAATCTCCTTTCAATCTTTGGAAATAAAATTGTTTTCGGCGTACTGTATAAATAGCTGATAGCTGATACCAGTGTGGTTTCATAACAAAGAGGTTTTCAAATTTTCACTCGAACAAACGTCGAGTTAGCAAGGCGTAAGCGGAGACTGCTGCATTACCGCGGGCTAGTTAATTCACTAGTTCTCAGTAATGCAGAGTGGAACTGGTGCATTTATCAGAGAATATTCAACAGTGATACAACGTGAGAAGCGTATTCCAGCTTCGTTTGCACTGAATTTAACTTATTTTCTCGACTATTTCCTTTTTGCTTATTGAAAAAACGAAGCAGATATTTATGCGTTTTTTATTTCTGTTTTCAAATCTATACAAAAATAAAAAAAAATATCCAAAAATCAGACAAAAAGTAGTCCCATTTATACAAATGTATTAGTATGAAGCTAAAAAATCAGACAGATGGCAGCTAAAGACAGACAGAAATACAGTTCAAAATACAAACAGACAATCCGAGAATGCGTGGCTGCTATATTCCAAAAAATTGCGGAAGAAAAAGCAACAACAAAAAAGTATCGAACACAACCTGAAATGAAATGTGAAATATTTATATGATAAAAACAAAGAAAAAGATACACGATTCAATGTGAATGTACCTTTTTGTATATTTTGTTAGTCGCAGTCATAGTTGTCCGTAGACAACACAGCAGCGCACAAAAAAAAAAAACAGATACACGTACTAGGTCAGAATTATAGTTAGCACTCACGTCTGCCTCGATACTCATTCAAGACTCACGCCTTCATTCAATATTTCTATCGAGCAAATTGTCGAGTGGGGTGAACTCAAAATAGAAAGAAAAAAAACAGAAAAAAAACAACTTTTAATTAAACAAACTATTTTTGAGAGTTAATAAAATTTAAATGCAAATAAATATGCAAAAAAATGAAAAGCGAAAATTGAAAATTGAAAATCTATTTTGTAAATGGAAAAATATAAAAAGCAACAAAAAAGATACTCTGTGAATTCTAAACAAATTCAAACTAAAAATCGCTGGCAGCAAAAATTTAAATTGCATGATGATTTTCCGAACAAAAAAAATCTTCCACATGCTGTTGAGTGTATTATGAAATTTCAGATTTTTTTTTTTTAGCTATGTTTAGTATCTGTGAAGTGATATGCATTAGTGGTACGAAAAGTATCTCATTGAAGTGTGCTGCGTGCGTGTGTATGCTGATAAGGAAATTTGGCAAAATCTTAAAGCAAAGTGTCGTTTTCAGTGTCGTATATTGCTCGACTTTTATATTGTATATATAGCTCAAATCAATGAGTACGCATTTCTCATGCGTCAAGTGTTCACTCGTTGGTCCGAAAAACGAAAATGATTTATAGACTTACTGCTAGCCGATTTGCTAGTAGTCTACTCCAGTCATATATCTCTATATAACGTTCCCGCGTTTGGTTGTGAAGTGACATGATGCAATTTGACAAATAACTTGGTTACACTACGCGAAATATTGCTATTAAATGTCTAAGTTTTTTGTTACTCTGTAAGAGGGTTTGTCTAAAAACGAAGACATATTGTAGCTGATCATAAAAATCATACTATGCATGATTTGCGAAATTGGTTTAAAAACGAATCTTCAAGCTTGGTAAATATTCATACACATGCTTACTTACTTATTAATATATTTTAATAAAAACTCTGCTTAGTTATATATATGCACAATGACGGAATTTTAATTTAGCATTACAATTTTCGTTTAAGTTTCGTTTAGTGCAGACATAATGAAGACATAATTTTCTGAAATTTAAACTGTTTGCGTATTATGTAATAAACTGAAATTTAATTTGTGTTTATAATTCACAATAAGTTCATACGCGCAGCAAAATCTCAGTTTATTGCCGCAATTTTGTACTTTAAACTGCTGCAGCCAAATGCCATGAAAAGATCTTGATTATTCACAGTTATGATTCATTGTAAGTACATACTCGTATAAGTATGCAGATTCACATACTGTTTGTGTTTGACTTACTATGATTGAAGATTCCAACAAAAAAAAAACTGTGTACAAATTACAGAACAGCTGTTTTGAAGTTTTGCATGGCCATGAATAAATTATAATTGTGATTTGTTTTGTTTTGTTTGTTGTAGGTACATATTGACTGTACTAATCAGTAGAATTTTTCTTTTTTGTTCTCTGTAGCCAAAGCGTTGAGTTTGTGTGAATGCGTTTAATAGGTAGAAGAAGAGTGGCCGACCCCATAAAGTATTTATATTCTTGGTCAGTATCGGAAGCTGAGTGCCAAGTGAGTGTAAATCTGAAATTTAGCTTTCAAATTTTAGAAAAGTCGGCCCAATATTTTGATAATTTCTTAAATCAAACAAGTTTTACTATCTACATATAAAACATTTGATACATGAATTAGATTTTGTACATAAGTAAAGGACACCGGATAAAATGAAAAAGAGAGGGGAGTAGCAACGCTCGCCGGATATTCTAGTGACATACAATTTGTAAAAAGTGGAAATTTGGTTTCAAAGTAAAATATCTAAAGACAAGATAATACGTTAGCTTTAGTGGCACCGAAACTGAAATACTTTTTAAGCTGAAATTTATTTCACTTTTTATATGTTGGAAAGTGTGCTTGGACTTAACGGAGGCTCGAATTATATTTAATATAATTAGATATATTATTGTATTGTATGTATTTAGATATATGTATGTATTGGTAGATACATGTGATAGATATATGTATGTATTGGAGAAGGGAGTTTAAAACTTGCGAACGTTTCCCGTCCAACAGAATTTCTTTTTGTTTTTTGGTTTACATTTTTTTTAGTAGAGTTCCATTCCCCATCAAACAGGGCGCCAAACCCCCCCCCCCTCCTTCGGCCACAAGAGATTATTCTGGATCCATGTAAAGGACACCGGAAGAAATATGAAAAATTGGCGGGCTGAGTGCTCAAGTCAAATTGACATTCGTTACATTTACGACAATGTATGTATTTGGCACAAATTTCAACTAATTGCCAGTTTTCAATTGAATAAGGGGATATGCACAATTTTGTTGCGTATGAAATTATAAGAAATTGTACCAAATTAAAATAAATATAACTCAAAATTTCTATTATAAAAAAGCTGAAGTTGAACCCACGTTCTCTGCAATGTTACCCAGCACGCAAGACAGTTAAGGTATTTGTGGCCTCAAAGCTTTGATACATGTAAGTTTAAAATTTTTACAATATGAGCGATTGTGAGCTTAAAAACTATCAATGAAGGGAGCAGAAGCATAAATATAATTCAAGGATGCTGATTTTAATTTCAAAGTTGGCTTCCAGTTTTCGAGATATCAGAGTTCGTTTTCGAAAACTTCAAATAAAAATATGCTTGGTGTATGCATATATTTAATCGATTTGTTTTGATGATTTAGGTCTCAATGCAATTAAACACCGGAATGCGCCAAGATCAAATAGAAGAGCGTTTGCAGAAACTGAAAGAGAGTATTTCAACTGCCGGGCAAGCCTGATTGTATCTTGTTAACTTATTTAATGTAAATTCTATTTATGTACTTTTTGTGTAGAAGTTAAATTTTATTAGTTTAAGTTTATTTAACCCGCTGATTTTTTTAAATTTCATAATTTGTACAAAACTCTCTAAATGTGAATTCATTGATTTTGGATGTTCGGACATGTGCCAACGATTTGCAATCCCTTTTAAAATTTCGCCCATACATTTTATTAGCTGTTAAATGATGTCTCTGGCTTTCTTTACAAATTTTTATTATAAAAAAAAAATCCTCATCCAAACGACTTAAATTCGACTTTGCTATTGAATAAATAATTTTGACATAATAAAGTAATTTGCTGCTTGGCTCTTAAACTGTTGATAATCAAAAGAATTACATACATACATATTGACATAACAAATTCTTTTTGGAGCAAGTAAATAAATATTATATACAGCCATAACACGTTCGATTGCTCCACAGTGTGCTGTCATTTGGGGAATTATTGTAACACGTCCCACAACTACGAGAACTACGGGTACTATTGCTGATGCTGATTCTGGCTGACAAATAAGCTCAATGTCAAATCCATACCAAAGCCAAGCGCAACATTGACAGTACTCGTAGTAGCATTTGAGCGAAAAAAAAAACTTAAGCAGCATCACGGACATCATATTGATGAGCATCATCAACTATCGACAGCAACAGCAGCACTCAGAGTGCGATGAATTTAAAGTGAATTGGGTTGATCTCCAAAAAAAAAAACAAAAAAAAAAACAAAAAAAAAATAACGATAGAAAAAGAAAAAAAATTTGGACAAAAACCCTCACAGATACATGCAGAATGATATGCGCTAAGCAGCAAAAGCTTTTCTCGTAGCTCAATTTGATTTAGTTCATTTATTCATGAAATTTTCGAGTGCACAGATTGCAGCTAATCTTAAAACGAACGAATTGAATAAAATAAACAAAAAAATATTGACGTATGATTGAAATGAAGTCTAAAATAAAGAGTTAAATAAGTCACAAACCTTAAATTCAGTAATTCAGTGGAACCGAGACTTTAATACACTGCAAAAATGTGTATCAGGAATGTGTTGAGTTTTGCATCAGATCCACTCTTAATTTACATTAAGTTTCTGGTGCTCTATACGGAGTTATAGAAACATTTTTGCAACGGAAGATTTTAAACGAAACTTATTCAATAAAGCTCCATTGGCCAACTTCTATTTTTATAGTTTTGACCAGTTTTTTTGTATATTGAACCACTGTGCGGCTGCTAGCAGCACCTACATGGCACAGTGGTACAAAATGCAAAAAAAAAAATTTAAAAACAATGCACCTTTAAAGTGACCTAGTGTAGATCACAGGTCTATTCGAGTACAAGCTTTCGGCAATTTTCAAAAATTTATTGCAAATTTTAAAGTTTTTGTTAAAGAACGGTTCTTTTGGTACTTTCTTCAATTATTATCCATTAACTCCAATAAATTTTCAACTGGTTTTAAACTTCTCAATGGTTTTGGAAAGAAGAAGTGTATATCTTTACCTTTTATCAGTCATGTTAAAAGTGAAACTAATTTTTCAGTTTCAGCAACTTTACCTTTTCTAGTCTCCATGATCTAGTCTTCCGATCGATCTTCCTGAAGTAAAAAAATCACATCAAAGCCTCGTGAGTATTCACCACTCATTTCATTTTCTTTACATTTTTTATACTTTGAACATCATTTAATGTACGATTTTGTTCAACGTCTTATGTTTAAAAAGAACATTAAATTCTGAATCAAATGCACTTTAATTTATTAAAATCGAACAAATATTAACAAAGTTATTAAACTTTTGACAGGGCTAGAATATATTCGTTCTGTTTTTTTGATTTGGCAAACTGAAACTGCGATTGGCTGAATAACAACTCGTTTAGAATGGTTAAAAATAGTTGATGATCTCTTACTTTTATAAAACGAATCTTTAGTGTCTCTTTTAATAACCATCAATAATAATAAGCTTGATTTTTGACTTGGCTCTTTTTTTCAAAACGCTTTTCTATTGTCGATATTTCTTGTTGAAATTCCATTGAGTTCTACGAGATTTTCTGAAAAGAATCCTAATTTGAAATGCTTTCTGCATGAATTTTTATATTGTAGATATGTGCTATCCCATAAACTTCCAGAAATCCATTTAGTACATCAACGAAAAACTTAAACCCTAAAAAGGAAATAAAAAAGATAATATCTAAGAGTACTTTAAAACTTATGAGCATTGAAAAATATGTCTCATAATACTTTTTATTAATATTAATGCAATAAAATACAATATTAAGTATTCAAGCTGTTGTGCTACTTCAAGATTGCAAATCTAAAAATAAGTCTAAAAATAAGCCCAAATCTATGCAGCAAATCAATAAAAAAAAAACTCCAAATTAACCCCTCGTTATTTTTTAGTACATCATTTGTTTGTCATAAAAATAGGGTTCAGTTGGCTTTAATTTTTTGGTTACATTGAGTAGCACAATGTCACAAGTGGCGGTCAAAGTCTGTCATCATTTTAGGCATCACTATATGGCATCACTCTCAGTGTTATTTTAAATGAGAAACTCAAGAAAATTCAACAACTGCCGCTCTTAAAATACACGTGCAACAAAAACGACCGATTGTAAAAGTTTATTGCTATTTTATTGGTTCGTATGTGCTTCTTCATTTTGTTCTTCGTTTTGTACTGTGAATGTTTTTAAAAGGTTTTTCGTTTACCAATCACTGATTTTTATGTATGTTAGGCGAAATGGCGTTGGATATAGAAATATTGTACATAGAAAGAACTGAAAGATGGAAAAAGTATCTTAGCACAGCTTTACAATTGGCTTAAATATAACTATGTGGATATCTCAAGAACTTTCTTGTCGCCATTGTGTCCAGCGTTTGGTACACTTTGCAAATAGGCCATGTGAAAGTTAAAACGTGTCTTTATGTTTTATAAGGTCTACTATTTTGTGCCTATCGGCACACTTCTCTGCCAAAGTCAATTATCTAGAGAGAATTTCCAAGCCATTATCTAGACAGGATTTTAGAGGCTTACGGCGTTTCCTTAACCTATTGTGTAGATTTTCGATGGAATTGTTGTTAGGCCATCAAATCTTTAGAATTTTTTATACGCACAGTTTCATAAGAATTTATACTTTTTGAAGCAGAATATCTGTTGAGAACCATACTCGTAGTTATTAAGAAGAATGCACTTTACGTTAGACGTTATGCTAAAAAACTCCGTTAGTAGGTGCCTTCAGAGCTTCGATGCTCGTTACTGGCCTCTCAGTTCCATTGCTTGCGCTTGGCATCGCTGTTCATTAACCGATTTTTTTCCTGGTATTTTTTAGTTTGTTTCGTCGTTAGAATCTTCTTAATATTTCAGTTAAAGTATGCAGTGTTAAATGAACCTTACTGTATTGTTCTATTCTCAATGAGCATTCAAAATATGTACTTCTATGCGTTCTTTGTATTTTTTACCGATCAGATCTTCAAAATTTAATATAACAACACACATACCGGCATTCTAAAAAAAAAGGTGGGCAAATTTATCTTCTCCCAATTTTATATTAGAAACTTTACATCGTTAAGCCTAACTTGTCCATCCGACTGTCTGTCCAGCTGTCTCTCTATTTGTATTTGTAACTGCAACGCCTTTCATGGAATTTGTTTTAGTTCATATATTGTATATATATTTTTTTCTAACATATGTACCGACTCGTAAGTAAATAAGCTTTACTGTTGAACTTGCTGACATTGTCTGGTTTTGAACTTGACACTAGTCATGCATAAATTTATGTAAACCATGTACATCATAAGTGGTCGCATGGGAGCGACAGAAAAAGTATTTTTGGAATGTGTCTACATACGATATAAGATATAAGAGAAAAATATCTACAAGAAGACTTTCCTTGCTAGTACGTGGATACAATATACGTGTATATATGTTTATAATAAATGCCTCTGTGGAGTGCATAATGAGTTTGCCAGTCTAAATGAAAAAAATTATCCTGTAAGGACAAAAAAAAAAGAATGCACAGCATGAAGAAAATGTAATGAAATAATTTACATAAAATGTAAATTGTCAACTTTTGCCTTTTGTGGATTTTTAAAATTTTTAAGTAAAAAACAAATCCATACATGACAATAATTCCTCTCAGAATTCTTTTTTTTTTTTTTTTTTTCGTTTTGTCTGCGTTCGGCTCAATTTCTTTGTCACACATGATCTGGATGTGACGTGTGAGCATTATGCATGATGTATCTTTTTGGTTTGTTTGCAAATTTAATGAGTTGTTTGCTTTATAATGACGACGACGACGACGACATATAGACTGATATATGCGCAGTGCCGGATTTAGATTTGTATTGGCCCGCGGCTAAACAAGATAGTGGGGGCCTCTTTTCAAACGTTAAGCAATAAGTTATAAAAATAACAAATAAATAAAATTTAACGAAGAGTAATCATCATTCTATTTGTTATATATTATATATATTGTAGTTCTAGCTAAAGAAACTTTTCGCTAATTTTTTTGAAGCAAACACATCAATTATATCTGTAAAAGATAGATCACGTAGAATGTTGCTTTCAATACACAAAACCAACAGATTCATAAGACAAGCCTGTGCTGAACTTATTTGTAAACAATTTTTTATGGGTTTTATTATTGAGAACGAGCCTGTACCACTACAATTAGTCTCCATCAAGAAGAAGTAAAGGTGGAGTACTAGTTTCATACTGTCAAAGGTTGAACGCAAATCGTTTTCTATGATTATGTAATAAAGAAATTTGTTCATTGGTTCTTCGACAAGCAGTTCGTTGAGATTCAATAATTCGTTACCAAGAATTGATTCCAAATCCTCTGGGTAAGAAGCGATAAAATTGTGGCATTCTCATGCAACTCTTCAGATATCAGGAGTCCACAACTGGAAGAATACCTCCAATGCCAAATTTATATTCTAGTCACAGCTAGTGATTTTCCATAAGCAAGTGGCTCACGTTTGGTGTGGAATTATAAATCAATTTGTACCAATTTTCTTCACTTATTTTTAGAGATTTTGTACGAACTTCTTCTTCAATGTTTCTCGATTGAATAAAATATTTTGAAGTTATAAATGATTTAACAGCAGTACTGAGTACCATGGTGAAACTTTGTAAACATCTGCTGGTGGCATCGAAGTTTTTAAGAATATCGTGTAAGCTTTCTGTATAAACTGCAGTTTTCTTCTGAATTATTTTTTTTAAAAGTCTTTTTCAAAATGACTTTTTGCTCTTCGTCAATATGGATCACAGTCAATGATTCTCGAATTTTGTGCTTCGAATGCTTCATAATTGCATGACCAGCAGGCAGCAAACTTTTAAATGTAAAAACTTAATTTTATGAATTCAAGATAAAATAACAATTTCTCATTAAAACTCTAGTATCGGAGTGAAAAAACGAAAAGATGTTCTACAAAAATGAACAGAACAGCAGGACATGTATTCCAAACAGTTATTTTTCCGAACACATTTAAAGATTGTCCACGGCAAGAAACAACGACAGCACAAGTTATTCAAGTTTGCATGCCTAAAAACTTGCCGTTTTCAGTTTTCCATGTTTACGTAAATACTTTTAAATAAGCACTTAACAAGAGTTGCTACCATCTATTTACCGTTATGTTCACAATTTGTTACTAAATTCACAAAAGTATTTAACTGGCCAGATTCTTTCCACGTTTCTGCAAAAACACTGACAGTTGAACTATACATATATCCTTCAACAGGAGTAGAGTCGACTGACACTAAATAAACCTTTGATTGAACCATTCAAGTATAGATTTCAGACAACAACTTTTTGTCAATGCTTTCGTTGAGTACTTCGGAAATTGTTGAAGACAAATAATTAACATAATCACTTCTCACTTGTTTCCATGTTCTTGGCAATGGAACATACGCTGAAAAAATAGAGTATTCATATTTCCAATTTCCATTAGCTTTATGAGTTGATGTTTTCACTAGAATGTACATGTTCAACCAATAATTTTCAACTTCAATTACAGCTTTCTGTTCATCGCTGCTGTTGGTATTCGCACCCCTTAAATCCCATCCTGCATATGAGCGTAAATGTATACAGAATTTTTAGCTTTTGATTTTCGAACCTTGAGTTGTCATTTAGCTTGGCAGCAAAACAGACAAACATTGCTTCCGTTTATTCGGCGAAAAATCAAATTTTCCACAAATATGCACAACGCAAACTGTTCAAAATAATAAATGCAATTTCACTTGAAATTTATATTGAAAGCAAATATTAATTTATCTTTTATTGTGCTACATCTATTTCATATACTCGTATATTCGAATTACTTTTAAATGAAAAACTACAATCTAAAAATAAAGCAAAAATCATTTTTCCAAAGTTTTTCATTTTCAATTTCAAGTGAAGTTCAATCTATTCTATTAATTTAACTTTTTTTTCTTGTAACTCAAATAGAATAACAGTTCTATAGCTCTAAGCTTAATCAAATTGAAGAAAACTATAAAACTATATATTTAATTGGATTCTCTGTGCTCGATTGTGGAAATATTTTAATAACATTCACTGGCAAAGTTATGACACAAGCAATTCTCATATAACTACTATCAAATCTATTATGTACAAATTAAAAGCAAATGTTGCTGCTCAATTTCATATGTCAAGAACAACGTAGCATGACTTTCATACTTACGTAGCTGCTAATTAATCGATTTAATATACTCTTGTGTATATAGGATTTAGCTTCATATGTAATAACATAATACTCGTATATTAAATACAATATCCACAAGATTAGTTCGAATTTTCGCTTTAATTCGAAAAACATACAAATAATCTGTTGTGGCAAAAGTTTTCTAATTGCTTCGGGCTGGCTTATTTGTTTGTGGTTGATAGGCTGACTTAGACGTACAAACGTGCTGATGATTCTGAGAATTAATCGAAATGCAATCTAAATGAAAAAAATATTTCACGGAATATATATTGTAGCAGCTTTTCGATAAGCGATAAACTTTTTGAGTGTTATCATATTAAACTGTTCTACTAAAAAAATTCCCTTTATATAAAACATTTAGTTTATAGATAATTTAAGAAAAAACTTCGATCTCTTACTTGTTATATAAAAATCTTCTTACTACCGACAAAAATGTTTATATTATATTAAATTTTTATAAAACCCAGGCAGAGTAAGCTGATGCCTTCGCCTCACCCACGGCAGAAGTGTTTACTCTACATAGCGTAAATTCAAACTCAATTGATGTGACGATTAATTTTGTATTGTTATTAACTATTAAATACTTTAGACTTCAAACCAAATCAATCTCCAGCTTTTGATTGAATCACGAATGAACTTCTAAAGCAATTATCTCCAAAAGACTATATACAAAATGCCACAAATATGGTATGCACGGTTGAAACCAAAATACATACCAGATTTATGGAATGTAAAGGACGTATCAGGTTCCTAAACCAGGCAGAAGTCATTAATCGTAAAAGCATAGTGTTTCACTGTGACAATGCGAAGACACATACAAGTTTGCTGACTCGCTAGAAGTTGCTGCAGTTTCAATGGAAAGTTTGCCACATTCACCGGTCAGACTACCATTTGATAAGTTCCATGCAAAACGATTCGTTCGATTGCGATGACACTATCAAAAAGCACTATCACCCAGTTCTTCGCTGGAAAAAAGCGTTTCTTCTACGAACGTGAAAGGAAAAAAGAGTCAAAACTTTGCCACAACTAACTAACACAATAAATAAAAGCTACTAAAAAGCGTTGTTCAAGATTGTAAGCATCAAGTGTCGGCCTCCAGTTAATGAATAGACCAAAAAGTTAATATAAATATCAGGACACTACTGTGTTCTCACATTCGGGAAAATTTTTCTAAACTCAACTCGTCTTGTCCTACTAATCACAAATCTATATAAATACCTGCTTAATCAGTTGTGCTTCCTTGCTTCTGGATTCCTTTGCTATGTTACATACATTTTAACAGTTTAACAAACCTAATATACCCTGTTACAAATAATTTTTGTACAGAGTATAAAAAGAGAGATCGGTGCGCTAGTTCAGCACTGTCTGATTACTGATTTACACTGACTTTTTTAAACGCCTACTATACTATATTTTTGTTCCTCTGAAAAGCTATTTTATTTCAAGTTTCATTTCAAGCATTCGTAATAGGCGTTGATTTATAAGAAAAAATATTAATTAGTAAACATAAATCAAACAGTGATAAGTTCTGCTGAACGCAACCATTGTGTTTGGTAGACCAAAAGCTATAATACTTTTCACATGTTCCTAAGTATTACTTATACACAAAATGTACAAACTAGATAGTGGCTTTGTATAACGGCTTTGCTTAAATGATGATAGAACACGTCCATTTATATGTGGGTAATACCAGAAGTACCCGAGCTGATGTCGTGTGAGGTTTGTGGTTTTCTTAGAAATTTGTTTGACAAGTACTATTGTTAGACTAGTTTCAAATTTGGAGCAATCTGCATCATTAAGTTTATGTTTGTTAAAAAATGTATTAATTAAAAAAACCAAAAAACAAAGAAAATGAAACCAATTTTTTCCGGCTATGCAGCCTTGTAATCTGTGCATATACGAGTCGAATGGCCATATTATGGGCGTGGCATCAACAAATTTGACTTAAAATATCTGTGTATGGTTAAGAAGAATCTAAATGTCTAATTTTCAAGTCTCTAGCTGTTATAGTTTATGAGATCTCTTGTTGTCACCACGGACGGACAGACGGACAAAGCTAAGTCGATTCTGTTTCGTATGCTGATCAAGAATATATAGACTGGGGCTTACCACGCCTTCGTCTGCCTGTTACATACATTCACACAAACTTATTATACCGTTGTCCATTTCGGTACAGTGAAAAACAGACGAATGTGCACGACTTCGAGATAGCCTGTACCTTTTCTTAGGGCAATTATTTGAACCATAGATTTGTATTGTGGCTATATCCTATAGTGGTCTGGTTTGCACCTGCGTGGAATATATTAATAGTATTAGCGTAAGATACACCAAATTCCGCGTTAGTAGCATAGTTAACAACAAAAACAAACAAAAATTTCAAACCAGAACCCTAAAAGGGGGCAGGTTTGTTTGAGGGGACAGGTTTGTACACTTTATCTAAAAGTGAAATAGCAGAGTCTACATATCCAAACTCTCTTCGTTCAAACAGATGGGCGGACGGACGGACATACCAGATGGACATTGCTATATCGACTCAGCTTTCAATGCTGATCATGAATTGATATAACTAATGCGGTCAACCATGGATCCTTCTTATATACATTTGCATAAACTCAATATAGCCTTTTACTCTACATATTACAGCGTATAATTAGGTAATTTTAGTGCAGCTTCAGCACAAAAATAACATTGCGTAAACGTAATAAGCACTATGGCTAATTAGCATTATGTATACGCACTGACCAAAGCTCCAATTATTGCATGCAATTGACGTTGAAATGCGCAGAACTTCATTGTTAAAATATCTTATATCAAAAAAGGACAATGCATTGACATTGCATTACTGACATTCGATGCACTTATTCGGTTATAGAGATTTTACCAAGCCAATCTCAGCTGCTGCTGCTGCTGCTGCTGCTGCTGCTGCTCCTGCTGTCACTCAACTTCAACGCTGAAGAGATCATATCAATTTTAAATGATTTTTTTACAGCATTTTATGCTTCACATGAGCAAGCTTCGCAAGCTGAAGCATCGTTTCAGAAAGAAATAAAAAAATTGAGCAGCACCTGTAACCACATAAAGCAATACCAGTACCAGTACCAGTACTACTACAACTAAAACTACCCACAACTATTTACAATATATGCAGACAAGTATAAGCACTTTTGAACTACTATTCATGCTTTATTGTTGGCTATATACATATGAGTCTGTAGTATGTACTTGTAGTTTTTTTTTTCCCCGTTTTTTGCTGTCGTGCTATAGCGCACCTTTTATATATTAAAATCACTCAGGCATCTAATCCTTTGCAGCCCTGCATAAAAATGTTGTGCGTGCTTTGCTTTGCATGCTGCCCGTAGACGTCAATCCGTGTTAGTCCTTCCTTTCGTCCTTCCGGCTAGCTTGCCGCCTCAGTCACCATCGTCAACGTTGGCCGTTGTTGTTGTTGTTCATGTGAAATGTGTTGCAAAATGGCGCTGCAGGCACGCAGTGCATAGCTGCGTAGCTTTTCATATTACATACCATGTAAATTTGTAGACAAACATTTAACAAGCGCGCTAATAAAAATTTGGAAATATGTTGTTAATTTTTTTTTTTTTTTTTAAATTTTAGATATCAGAAAATTATGCTCAACTACTTATAGTAATAGGCATACAAAATACATACGTAAAAAAAGTTTCATAATTTTTTTTTTTAATTTTTTCTTGTTAGTTAAAACTACATATATTACGCCGTATTACTAAAACTCTTAATGCTTAATTTTATATTAATATGTATATTATGTTGTGGCATTAATAATTTGTGCGCATTTTTGTGCCATTTTGAAATATTTTAAAAATTCCAGACAAATTTGAGTTTTGCAGAGTAGAAATGCGTTCAGTTTGTTCTGAAAGACATATGACAGAAATTTAAATAGATCCTGTATACTGTATATCGGAAATGAATGGAGCCGTGGTTCAATTGGTTCAACATTTTGCATATTACTTACATATGACATGACTTACAAAAAAAAAACAACGCTAGTATTGAACTTGTTTTTCGATTGAATTTTGTATGTTTTCAGTAATTTATATGGAATAAGTCTTCAATATTAATCCGTGTACATATATAATAAATTATTATTTTCCAGCCAAACACACCGAAGTTATATTAGCGCCCACATAAGTGTGTTTATGTTTGTATAAAAGCGGAAGCCATGTGTGTGAATAGCATTATAAAAATATTTCTCGCGCTCTATATCCATCTCTTTCTATTGTGCAAGCATGTTTGTAGCTTGTAATTGGCAAACAAAAAAAAAAAAAATTTAAAAAAAATTAAAATTGCAAATGGCCATTAAATTAAATACGATTTTCAACACGTACACAAGCTTAAAGATGAGTTTGCATATATTGCATTTGTTTGCACATAAATTGAAAATGCATAATTTCAAAATCCAAAGTTTTAAAACAAATAAACGAGTTAATAACTAAAGGAATTGCTATGCAAAGTCAAACTTTCAATACACTGCAGTAGTGCTTCAAAATGGTTTTAGTTTGTACATATACTTATAGTAGTCCCATACGTTTCACACACAGCTGATTACATAAAATAAACGAGTAAAATGAAACGATACGACGCGTCGCGACGTACGAAACGAGTTCGACGTAGCCAACATGTAAATGAAGCAACGAAATAGACGTATATAAGACAAAGCAGCGCGAACGTCTAAACTAACGAGTACAACAAGTTAGACAAAACGACGATTTTGGCGAAAATAGCGAGTAAGACGTAATTGTGTGTCAGTACAACGAAATACCAGATGAACGCATGAACTCAAATTTATGTAGTAAACGATTAAAATATGCATGGTGCTTTTATACTTTTTGGTAGAGAAAGACGCAAACGCAATTATAGACTTGAAGGATTATACACCGTCACCATTACTTCTCTGTAGCACTGTAGTATTTCTATTTTTTTAGTATTCTAAGTGCTAATTTCGACAGAATTTATATGAAACACTCGTTAAAAATTCCAATTTTCGACAATCCATTACATCCCTGAATCCATTACATCCCTGAATCTTTCTTAACTTCAATATATAGCAAGATGTTTACGGCGCTGCCACAGTAAGTGTTTCCTGTAACACCACAGTGTATTTAAATATATTTTAGCTATATAACGAGTAAACTTTATGTGATTCATAGGTCTTACGGCACAAGTTTATCAAGTAGGTATATATAATGTATAACTGATAAACCCCAACTGTACTATATTTGTAGTGTACAAAATTGAAAATGATTACTTTACAGTAAAGTTCACTCCTGTAAAAATTATTGATTTTAAAATTGTTAGCGGAATAATAACTACAGTATATAGTATTTAAATATGAATATGTAAATTTGTTAATAGCCTTTAAACGAGTTTTTTGTTATTTAAAAGATGATTTCAATATATTAAATGAATTTTTGTGTTTCAACTCAGAGTCAACGGCGGAATAACCAATTTCCGGCTTTAATGTCTTTAACAGTCTTTCGAAGTAGTCATACAAATAAAGACGAGTAAGTAGCTACTAACTGCTACCAAGACCTAATAGATATTGCAGAATGTCAGCTTAATTCCGGTTGTATTCCAAATTACCAAACTGTTGGAGAGATGTCGCACTTGGTCTAAGCAAAACGATAATCGATCATGTTGTCACCAACGATTTGACCTTAACTAATATTAGATTAAGTAGTAACTCTGTAAAATAGTATACATCTGATCAAAAGTTCGAAAATAATATCGTTATCGAAAGTATACTTATGTGTTTTTCGAACAAAACTATCGATAACGGCATTTGCTAAGAATCTTTTTCGAAGAACATTTCCCACGACTAGTCGCTCAGTTTGTGCCAGTCGAACTTTCGCTCTAGATAGTTCAATAAAGATATCTATAATGATATACTACGTATTTTGCGAAAGTATTTTGTGTATTAATTCCATTTTGTTCCAGACATCTATTTTGGTTGTCAGTCAGGGAATGGGGGCAGCGTAAGTGATGGTTGGATAAAGGGTGGGAGAGACAGGAGAAGAGGGGTAGAAGAATTAGTTTTTTTTTTTGTTTTTATTATTTAAATCTAATTCAAGAGCCTTGGCCCCATATGAAGTAACTTAATGTTTATGCTAACCAAAATTTAAATTGCTTTTCCATTATTCATTCACAAACTGAATGGCTGCAATTAAATTTTCGTTTTCTATACATTTTTGTTTTTAGAATTATATGCCCAGCAGGTCTTTAAATCCCCACGCACACATCTAAAATTGTATACAAACTGACGCACAGCTAACCAAAGTGCAAATGCAGCTCAAACCGCAATATACGAGTAGGCTCTGATTTCTATTTTAGAAAACGTTGATAGAGTGTTGCATGAATGCATGAAAGCAACAAAAAAAAAGAAAGGAAAATTGGTAAAGCGCGTTCCAATGTTATACCATAAATGCAAATGGATATGCAATTCTTGTATCTGAGTGTAGGTTGAACCAAAACGCCAAGTGTTGCCTAGCCTAGTATTTTTTATGTTTTGCGTGGGCCAACCAAGCTTTTATAGTTCTTGCATTCAATTCATGCCTTTTTTTTAGAAAGATCAAAAAAAAGAAAGAAAAAAAAACAGTTTTTTTTCTCAATAGAACTAGTAAATAAAACCAGAATAAAGAAAAAATATTGACTTTGTTCCGGTGTACGAACACAAAAACATTCTTGTATGTATCGTATTTATTGTATCTGCATTTGTGTAGATGGTGGCGCCGAATTTTCGTACTTTCGTAGTTTTTCAAAGAGCACATAAACTTTTCAACGATTTATGAACACACGAATTCTATGATTTTGTTTTTTGTTTGTTTTGTTATATTCATAAAACACTGCGAATTTGCTGTAAGATGTATTTCATGCAGAGCATTTACTAAAAGTACAAAATTTACATGACACCATTTTAGCCAACCATATTTGAAAGCACCGTTATAAGGTACTTATGTTTGCGAATTATAAGGTAATTATTAATTTTAAAAGGCAATTTTTAGTTTTGTATTGTTATAGCATACAGTGAGAAACGGCATTAACAGTTTGTCTGAAAGTGGTAAAGTAGTTTTAGATCAGCTCGCGACGATCTAGCCATGTCCGTCTGTCTGTTCGTCTGGTAATTGTTGCGCATTACTTTGGTATCGATTTTAAAGTTATGCAGCTGTAACCGGGCTCCAAGATTTATTATTATTGATGTCAAACAGAGCATTTATATTAATACACCACGCCCACTTTTTAGGGTAGTCCGCATACAAACCACACTGTCACTTTTGTCTGTTTTGTATGGAAACCTTTTTTTATTGCAGTTAATATCAACTTAAAAATGAACATGTTGGCTTCTTACAGATGGACGCTTCACAATGGGTATAATCGCCCTTCTGTTGGAGTAGCCCCCATACAAACCACCCTGTCACTATTGAATTTTCGTATGAAAAGCTTCTATATATAATTCAATATCAGCTTGAAATTTTAGATGATGACTTTTAATGGACACCCGCTTAACACAAATGTTAACAAAACAAAATATTTAAAAAAATTAACATAAAAATAACACAATAAACAATTTCAATCCTTTCCATAGCGACGAGCTAACTCCTTAGTCCTAGAGAATGGCTAACCCCATTTCGCTAACAAATAGCTTAACGAATGAGTAACTCCTTTTCGTTAGCGAAAGGCGTTGCAACGTCATACCGCTCTTCGTTGCCAATCACTTTATCTTCCTCTATCGATATGTTTTTACTCCTTTTCAATAGCTTTCTGACACTCTCTCTCTCCCTCTCTCTCTCTCTCTCTCTTTTCCGCACTCCCTCTGTCTCTCTTGTTCCTACAAAACATGTTTAATAAACCAATGTTTAATTTCTTTCAATTTAGTTCTAAACAAACATGCACTGCGCTTCATTTGGCATAAATAAATGCTGTATGCAAAACAAGCTGCCTTTGTGGTCATCAAAGCGTATACAAGATCAAAAGCCTTTTAAAAAAAAAATTCACCCAGCAAACGTTTTTCTGCTTAAATTATTTCAAAAGCAATATAAATCTGTGCGCTAAAATGCCACATTAGTCATAGAAAAAACAAACATTAATTAGCTTACCAACGACATAGTTTGCGTCCCGACCACCCACAAATGCTACCTGAGGCAATTAAATAAACGCCTCATAGATCTACATACTGCGTACAATATGTATCTACAAGATAATTGTATCTTTAAGCAAACTAGCAATAACGACGACAAGTTGCATAGCTTCAAAGTAAACAATATGCAGGGTGTGTGTTTTTTTTAGAGTTTCCATTTTTGAAATCGATTAAACTGTCATAAAAAACCACCACTGACAAAGAACGCGAAGGGAGGCCAGTAAAGTTTGAAGACGCTGAATTGAAAGCGTTATTGGACCAAGATTCATGCCAAACTCAAGAGAAGCTCGGTGAGACCTTGGGAGTGTGTCAACATGTTATTTCAAACCGTATCAAAGTCATGGGTATGTTGCAAAAACAAGGAAATTGAGTGCCGCATGAACTCAAGGGACGTTGAACGACTTTTTTTCAACTGCTCCAAAGGCAAAATCAAAAGGTTTTTTGCAACGAATCGTGACAGTGAGTGACGAAAGTGCACTACAAGTGCATACAAAGCGTAGAAAATCGTAAGATAAGCCCGACTATGCATAAGCTTCAACAGTCAAACCGAATATTCATGGCAAGTAGCTAATGCTGTGCATATCAGGTAATATCAGCTCAGAGTGATCTACTTCGATATTTCTCATATATATTTTGGTTAGTTAAGCTTAAACTACTGAACCGATTGGAAAACAATATTAAAAGCGAACATTTCCAACTCGAGATATGGCCTAAAATGTGAAACTATGTTTGTAAGAAAAAAAGAACAAATTAAAAATTTTAGTATCTCGGAAACCCATGCATAAAATAAAATTTTCAATGTGATTTTTCGAGTATAGTGGACCATAATACATAAGAAAAATATAGTGGGATCGTATGAACATTTTGGCTGTGAACAAGTGTTATCTTTCTAATAGTAGAGCCAATTTTCAGTTTCAAATTATGTAATCTCAGTATTTTAATTCCATTCAAAGTTCTGCAACTCTAAAATAAACACCCTTTAATAAAATATATGAATATATATATAAAATATATTATAAAATTAAATTTCATTTCATACAAATCGCAAGCGCTAACATTTAAGTGCTTGCGGTAGAGCCAAATGTTTGTGTGTGTTATGAGATACATTTGTATCTGCATATTTTATAAGCAAACAAATTCAAAACCTAGCTACCTAAACAATAATGAAACTAATTCAGGCATAAACAAAATATGACAGGCACATTTTATGATTAGTAGTAGTAGTAGAGGTAGCTAAATTTAGCGAAAAATTTTACTAGGGATAGTCACTTATAGTCACTTAGTGTCTAAAGCTTCAGTCACATACAAGTATACAAGTACAAGTATAGCACAAAATGCTAATGACATACTACAAAATATTTGAACCGTATGCGCGTAAGTTTTTTGCTGCTGTTTTATTTCATATATCAGGCAATATTTTAATAACGAGCTAACAAATAGTTTAAAGTTTTATACAAAGTATCGTTGTGTCGAAGTTGAAAATTGGAAATAGTTTTTCCTACTCTGTTATGCGAGGGCAATTTGATGACTTTGTCAGTGACTTTTTGAATTGCGAATTGATTTGAGTGTAGTTTCCTGAAGTAGTCAAACTGCTTCATTAAGTTTGTGTGTTCACAGCCATTGAAACCAGATATGAAAGGCAGACAGACGGACAGAAGTCAGGTTGCTGCCGAAATTGTACTTTAAGGTAATCGTGTGATCAATTCGAAATAGTATACACCAACGATCAAGCAGTACAGGTAACAGTGGTTTTCTTTGCTTGGCTCGATGTGGCTAACCTTCTGATTTCTGTTCGTCTGACTGCCGTTCATGTCTGTCTTTAATTGCATACACATAAACACATACTGAGTGCTGCAGTTTTGCCTTTAAAGATACTAACTTATCAAATTGCCCTCGTATATGCTAAAATTTTTCGTAAACTACTTGGCATAAGTTACCAAAATATGCACAAGTGAGTTTTCTACTGCACTAAGGCAAAGTTAGTATGAGTTCAAGTAGCGTATGTTCAACTCAATTTATAATATTTTCTGTGGTAAATGCAATGACTACGCTATAGCGTATGTATTCTATTTAGAATGGTATGCCGCATCAAAGCTGTTCATTTTCATAAAATCCAAAACACACACAGATACTTTTATATGCACATAGATGCACAAACTCATAGCAAAAAGAAAAAACTTGTTTGCTGGCTGAATGTTTGTATCTTATATGTTGGCTTTTCAGTTAAGCGCATGGTTTCTTTGGAAGTCTTGCAACAAACAGACACAGGCACACACACTCACACACACAGATACACAAGAAGACAAAAGATAACTATATTGAATATATGCTCTAAGCTCTGTGTGAACAAATAATAAGCTTATCGGTGAAAAGCGTTCTAATGCAGCCTCACTTTAGTGTGAAAAATTTCACATGCCTGGAGACAGTAGCGGATGTTTAATATTTTATGTACAGGTTGGAAAATTAAAACATTTGTCATATGGCAACTCTATAACTTTCACAGCTGTTTTCAGTTCGGCTTATGAACAGAGCCTTATCTAAAAAAAATTGCACGATTTCTGCTACTGAAAACCCTCAAGAATTTTGCAAGGAACCTCTACACGATCAGAAAATTACAGTTTGGGCCGGAATTTGTGCGAGAAGACTAACCGGAACGTTCTTCTTCGAAAATAACGCATGAAATCAATGGAGTTCGTTTTCAGACCATTATAACGATACTTCTTTGCGCTATTTCTGGCTAAAAATTATACGGAAAACTTTTGGTTCCAACAGTACAGCATTTCAGTTCCACACAACCTGAGACAGGATCGCTTAATTGCTGGCATTATTTTGCTGATTGAAGACTTTGACGGCAACAAACTTTTTCCTGTTGTTTTGGTGGAATATCACCGAAATTCGACTAAGGCACTTATTAACAAATTTCTGCAGATTTCTGGTGATGGTTTTTGTTACTTTAAATATTTCGCTTCCGTAAATCAATACAGATTTCACGTTTGTATTAAATACGTGGATTTTACGGTTTAAAATCGAGGAGGGGATCAAACGGCCACTCTTTAGCGATGCTAAACGCGTAACTGAGAATCGTTTTCAAACTATTTTATGTTATCGAATATCATCAAGCCCAGCAGCGACAAAACCGGTGATGAAGATAGATACATGCCCCCACACTACACAATATGAAAGCATGGCGACTGATTGGAGTTTCATTTGCCGCAACTGTGAAACAGATTTAGAACGAATTTCATCGTGTTTTACCAAGAATTTTTAATAAAAAAACGAATAAAAATGGAGATATTATGTCACTCAGAAGACGTGGCCGTTTCACCCTCTCCAAGTGACCGTTTCACACAGTGGATGGGGCCAAACAGCCAAATTGACATTTTTTGTTATTCGACTTCTGGCGCGGCAATGATGCAAGCCACACAATTGTTGTGTATTCGTATGAGTAAAATGTAGACCAAGGTTGAAGCTTTCTAACGGTATTTTGAATAGAAGATATTTCTACTAAAATTTCAAGGCATTGACCCCAGTCTTCTTTTATGGTTTTTTTTTTTCAATTTTAAGCGAACAGCACAACAACTCTGCTTAGTCTATGAACCAGTTTCCTATACTCAATTCAAAATACAAATTTGCTAATCCGTCACAGTAAACGTAAAGCCATAATGAGAAGGATTAGCAGCGGAAGACTGCCTGCCATGCAGTAAGCGCTATCTTTGCGGCAGCAACTTTTCATCTGTGGTTCAAAAACGCTTAAGAAATAGAGTAGGTGTACATATCGTAATATAAACAGTAGCAGCAGCAACATAATAGCTTAAAAACTGACTGTAAAACTTATTCAATTACGAGTATTTTCAGTAAAAGTTGTACTAATTCGTCGGAAAAATCAGCTTATTGATAGTTGAGTATGCAAAATGTGCCAGCCGAAAACTTGAAAATGTTTGAAGTGAAGCAGTTGAAAAAGTTTGATGTTTTTTTGGAGTTTAGTATTCAGTCATCGGTTTTATAAAAGTCTAAGGCGGAAAGTATCTCCGAAACTTTTACTTATATTTGAAGTGCTGAAATACTCAAATTTATTTTATGAAATGTTGCCATACACTTTACTAAGTTTGAGTATGAGTGAAGTTTAAAAAATGTACGAACTTATTTCAGTTGGGTTTACCAGTTACTAAGCAGCTTCCGGCTAAAATAGAAGTTTATGCATGAACAATTATCAGAACGTATTATGTAATACTTGAACGGCTCCGTATGCATATATCTTGAGTAGCTTCCCATAAGCAAAATTTCATTGACCAGGTTGGGCTCAGTAAATCAAATATTCCAAGAGCAGTTGCGTCAATCAAAGCTTATTATAGAGGAGTTGATACTGCGCCCGATCTAAGTCTATTGTACCCTTACCATAGTATAATACCTACAACACCTCTTACAGTCCCATTTCCTAAATAAAAGACACAATGTAACTCGAATTTAGTGTGTTTACACATTCCTCCGTGCAAGTTACTAGTTTCCCTAACTGTTCAAAGTAGATCAAGCGATAACTGAAGATCCCAACACCTGCTCCTTCATCCTTTTAGGAACCATCTATGTGCCATTTTATTGTTCTCTATTTAATATTATAATAGTTATGTTCCTCCAGCATTTCTTCTCGCTGAGTTCTATGTTCAACCATTTGACGAAGTTGTGCTTCAACCCGTAGTTGTGGATAGGGTAGTGTTTATTTTCCTAGTGCTCAAACAAACGCCAACGCTACTAATACTATTATTTATCCTACAACTTTATTCTAACTGTCTGTTAGTGCGTGGTGATAGTACAGCCCCCCTTCCCCCCTCCGCTCTCTACCTGTGGACATTGCTGTTTGACGATGATACTTTTCCTGGATGGTTCAGTTACCACCAATTCGCGAATTCAATAGATGTGCTAGCCAAGGCCGCAGTCTACCACTTTATTGCAAAGTGCTCTAGCAATCTGCTGATGGAATGTGTTGTCAAACACATCCACAATATCCAGGAAAGTGCATCAAGCTGCCGCTTTGACGTTCAAGTCATCTTGAATTATAGAACTATTTTGTATAAAGCGGTATTTTAGTATATTTAATTGCTCTATATGGATATTGATTTTTGTTTAGTTATATTTTCACCATACATTTAGCTCTGATATGGTTTTACACCAAATTCTCCAATGTTGTGAGAATAAAAGAAGTGAGACTTTTAGATCTGAAGGACTTAGCATGTACTGTATCTTCCTTAGCCCCCTTAGGAATAAAGATTACCCTTCTGCAATTCGGAATGCATCCATATAGCAAAGTACACCAAAAGATCTCTAATAAAAAGATCTTTTTTAGGAGGACAGAATTATTTCGTCTATTTCAAGAGACATAAACGATTAAAATGTGCATATAGTTCATCTCATCCAATTTTCAGAACTTATGTCGCTAGCAACTTACCAATTTGATCTCCTGGGATTGTGCTGTGCATACTATTTAAGTGAATTTAGTTATTGAAGTACAGTTCAGAAAATGAGTGTCAAGTAGAGTGTCATTTCTCCTGCGCATCTTTCATGAACCTCTCCTCTATTCGCAGACACTCAACACTGGAACTCAACACTATCTTGGACTTAAGGACAACATCTGCAATGTTGCTACGAAAATTCCAGAAGTTATCTCCATTGGATTTCCATATGCTTTTCTTATATGCCGTCAGTTTTTCTCTACATTCGCGCCAGTTATTTGAGCTTTTGGATCTATTAAAAAGCCCATGCACTTCTTTGGATAATTTTTCAAGTTATCTGTTCCATCAAGGTCTATCTATGGAAGATTTAACTTTACTTAGTTGGCAACTTTGTTGATATGCTTCAACGAGTCCGCTACCAATAGTTGAAGACTTTATGGTGTGGTGTAGTTGGAGACGTAATGATCTCTTACCTTTACCCTTTCACTACATTTTTCATATTGTTTCTAATTAGTGCGCCTAGGATTGCTAATATGCTTTCTATATTTTAAGGCTCTCTTTGATTTAAATAGCTTAATCCTATGGTCAGACATTAACGGTTCTTTAATGAAGTTACGGGAGTTACAAAGTACATATTACAGTATATAGTAAACATACAATCTTTAACTCAGCGTAAGATCCTAGTACAGAAAACTTTCTCTTTATCTTTGATGTAAAATTCGTAATCGATATTAAATCGAATAGTTTCCGCGTAGTACTCATTTAAACTGGTGATACACATTGCTCCTCCCATTGTACTATGTTGTGTCTGTCCCTGTTGTGTCTAACGTTGCCTACTTTTTGTATACAATTCCCATCGCTCATAACCTAAAAAACATAATTTTATTTACTCCATTTACATTCATTCATTCAACTACTTAACTTCCGCATGCCTGCAACTGATGCAGCATATTAAAACTTTAATTCCCATCGATTTTTTCAGTCCCATTGACCCGCTTAGTGTGTTAAGTGTTATTGAATTGACACTTCAATGCAAATGCAAATTCAAACATGGCCGGCAGCAATTTCATAAGCGCTTCATTTAGCAATAAATACATACGAAATGTGCAATTTTACTGCAAATGAATTTTTAATAATTTGTGTGTGTAAAGCGTTTTAGTTCAAATATATATATAGAACGTACTCAAATACTCAAATATATACACAAACTCTCATCCACACCGACAGATTGTGCACTTATTGCTGTATTTGATATGATTTCACTACATACTTTTTTTTGCACTTGGCAAATGTCATTTTGCATTTTGGTGAAACCTTTTTGCCGCATAATCGTTTTACCTTCTACGCTGTCAATTTTGAGCACAATTTTCGAATGCACTTTATTCTAGATACTTAGTATATGTTGAAAGTATCTACGACTATGTATCTGACAAATTGTATCTGTGCGTGTGTGTGTAGCTGTATGTATGCCAAATGTACACTAAAACTGTTTGCTCTAGGTTGGTTATTATTCAAAAAATGTGCTCCAAATGTTTGCCTTTTACCGGTAGCATATAAAACTAAAATAAAAAAAATCTTTTCCAGAACTACTACCGAATTCTATATCGCGTTTCAGGTTAACGTTGTCGTTGCTCACTTTTTCTGCTCGGCTGTGTGTCTGTGTCTGTGTATGTGTGTTTTTGTGTTTATTTAACATTTTGCATTCGATTTCAGCGTGAATTACAAATATCCAAAGTTTTAAGCGATTTTTAGTTAGATGAAAAACCATCAGCAGCACTGAGCGCTGAAAAAATACGATTTAAATACCATTTTGCTGTAGTTATTGTCACTTTTTGAGCGCGCTATGCGGCTTATGGTTCTAAGGATTCACATTTTAGGCACTGTTGCCTCTTGGTTGTTGTCAAATAGAGCTAGAATTTGTTAGCTTGTGCATTTAATGCAAATAAGATAAGGTGTTTGCATTGCGACTTTCAGTTGAACTGTAAGTATCTAAGCAGCTTATTCTAAATCTCAACTTCGCTAAGTTTGTTTAAATTGCAAAAAGCGCTTTCCAAATCAATCAAATATTTTTACAATAGAATTAGTTGCTATTTGATTTGCTAATAATAAGCTTATAAAATGGCATTAAATTTGGGAGAGTTTTTGTAGTATGTAAAGCAAAACTTCATAAATAGCTTAAATTTCAGAACACAATTGGTAAAGTTACACTAACTAACCCAAACTAAAGAAAATACGGATTTAAAAAACAGTTACAGACAGAAGCGTTATTCACAGAAAAGCTACAGATACAACGGCAAACACACAACATATGCATTACTTACATACACAACAGATTTTAGCACAACATATGGAGGAGTAACAGTTTAAGCATGCCGAG
Organism: Leucophenga montana; assembly: GCA_035044765.1. Lineage (NCBI taxonomy): Eukaryota > Metazoa > Arthropoda > Insecta > Diptera > Drosophilidae > Leucophenga > Leucophenga montana. The sequence goes on along the minus strand of JAWNNQ010001689.1, from coordinate 483,135 downwards.
ACTCAACAGTCCCACATCCAACAGGCCGACACACAACTGATACAGACATAATAGACAAAGATTTACATTTTGTTCTATGAATATCAACTTCACTCAGTACAGCACTCTTTTACGGACTCTGGTATTTATTGATCGCCACTTCTAGCTACCAACCTTAGAGCCATTTTCACGACTTAGAAATATATTAGCAGGATTAGAGTGAACGACGCCACAGTCGAAAAACACGAGCGCGTAACTTCACGGCAGTAGAGAAGCTTGTGCTCTTGGAGTTGGTGGTCAATTTTGTTTGATTTGTTTTGTTTTTGCTTTCGTTTGCTATCGAAATTGTTAAGTCAAGTTAGCAGCTCTAAAGAAATATCTTCGAAATATATTTACTATATGATGGAACTAGGCAATACGTTTTATAGGCTGCATAGCAGTCATGAAATTGAAAACTAGGATATGGGGGGGGGTTAATTTGAGCTACAAAGATATATCTTGAAAATAGCGCTAAATATTTCAGATTTTAAATGATCTAAAAATTTAAACTATCGAACCAGTCTCGGCGTCTTAGCTGACAGACATCCAACTCATCGGTTTGCTGAGTAACAGGCAATTGGCGCTCCTCCTTGACTGTCGCTGCAAAGACAAACATTATTTTGTTTCTTCTATTTTTAAACTAGCTACCTGCTGCATTACCGAGGGCTAGTGAATGCACTAGGCCTCGGTAATGCAGAGCGGAACTAGCGAACTGTTGAATTCGCCTCTTGTATACTGGCGGATACTCACACTTCACTCATTCAATCAATGAACTCTTTAAAATTAAAATGAACTCCTTTAAATTGTACAAGAACGTCTAATTTCCTTATTAATAAACTGCAAAAAATACCTATTTCAATATTAAAAAAAAAAAACTTAAGCATTATGAACTCCCAAATAGTTTCATCTCTCCTATACTAACCCATTTCTCTATGTTTCATTTACAGATATAACACTGTTGAGCGGTATACGCAGCAGCTATTTCTACCAACACTAACGGGATATATTGACTAACTTAACAATTGTGTATTATAAAGACTGCGTGACAAGCACAAAATGCAAAATGACACAAAACAAAGCACAAATGCCAAAAAGATTACGAATATTTTTGAAATTGTTCGATTATTCTGTTGCCGCAAGGATTTATGCAATGGCAGCTTTGGCAACATTGACGGTAGTATCTGCCGCTGTAAAAAATGTTGGCAACGACAACGAAGACGACGACGAAACTCTAATACTAAGTACGAAATCATACTTCAGTGTACAAGAACTACAACAACAGCAGCACCAGCACCAGCACCAGCACAGCACAACGCCAGCAATATACGCAGCAGCGCTCGAAGGTGCCGCTGCAGAAAGGAACTTTGTGAATATTTCCGATTCATTGGTTAAAAATCTAACATGGCGAACACTAGACGCCAGCACTCCTGCAAATAATCACACAGATCATCACTGCAACGATAAACAGGAATTTTATAAAAGTTCTTTTGGTGTGGAAATTGCCATGCCCGAATGGGAGGCTATACTAACAGCCATTGTACTAACCATCATTATAATATCGACCATTGTGGGCAATGTGCTGGTCATATTAAGCGTCTTCACCTACAAGCCATTGCGTATAGTGCAGAATTTCTTTATTGTTTCACTTGCAGTGGCAGATCTCACGGTAGCGCTGCTGGTACTACCACTGAATGTCGCCTATTCGATACTCGGACGCTGGGAGTTTGGCATACATTTGTGTAAAATGTGGTTGACGTGCGATATACTCTGCTGTACTTCGTCGATATTGAATTTGTGCGCCATAGCACTGGATCGATATTGGGCTATAACAGATCCCATTAACTATGCACAGAAACGTAATGTAGAACGTGTACTAATGCTCATAACCGGAGTTTGGGTGCTTTCGTTGGTTATAAGCAGTCCACCGCTGCTTGGCTGGAACGATTGGCCGGATGAATTTACCAGCGATACACCATGTGAGCTAACCTCAGAGCCTAGTTATGTGATATATTCTGCGCTGGGCTCATTCTATATACCGGCTGCTATAATGGTTATAGTGTATGCTGAAATCTGGATAGCAACACGGCGTAGAATGCGTGCACGTAACAAGACGCTTAATTTGAATACCATAGCACTTAAACCCTGTGAAGTCGTGGCAGCAGAATCTGAGGCTAATAGTAAACAACGCGCTGGTAAAACTTATGCTATAACAAGCTACTGCAGCAAACTAATGTGTTGTGCACGGGATACAAGTAATTTCTCAGCGCCCATGATACAAAATGATCAGGAATCTATAAGCAGTGAAACGCATGTGCACAATGAGCCAGCAGCAGCAGCAGCAGCAGCGGCGGCTATTCCGGCCAATACAAACGATCCGCAACATGTTGTTGTGGTGGTGACACAGCTTAAGAAGTCGCGACGTGCCAAAATTAAGGACTCCATTAAACATGGCAAAGCGCGAAGTCGCAAAAAGGAGCAACAACCGACAGCAGCAGGAGCTGCAGCAGCACAGTCCTCCTCGTCCGAGGAGCGTCGTAATTCCAATAATGTACTATCCCAAAAGGATAAAAATAATGCAGCGGAAAAATTGTTGCCAACCGGCAGTAAAACACAAAACGATGCTTTGGATACTGCTGAAATTTCGACAGAGAGCGGCAGTGATCCCAAGGGTTGCATACAAGTTTGCGCTGGTAATGGACAGGATGAGCATGCTTCGCTGCGTATAACACCACCACAATCTTCAGCCGGTGCTGCTTCCATGCTGACCACAGTGCCGCTGCAGAAAAAACAAAGTGGTGTCTATCAATTTATCGAAGAAAAACAGCGTATTTCATTGTCAAAGGAGCGTCGCGCTACACGCACCCTAGCGATTATAATGGGTGTCTTTGTCATCTGTTGGCTGCCGTTCTTTCTCATGTACGTCATTCTGCCGTTTTGTCCCAGTTGCTGTTTTTCAGCTAAATTGAAGAACTTTATAACATGGCTGGGTTATATTAATTCTGCATTGAATCCTGTCATCTATACCATATTCAATTTAGATTATCGAATCGCATTTAAGCGTTTGCTGGGCATGCAGTAGATTAATTAGATGGTGAACTAAATGGTTTCACATAGTACAGTTGTACAGTTGTAGTGGAGCATTTGCATGCTGTATAGAATTGCCCAAAAATGTAAATAAAATAAGCTAAAAGACCGAACCTTAGCAGCTCATAAAATGAAGTTACTAAATTATCACATTTCATTAATCATACCAATACAATAATCTAGTTATAACAAAATGTTAAGCTGTTTTTGTTTGTTTACAGCTGCTCGTAAAGCATGGATTGCAATGGAATTTTGATTTCTGACGGAAATAGAACATTTTTAGAATTTTTAATTTAAGTAGTTTTTGGAAAAACTGAGCTATGAACTATTCGATATGAGTTCTAAACCAGATTTATAACTTCAGTCAACCATATATTTTTCTAAGTACTATTCTTCAATCGGATTAGACTCTTAGGCGCACTTAAACAAAGATGGAATGGTTTTATGTATTTGTTTAAGGGTGATTTATAGTGACTTAGGCACCAATAAACGGAAAAATAAATTGTTTCGTTACATTTTCAGTCAGAAAAGTCATAAATCGATCAAACTTAATGATTTATTAACACATATCCATAGTTTGCATTTAATTCTACAAAACAATTTTTAAATGAATCGAATCTATGGAAAAGTAAAGAGGTTATAGGCACTTAAGTGATTGCAACTCTTTCACTTGTCCAAAGAATTCTTAAATTTGTTGTCTTACAGTGTAGTCTTTTGAATACGAATATATATTTCTCTCTGTACTATAGTCCTATATTGTTGACAGTCGCTCCTGCCATCGTGCAGAGGGTTCTCAGTCAGGTCATGTGTTTTTACCGATTAAAGCATTGTGGCAACACTGTACAGCCGTTTGATAAAGAAAATGATAGAGTAAGATATATATCGGGTGTACAAATTAGTTCTTATCTGGCTATTGTAAGAGTCTTATAGTAACAGCTGATTTCGGTAGTTTCAGAGAGTTTCAGATAGATAGAGAGAGAGAGAGAGAGAGAAAGAGAGAGAGATAGAGAGTTCATATCGTCTTAAGTTTTAGAAAAAGATTCTTGTTTTGTATTGTGTTGAATATGTCAAATTAAGAGTTAACTAAAGAGAATTGGCATGAGGTTTTAGTTTTCTGCTTTAATTGGAAGAAAATTGCAGCTGAAGCGCATCGAATCGATAAATTATGTAGTAGTTAATGGTTTCGACGTGTCAAGAATGGTTATTTCAGCATTGAAGACAAGTCTTGCTCTGGACACTCAAAAAAATCGAAGACAAAGATTTGCACGCATTACTTATTGAAGATCCGAGTTAAATGCAAGATTAGCTTGCAGAATCATTGGGAGTGATTTAACAAGCAGTTTCTGTACGATTGAATTCCAAAATGAAGGCCAAAAGCAAGGCAATTGGGTGGCTTTTGAATTGAAGCCGAGAGACGCTAAAATGCGATTTTTCATTTGCCCCCCAGCTGATTCAAAAGTAACAAAGAAAGCCTTTTTTACATAGAATTGTGTTTCATGTTTCTATTTACTGTAGGCTTATAATTAGTTGCCTGTGAATCTTATTTTTCCATTTAAGGCAATTCTAAGACATGTTATCTTCTTTTGTATACAAACACATATGGTGAGCTTATGGTACTGCTTTAACCATCATGAAGATTCTTTATTCAGAAGAACTGTACTTTTTCTATCATGCTGAACTCACATAGGAACTGTAGTTGGTGGACCAATAATAAGCTTGCCGACAGCCGCCATTTAAAATTTTAAATAACATTAGTAGTAAAAGTAAAGTTAAAGTTAGTAGTAAAAGTATTTAAGTACTTTGAGTACCAATTTTGAAAGCAGTTCAATGAAACGTTTCGATGTAAATTGAATTTCGAATTGAATTTCGATTTAATATCCAAATTTTTCTATTCTAAAACAACAATCGCCTGAAAGTTGGAACTATGGAGATTTGCTGAAGTAGTTATTTAAAATATAGAAATGTTCTGAGAAAGGAAGAAGAAATGAGTAGTTTAAATGTTTAACATTGTCGTCAGCACCTCGAATATAGTTCTTAGCAAATTCGAAGTTGTTTTCGATTTAATTTTCGATGAATGTGAATGCATTATTTTAACACCTATATATTTAGGTGACTACATGCTTAGATAATTATATGAGTTTCATTTTTAGTTTTTATACTCATTGTAATTTGTAAATCTGTAAGACAGAATCACCATTATTACGTTTAGGAGCATCAGTAAATATGCTAAACTGTATTCTTCTTTGTGTTAGCTTTAAATCTCGTAAGCTATCCATTTGGAACCACCACCATTAAGCTTAGCATCGCAATTTAATATGCTAAACTGTATTCTACTTTATGTAAGCTTTAAACCTCGTAAGTTATATGTTTGGAACCACCAACATTTAGCTTCAGTCAACGCTAAATCTTCTAAAATGTATTCTGCTTGGTATAAGCTTTAAAATTCGTTTGTCATCTGTTTGGAACCACTAACATTAAGCTTAGGATTGAAAGTAAATCTTCTAAACTGTATTCTCCTTTCCGTAAACTTTAAAATTCATTTGTCTTTTGTTTGGAAGCACCATTATTTAGCTTAGGATCAACGCTAAATCTTCTAAAATGTATTCTGCTTGGTGTAAGCTTAAACTTCGTAAGTTATCTGCTTGGAAACACCATCATTAAGCTTAGGATCGCCAGTAAATCTTCTAAACTGTATTCTCCTTTGTGTAAGCTTTAAACTTCGTAAGTTATCTGCTTGGAAACACCATCATTAAGCTAAGGATCATCGGTAAACATTTAATAATAGTAGTAAAAATGTCTAACTGCGAGGACCGTTACAAAAGTACGCAAGCTAATAAACTACTTAAATCTAAAAATATTGAAAATTTTGATTTCGAGCCAAAAAGCTAATTGCAATCCATATTTTACATAAACGCTTCTATGTAGAATTCGTATGTACAAAAATACAACAAATTTAATTAAAAATAATTTAAAATACGTTTGTTTCTATATACCTACATATAAATAGTTGTTATTATTATAGATGATACTGCATCCAATGTAAACAAATATAAATATACACATATATATTAAAACTAAGTGTACTGTATAAGCGTTCTGTAAGTGTTATGTAAAAATGCTTCTAGTCTCAATTTGTGCTCAAAACTAAACTAAATAAAACAAACAAAAAATCTAAAACAGCAAACATTTAAAAGAAACTATATACTGAACTGTGCCGGTTTTCACTTTCGTGAAGATTTTGCTTTAATGAAATTGACAGAACTGCATGAAAAGATCATCATTTAATCGTTTTTGTTTTCGCAAAATCTTAACGAAAGTGGTAACCAGAACAGACCTGAATGTTTTAAGTAAATCAAAAACAATATCAGCTTTTATAATGATGCATTTTTTTTTTTTTTTATTATGCATTAAAATGCAAAACTGAAGAGGGCATCCATTAATTACGTGAGCTGTTTTTCTTTTAGTATGTACACCTCACTTCCGCTTGGTGAGATTTGAGTTCAATGATCCCAACTCCTCCATCCATTTTAGGCTTACGGAATTAATGCAATGCCTCTAAAGCATTTTTACTTTGTAAGTAAAATCAAAAATTTATATAAAAAAATTTAAGAAAACAAAAAATTGTTAAAAACCAAATAAATAAAATATAAATGTGAAAATTGTTTTACTTAACTTAAAAACAAAAAATTGTACTTCCAAAAGTTGTTAAGTAAATTTAAATTAATGTTATTTTGCTTTACCAAATACTAATTTCGAATACGCTTTAATTATTTTAATAAAATTACTATTTAAAATATATTGCAAATATAATACGTAGACAGTTTATATTTAGTTTAAGACAATGCTTAAAGCAAAACCAATGAGTGAAGCATGCTGGGAGTAGTTAATTTAAATGTAACTCTAAATTTTAATTTTACGTACAAAAATATAAAATGAAAATAATAACAAAAACAAAAACCAAAGAAATTACAATATATATTAAACTATATTAGTGAAAAGAAGAATTGTACTTGTACATTTTACTGCATTTTCATATGCAAATTTAGTTTAAATATTATCTATAAAAGTATATAATGAAATAATATATGTATAATGTTAGCTAAATTTATGCAGAAGCATAATTAAAATGAAGAAAAAACCAAAACCAAAACCAAAAAAACAGAAAAAGATAATTTAAAAAATAAATTAAATAAAATTATGTCTTTGATGGAAAAATCGTGTCTTTTAATAAAATGGCATAAGAATTAGGTTTGGTATCACAAGGGGCCTATGGTGATAATGTGGGGTTTAATCTTGTTGACGCTCCTAACCTAGGTTAGGTTGCGATACCATATGATGTCTCCTACTTTTCTCTTGCATGAGCCAATTTGTGTCTACCAAAAACTTCGATACTAACTTGTTCTCTTTGACAAATATATATATATATATATATATATATATATATATATATATATATATATATATATATATATATATATATAAGTAATGTAAGCATGTAAAGCTTATCTAAAAACTGGCGCCCGAGTAGCGCTTGCGTCTTGATACTATGTACTGAGCTGATGGCATAGCAAAAATTCAACCGTTATCTACTCTTAGGCATTTCCATAACTTCTGCAGAAATACTGAGAGTTAACTCTTTGCCTAATGGCGTGTCTACCTAGAAGGCAGGCTCCTACAAGAAACTCTATGAGTTGTATGATGTTTTTTGGCTTTAAGCTTGTAGTTCGGCAAAGATGAGTTTAAAGATTGTGCATGTGTTTAAGTTACCCCATCTACTGTTTGCTGAACGGTTTGAGCTTAATATACGGAGCTATTCCAACTGGGACATACACGGGAACGATGATGTCAGCATTACTACCCTTCTCTGACCAGTTTATCTGCTTCACAATTTCGCTCTATGTTCCAGTGCCCAGGCAGCCAGATGAGGTAGATGATACCGTGCTCGGTGATCTCGTTAAGAGATCTGAAGCACTCGATGGTGGTTTTGCTATTGTTGCTGAGTCAAACGGTTTGAGAGCACCGAGAAATCTACACTTGCTCTTGGTTGCAAGAATGTAGCCTGAGAAAGTGTAAAACATTCTGGATTGCTAACACTTCTGTTTGGTAAACGGTACAACGATAGGGTAGATGTAATAGAGGTGCTCTCTAACCCCCAGGTGCGGAAAGAAGATACCAACACCTTCCTTTAAACTTTTAACAGTCAACGAAAATATTGTTGGCATTCTCTTGTAACCTAGTAGGGGTTGAGACATCATATCTATCATTGAAGGTCGAGATATAGTAGTTCGTACATGTTGGGAGCGACTTTTCTAGTTGGTCAACGCGAAATATAAACTGTAAGACCGTGATGCGCTTCCGGGTTTCGGCGAAATTCATTATTCCGTCGATAATCAGTCTATCCCATACTTTTTGTTCCGGCTTGCCAGGCTTGTGTAGAGTGTGTCAATAAGTGTAGCGCGCTCTCTGACAACACCTTGGGTGTGCGATTGCAGATGTTGTCGTGGCACAGTTATTTACCAGACTTGTAATGGTCTATGGAGGCCGCTGTTATCTCCATCGTCAACGGGGTGGAAGACTGCAGCTGGGAGCACTTTTCAAGGTTTTCCGCATACAACTCAGCTTGTTCACATCTAAGCGAGACCGTATATTCCAGCGATTGACCCAGCGTTTGAATTTCAAAAGAAAATTTTATGTATCAATAGGAACTTCATTCGTACAGATTCAGTTAGCAAAGATGACCTACGGCCTAAATATTGCGAGTGAACAATTCAATTGCATCATGCAAGTCCTCCGAAGATTAAAGCTCCGTATTGAGATTGCTGAATATAAAAGCTTTTAGAAGCTAACCGAATTTGCATGATTCGATAAAACAGTCAGCTTGGGAACGTAGTTAACTTACTTTTTATGTTTTTATTTTTTTGAAATAATCTTCAAATTTAATTGAAGCTGAAACCTCTTTTTATGGCACTTCAATTGTCAATTGTTCATTGTTTCTCTGCTTAATTTATTCGTTTCACTTTTGTGGTACAAATTCAGTTCGTTTTAATTAAATTTTAACTTTTCTTTTTACAATTTGAATTTAACGGAGTGCAACTTCCGCTGTGCACACAACCGGAAACAAATAAAAACATTCGCTTCCGGTTGCTATATAAACCAGCTGTTAATTGTGAATAGCACACTGTAATTGTGCGCTGTGAGTGGCTGTTTGAGCTCGCCGGCAGCGTTTAAACAAAACAATCAAAACGGAACGCAAACGCAGAAGCGTGTTATCGCTGAAAACTATTTGTTGGAAAACGCTTACGCGTTTTTACATAAATATAAAAGTGCACCGCCTGAGTACCTGCTTTTGATTAGAACTCTAGGTAGTAGTAGAAGACGTACACGCACACAAATACAGAAGAGGATTACGATGAGCAACGACGATGGCGGCGGCCTCGGCAGCAATGAAAAAAATGGGCGCAGTTTAACAATACAAAACATAGCACAGCACAACAATAATAACAACAACAACAGCGGCGGCGGCGTTTTCAAGGACATGGATAAATCGGCGGCAAATTTTTCACTTCTCCTGCAAACTTCACACTGCTCTACGCTGTCGAATGAAAGCGATCTCTCACTGGCGTTGGAACGTGAATTGGATTGCGTTAGCGTTAGTAGCGATTACGATGAGCTGCCCATATTCGAGATAGGTGAACTATCACCCATCCGACATGCACCGTCGCCCATACACAACGACGACAACGATGATCTCAACAATGTGCAAACGCCCAAACGTGCTTCCTTTATAAAAGGCGTCTATCAACGCAATAGCGCATCACCTACATCGAGCCCTAATCCAAATTATGTTGCTGTACATGATATCGATGCACAGATAAGTCCGCCCAGCGATGTTAGCAGCAGCGAGCATAGTGGCGATGCGCAGCCGCTCAGTCGTCAGGACAGCTTGGAGACAATATTCGAGGGTGTCTTTCTGCATACACCGCCGCGTCAGCAGCTCAGTGCACGTCGTCGTACACCGTTAAGCGGTCAACTGCGTAATCGCAGCAGCAGCAATATGCTGCTCGAGAAGGTGGCACTCAACCGCCTGCAGGCGGGCAAGGAGAATCAATCGCCGTCGTCATCTCCAGTATGTCGTGCCATTTCGCCAACTGCACGTTGTCTAACGGCAGTATTGGGTGAACTGGCGTCGGCTGACACGAGAAATGGCAGCGGCGGTAATATAGAATAACTATAGGCGATACTCCGTGTCTTCATTTTGTAGCCAGCAGCGCACTGTATATCATGTATTTTTACAAATAGTTTTTAGCAGGCATTCATTATTATTATGTATTAACACGCATTTATGATTACGATATGCATTAAGTAATTGCATTTATGTACACGTTTTTGGTGTATAATATGTACATCGGTCACGCATTTCGTGCAAAATTTAACACGTTTTCTCGATTTACTTTATTATGTATTTAAAATTTGTCTAGCTAGCGAATCTGTTACGAATATTTTTCGAATATAAAGAAAAAATAAACAAGTGTCTTCGTTCCATGTTCAAAACATTTAAATTTGTCTTTGTAATTTTATTGTAAACTGTATTAGTTTGACGAAAAGTAGTTAACACATTGAAGGAGCTATTGAAGACGACATGTATACAACGCCATCCATTTTATTTTAAACAGAAGATGAACAGCTGCATCGATGGAAGAACTTCTACTCGTAACAGTGAATGCCAGGAGAAGCAGCCTGGTATCAGACTGAAACTCAAAAACAACAAATTGACTGAACCGAACCACCTTCCACTAGTATTACTCAATTACGGCGCTGTAGTAATTGCCAGAGCACTATGCTCCATCCTTTAAGCTGTTTGAAATGACTGTGTGTTATACCGAAAAAAATGGGCTCATCGTCACCATGCCCAAAAAAAACGACCTAAGCCGTTGTACGTATTCGAGCGGCACTTCTTTATTTAACACTTATCCTTATGCAACGAGATCAGTACGGATTTAGGCCAGAAGGATTATGTATCGACCACATCAACTCTCTACATATCATTGTAGATCAGTCTGTTAAGTTTAGATCAACCCTCTTTCTGTTGTTTGTAAACTTCGAACACTCTGTGGAATTTCCTCATCAACTACGGAATTGAAGAGAAAATTATCCAGATGGCAGCAAACCAATATATGTACATATGTATATATGCCGAGTGCTCGTTATAAAAGTAAACACAGCTGCAAGTTCTCTAAGACTGCGCACGTCACAACACCAACCGTCAGATTCATCGGAAACTCTAAAAAAAGATTAGTCTGAACATAAATTTCAACAAAACAAAAAACAAACTGTTGCGCCTGGAAACTGCAAACAACACTTCTCTCACAGTTTCGAATGATAGCCAGAAGATTCTCCTTGTGGTTTTTTTCTATTTTGGCAGACTTATCTCAGTAAAGCCCAAGAAACTTTCCACAGTATGTCATAAATCTGACGATCACGTGAGCTCTCACTGAAGACAAGACTTTACGACCAGCATAAAGCCATTTCTTCTATATAGCGCAGTAACGTGATGGATAACAGATACCATATACAAGAAATCTGGTCCGTCACAATATCAAATGGTGATATATGAGCCTCGAGGGAGCCTAAAGCCATGGAGATTAAAAGTAAAAAGTAGGTATGCATAGGTCAAACCCTTCGCAGGGATGACAACAACATAGCAAAGATGGCGTTTTAGTGAAAACCACAAAGCGCCTTACGCCGAGTACGCCCTCGAATGTCATGGTTGAGATTCATTCGTACTGGAAGCAGTGCAACGTGGATTGAAAAAATATAAGTACATACATTGCACAAGACAGGAAGCGCTATAAGGAGTTTGTAAGCGCGCTATGCTCCTACTAGGGAAGACAACGACAGAATACTATATAAATAAATTTTGTTTCAAACCGTATTATACAAAGAATTATTTATTTCGTAATTTAAAAATCGACTGACATTTATGTTAATAGAATGTTTCACCATCAAACAAAGCGTTCAAATTATTAAAACCTATATTATTAGTGACGATTCTATAGTACCCACTATTCAAAACAAATTTTCTTCAGCAATAAGGCTCATTTTTCACTTGGTAGTTGCGTACAAATGCGCTTTTGTTGTTTTTTGCCTATGTGCAGCATACACACACACGCAGCTCTTTACATAAACCAGCGAAAATTGCAATTGAAAATTTCCTTGTCCGATACCGTATAGAAAACCATAAACAATTTCATAAGTTTTGTGGTTTTTGTTGTTTCCTTGCTTTTATAAAGCAAATAAAAATTTGCCATTTCTTGGTTCCGTTTCCAACTTTAAGGCACTTCGGTAATTCGGTTGCATAAAACAGCGCAAGACCCTTTGGAGTAGCTAGTCTAAAACACTAGATGCAATGCTTAGCATTCCAAACACCAGCAGCCAGAAATTTGGAACTAAGCTCATGGAAAAAGTCTTTAAAATGCATCTCAGATTGTGTAAACCGAGTAGTGTAATAATAAACGGCAGCAAAGGCCATGCCTCCAAGATGACTGGTGAATTTAACAATAGAGGCTTGCATTGCATCGTAGCACAGCAGTTCCTCCTCCACGCATGCGGTTGTCAACAGGGTGTTTGGCTATGTGTCATGTCCTATCAGCTTGTGGTTGTTGTTGTACTACTAGCTTAACTGAGGCTGATGCAGTCACATGGGCTGATTTGAACAACCTTTGACATCTCCTTGTACAAATCGTGCCGGGGTGAAAACCCAGTCGTTCTTGGGAACGTTCCAGCAGCTTGTAGTAAGATAAAATATACTGCACAGATGCGTCTCTTTTCAAATACCAGATGCCACTGCCCAGAAGATGCATTATTTGACCTTGCATTTTTAACATCTCCAACGGCGTATGCACCATATCACCGAACTTCGCCATAATTTTTATTCCAGCTCAGCTGACGACTTCTTTTATGATTAAATTTACGGTTTGATCAAATTCCTGACATCTACGGCACTGTACCAGATCTTCAAAAGGGCTCAATTTTCAACATTTGTCGGTAAATAGTTATAGCGAAGACCTTCCTCGTAAGTCCACGAAGAATATAACCAACTACAGCCTATTGAAACGACTTTTAGGCTTGTGTCCATTTCTTAATTCGTGTCCTTGACGCAAAAAATGTTGACTTATTGCATCTTATTGTGGAGCAACCCTTTGACCACCACCATCTATGTGCTCCTCTTTAGGCTCATAAGTATTTAAAATTAATTTTTTTTTTCTTTTCTTCCAACTAAACTAAACTCCACTTCATTTTTTTTCCACTTATTTTTATTTAAAAAATGTATTTAATTCTTCGAAAAATATATAATAAGTACATCTATGTGTGTATACCTATAAAGCACTTAAGTATTTGGCATTGCAATTGGTTACGTGCAATTTGCGAGATACTTAGAAAATAAAAGAAGTTTTGTATTTTTCTTTATAAAAAATATAAACGTTTCTTTTTATATATACGATAATGTATGTATAGGAATGTATGCTGAACACTTGAAAAATTTTGAACAAAACCAAATGAAACTTAAAATTTGTGTAGTTTTCAGTAAAATAAAAAATCAAAAGATAAATCGGAAAAAGAAAAAAATAAAACAGCATATGACTTCGCTTCTTTTTGCAAAAAGTGTGGAAGAGTTTGGTACTTAAAAAATAGAACTAATCTAAGCACAACAACTTATTAGAGACTAACTTAATGTTGTTGTTGTGGTTGCGTTTTCTGTATAAACCACTTGAGGCAAATAGCATCAAATATTCTTTGAATGACGTGAAGCGGAGAAGACTTTCACTTTTAATAAACCAGGATTAACGTCAGACCATCTGTGTAAAGTATAAAGCATATAAAGATTAAAATATATCTTTAGCTTGGCTTGTTATGAATAGAAAAACCATTTGCAAACTCACTTTAAACAACGCTCCTTCAGACGCATCTTAACTCTATTCTTTATGGTTGAAACACCACCAGCACTATGCAAACCACGTCCGGTTATAATGAACACATGTTTATAAGGCCTATACATAGCACGCAGTGTGGTGATATGTTGATCCAGAAACAAATCCAGACAGCAAACAGCCTCGAGTACATGCAGATAATGCAAATCGAGTAGATCGGGATTATTCTGCGTGTATTTATGCACCTGCATAATGCAATTGGCAGCGCGATGATTGTACATATCTATGCGTTTCTTATGAAGATTGGCAATCTCTGAGTAATAAATTGCTGCGCCGCCATTGCCTTTTTGTATGGCATCTTTGGCCTTTTGATAGCACTCCGCCTTTAGCTGTGAATGATGTGCAGCCATGTTCCGTGTCTCCTCAAAATCGTACAGCGCCAGACGTTTATGTTCCTCACGCATTTGTAGCGATTTGTTGTGGGAATTGTAGGCATTGATTTGATTATTATTACGTTCAGTGAGTGTTTGATCTGCATCATCAGCGATGACCAACTGTTCCTGTTGTTGTTGTTGTTGTTCCGCTTCACGATTGAGCTGTGTAGAAATTTTGGAATAAATTTTTGTTGTTAATTAAAGTATTTCAAATGAAGGTGTTTTTTTTTTGTTTTGTTTTAAACGGTGATAAACCCGTTTGGCAATTTCATAAAACTTACCAGTTCATTTTCACGCTTGGCAAGCTCTATCAAACCAGATTGCGTTAAATTCTGTTCAACGCGTGCAACGCCCAGCACCTCCAACGTTTTGGTATAGCTCTGATTCTGTGTCGTATAAACATCCAGTAATGTTTCACGTGGAATGTCAGGAAACTGTTCGCACAGTTTCATTTTGGTTAGATGTGTTGCTATATCATTGCATTTGGTTAATTCCTCCAGGCGCACAGTTTCACGTTCTTTATCATTATGGTAAATGCTCCATGCCAGCTCCATATCTAAGAGTTCATTAACATTATGCGGTGATTCTTGTACATCGGCATATTTTGGGTTCTTCAGCAAACGCGCAAATTGCTCATCCTCATGCAACGTTTGTTGGCGCTGTTCCTCCATGTGATTATACACGGCCTCCATCCAGAGCATATATAATTGTTTGGCCAGTGCACGTGGCAGAAAAACATTTGTAGTACATTGCGCCGGCAAACGTTCACCGAGCGTATGTTCCTTTTGGAAGACATTAGACAATTGGCCGATCAAATTATCACCCAGATCAAATTCGAGCAATTGTTGTGCATCATCTGTAGCACCATCACCAGTGGGTGACTCTTCATCTGGTGTATCGTCCGCATCTTCAGCAGCGACTGCTATATTGCTACTGTTATTGTTGTTGTTTAAAAGTAACTCTGGCGGTGTTGGAAATATATGCGGTAGCGGATACGGCACTGTTTGATCCAAAACACCATTACGTATGTCACGTATTTTACGCGTATGCTCTGAATACTGTTCATCGCCGAGCACAAAACAGTTTTCAATTTGTAGCTGCATTTCACGCAGCTCCGGATTAGTGCGACGTGTACGTGTTTGTCGCTGTGGCTTTATGGGCTGCATTAATAAAGAATTAAGTTGTTCTTGTTGCGTCGTTGTTTGGTTTATAGTTTCCGACGGTGGCGGCGGCATCGTCGTTGGTGCCTTAAAGCAGTTACACTGAAAATCATCGATATCAGCAGCTGCCAAATGTGTTGCTGCATCATTATAGCAAGCAATATTCATTGCAAGCTCGTCTTCTTTTAATAGTATGTCTACCGCCCAATCTACATCGCCTTTACATTTTACATAGAGATCCCAGAGTCCTGTAATTTGTTTATTGGGATACACTTGACGCAGTGATGCAAAGCCGGGCGCTTCATTTGGACAATCAATGCGATGGCGACGCATTTTGCTATTTGCCTCCGGTGGTTCATCTTCATTGTTTAGTTCCGTGCTGTTGATGATGGTATTACTAGTTTCATGTATGCTCTCGCGAAGTAATTCCAAAAGCGATTTCTTACTGTTCGATGTGTTAAGCGTTTCCTTATGCTTTGATTTACCCCAAAACATAGACGCTGCCTGTTCAAATGGCTGCCAAGCCTCACTGCTGGTAGATGCTGCTGCCACTTCGTTTTGATCTGCACTACTGGTTGCAACTGCTCCTGCAGTTGGTTCTGCTAGTATTTTATTTCTGATTCTGTTGCGCTGCGTTTTGGGTGTATTTATTGTGTCATATGCACCCCAAGCTGGCTCGTCATTAGCTGCTGTTGCTGTTGCTTTTGCCGCTGCTGAAGTTGATGGCATCTCTGCGTTTAACGCATACTGCTCCGTTTCTTGCTGCAGTTGTGCCTCCATCTTGACTGCTGTTGCTGCTGCGGCTGCTTCCTGCTGTAATTGTGGCTGCTGTTGCTGCTCTTGTACTTGCTGTACATATAACTGTGGCTGTAAACGCGTTTGTGGCAATTGCACCGTATAACGTGTGTCCTTTAACATCTGTAATGCATTAAAACTTTAAAATTTGGTAGTACACACATAGCTTAAACAATTAATTTGGACGAAGAAGAAGACATGTTATTAGTTCGAATTTTGAATTTAATATGAATTCACATAACAAACTGCATAGTTAATTAAGTAAATTCATAGCCTACTCAATTGAATTGTAGCTGCTGTAAGTGTCTTTGTAGCCTTTAAAATATGCCTTCATCTGCTGCACAGTGTTGCATTTGTTCGATTTGACTGAGTAAAATGAATTATTACTTGTATAGTTTGGTCAGCGGGTGACTGCAACGACTGCAATCTAGGAATAATTTTGTATATTACAACGTTTGTTGTCAATGATTAATTCATTGCGCGCCAATTGCAACTAGAAACAGAATGAATTTTAATACATGATGTTTTTTAGTATCAGAATCCTTGGCTATAAATTCAACTCATCTTCAATGTTCGTTGAACTCAAGGAAATAGTTGGAGCGTATATATGTGAGACTTATCTGTGTGAAGCTCAAAACAACAACACATGTTTTAAAATAAGTTTCAGAAAAAAAATACTTTTCGTCAGACAAATCGAACAAGCTTATTATTTTCATTAAATTTTTACTCACCCGCACCAAATCATTGACAGTTCCCTTCTCAAAACGATCCAATGCACGCTGTATGCTCTCACGTGAAACCTGATGTGTATTCTTCATGGCCAGCTTACTGGCCGAATTGCGCCAACTCGTCTGCGGCTCCATTAGCTCAATTATATAACCATTCTGTACAGCGGCCTGCACATAGGGCATCATTTCCCATAGTTGAGTATTCGTATTATCTACGATTATGGGACTCCAGCCAGCACGTGCTTTAGCACGAACACGCTGATGATTACGTGAATGTGCTTCGGGTAGAAATTGCGAATCAAATTTATACCGTCCACCTGTACCGTAGAAGAAATCATCTGTACTAAATATAAAATCATGTTTCTTATACTTTAATTGTGTATCCAGTATACAACTATCGATGAGTAAAGATTCGGCAAGCGTTGTTTTACCACAGCCGGATACACCGCGCATGAGTATCAAAATGCGATAGCCAGCTTTAATTTGAGCGCAAATTCTTTGATAATTTCCATTGTTGTTATTGTTGTTGCTGTTATACACGTTCTTGTACTTGTTGTTGTTGTTGTTGTTTCTTATCTTGTTAAGCGATGCAGTATAATTTTTTTGCTGCTGCGTACAAACTGCTGCTGATCTATTTGCTGCTGTTTCTGTTGCTCCTCCAGCTCCAGTTCCTGTTGTTGTTGTGCGCGGCGACGCTGAGTTTTTGTTTTCATTAGCGCAACTGTTGCTGATGCTGCTATTATTGTTATTATTCTTTGGTATAGCGCCGCCATGTTGTTGAATTTGATACTTGTCGCTGAACCAGCGCAAATTTTGTGTCGAGTCAGCTGAAGCAATTGACACCGCCGTTGTCGTTGCCGTCGCTGCTATTGCTGCTGTCGTTGATGACAACATCGACGCTTCATTATTTGTTAGCGGCAAAGTTGCGCTGGCGTTTGAGGTAGTTTGGTTTATAAGTTTATCCACACAGTGCTGCACTAAAGTTGTACATGTAAAAAAACATACAAAATTAAATTACGCATTAAATTATCACAAAACAGGATGATGATGATGATGGGAACAACAACAACAACAATTTGTCCATGTAACCAACCATTCCAATCAAGTTCTTCACACAGTTGTCGTACATCGGCTTTCCTCTGTGTGCAGCACATGTCCGTTAAATGCTGCACTATGCGTTCCTTATCAACCTCATTTAGTTGCATTTCACACTCTGACTCTTCAAACTGCTCGGAAATGTAATTAAAAACTGCTTAAACAAAACTAAATCGCTAGATGCATCTTTGGAGTAGTCAACGGAGATTAGTGATGGTACAATATGTGTTTTTGTTGAAGTATTACTTAATGCTAGTGATGTGCTGGTTGCGTGAGGCAATACTTGAAAGAATAAACTATTAAATTGAAGTTGTATATGAAGAAAATAATTTTAATGCACACTTTAAACATACAATAATGGTATTCCTCTAAAGGTGGCAATTTGGTTAGGGTTGCCTATTGTTATTAATCAATGAGTGCTACATTTTTGACACTTTTAAGGCGAGATGAGAATTTATGGAACACTTTTATGCGGTTGATTTAACTTTATTAACATGGATTTGACAGGGAAAAATGTTTGTATTCACAATAAAAGCAACTTTGAAGAAACTTTATATATGATTTTTGCTAGGTTAGTGGTTGTCGCCAAACAAAATTAAAATTTGAAAGTTTTTTGCCCAAAAAACCAAACATTTTTAAGATATTGTCATGTATCTCCGGAACTCGCAACAATAATAAAAATGTAACCATAAAAATGTACGAAATTAAAGTAAATTCAGTTTTCAAGCTAAAATTTGTAATTTCTATTTCCTGTATTTCCAGAACTGGCAGACATACGGAAAATGTTCCCATAGACAAAATTAATTTAGTAAATTCAATTCGAAATACAACTTGGCGATGAATACCCAGGACACCATTAATAACGGCTTTCGAGTGGGTCCATACAACTGCCAAATTGACAGTTGAATTTACTTTAATTTTTTATACGGCGTACCCCCAAATTAATTAGACGTATCTCATTAACTGCTTAAAAAAAAAAAAAAAAAAACTACAACGCTGTTATTTCCGAAACACGCGGAAATACACACGCTTTAAAATGCAATATAGCACAGAATTCACGATTCTCCAGCGACATTTAAATCTTCTTATAAGGTGAGATTAGAGCCAAACTAAACATATTTACATTGGACGCCGCCAAATATAATTTGAAATAACTTCCGGACAAGTACGACAGAATTTTCATTAAAGCAGAGATTTAGTGCAAACCACTGACACCACGTACAATTCAGACAGTGTTGGAGCATTGGCACAAAGGATGAAAAAAAACTAGTTACTTTTTTATCATTATTATTCATCTATCTATACACATCAATATAAAACATAAAAAGTAGTCAAACAAAAATAAACTGGAATATCAATACTATGGAAATATCAATATTATTACAAGGAACATGTATTAACTATTTGCGAATTATAATTGCTTTTAACTTTCAAGTAAAACTTTATAATTCGCAACATTTGAAAAAACTAAATATACCGAGTGAAGCTAATAAAAACCGTTACATATATTAAATCAAAACTTCAAAATATTTACATTATGAACAAATTTTAAGTTTACAGTGCGGAGCCGCATTATGCGTACTGTTGCTGAAGACCCAAACATCGCGTTTCATCGTCGTGCACAACGTGTTGGGTTTTCTGCAACCTCAAATTGAATAATTTTGCGTGCATCCGTCTAAGATTCAATTGACACAAGAACTGAAGCACCAAGACCAGCAAGTTCGTCGTTCAATTGGAAACGGGTCCAAATTTTGGCGAAAATATCATCTTCAGTGATGAAACACTCTTTTGGTTGAACTAACAAAATTGACACATTTGGGAGAGAGTAATCAACAGCAGGTATGAAGAGTATCTGTTACATCCGAAGAAAATTACTGTTTGCTGATGATTTTGATCAGGCGGCATCATTTGACCTTACATCTTCCGAAACGAGAATGGGCAGACTCTGACTTTCAGTGACGAACGGTATTGGGAACGGTATTGGTTGTTGCAAGAAAAGTTGGTAGAACGTGTTATTTTCAGAAGACTCGATTTAACGTTCTCAAATTTTTTCTTTCTCTGGGAGCAACATTCAGTCGCTGATTTATGGAGACAAACCAACAACAATTTAACAACTAGAGAACAACATCATTCAAATCATTGTAGAGATCAAATCCGCCTTATAAAACAAAGTTTTAGAAATTTGAATTTCTAAAATCAAGTTCTGTAAACGAAGCAGCGTAGGCCATTTCAATGATATTATTCCCAAAACATAATGGTATTGAGTATATTTTAATCTTGATCCTACTTGATAAGCATTGATGCATTATAGGGTGTTGTTTGAGACTGTACGAATGTGCTGGGTTGGAGTCTGAGAGGTATTTAAAAAAAATAAATCAATAAAAACAACTATAAGTCTTTTGTTTATGTATATAAAAAGTTTCCATACCAAGTTTCAGACGAATTTATCAGGGATTAGGGCGCGAACAAAGCGACTTCGACTCGTCTTCTCATATTTCATGTTCATCGAAACATATATACGATACTTTGTGGGGTCGCTGATGCTTCCGTTAGGGCCACTAAACTATAATACTACCCACACTCTATGTGAAGAGCATAAAAAGTATAAACTTGCGCAATATTAAGACATTGGTTATTTATTAATATATCAAAGTAACAAAATAATACTTAGGTAAGTACTTACATAGTCTTCCGGAAATAAGGCCACAAGGAAATTAGTAACCAAAAATTTTGATATTTAAAAATATAAGTGTTACAAATCATTGGGATTGTATCCAAATTATTGGAGTATTTACAAAATTTTCATTTTGTTGCTTTAATTCTTTGGAGCCTTATTTTCGGGAGCTACTTATATTGTATACAACACTCTATAAAGGAAAGTCAAATGAACACAATATACCCTACGTTTTATATATGTGCATAACAATTAGTCTTTTCGATAGCCATTTTTAAAGCTAGGTTTTTTTTTTTGTTTGGACTAAAGCTATTGTAAACATAATATTAATGTTAGTTTAAACTAATGGAAAATATTTGTAAAATTTTACAAATTCGATGATATATGTCAGAAGTGTATCTAAATATTTGAACGTTCTTTAAGCTTGTTTCTAATTAATCATCGCACATACTCCTTTCCATTATTTTTAATGGATGACTTCGAGTTTTCATTACATTTCTCTACTACCTCAACAAGTTTCGCATGTTCCGCTTGCAACCATTCACGCGACTTCAAATCGTTTGCATCCATTTTAATAATCAGACCCAGAAAACAACGTCCGTATAAGAACTCTTCACATTCTGTTGTATTAATACGCTCCAGCAGCTTTGCGTATGCAAATTCGAATGAGATTTTTAGTTGTTGTAAATTATGTGCGCTACCGCCAACATTTTTGTCTGTCACCGGATCGAGTATATATAACAGCGAAGGTTGACACGTGTTTATTTCATTTTTCGGCAAATAGCGGCCCTCATCCTTCAACGCAATGCCGACGTCCTGATAGTTAAATTTGCGTCCATATAATTCAAAGAACTCCAGCAAAAGCACGCCAAGATTAGCCTGTTCATTGTCTGTCACCATGCGTGAATGCAGCTGCAGAAAGCTAATGCACATCAAGGTAATTGGATATGAACCAATTACTTCGTTTAATTGACGCTGATGCAAAAACTGTTTGATGACCAACAACAATGGTGCTAGCATGGGGAATTTATGTTTGTAGTGCTTAATTTGTTGTGCAGCGTTTAGTTCGCACATTCCGCGCATATTAAACGAAATGTGCACCCGTAATTGGGTGCTTACGTCTATAACATGTAAGGCACGCAAGTGTTGTACGTAGTGCAGTGGTTGTTTCTGTATAATATTACGTTTCAAGAGCTCATGTGCAAAGGTATTGAGTGGCGCGTCGCTCCAGAGTCCGTGTATGACAATATCAATATTCGATGTGGGTAAATAGAGTCCGGTGCGAAATGAACCAACGGGTTCCACATTTGAATTCGGCCACAGCGCCTTGGCAACGTATTCGATGCGTTCGATGAGCTCAACACGTGCCGCATGCTCTACGGGCGTAGGCAGTATATACTGATAGAAGCGTTCAATCTCTTCATGCAACGACACAATGCCGCTATTATAGACGTAATTGTAACGATCACGCCAAGGACAACAATTGGTGGATTTCAATGGCGGCGCCAAGCTTAATCTATCGATCTGTGCATATAGAGTAAAATTAAGCGCACATATGTAGATATTGAAATTATGTCTATACTTACATCCATGTGGCATAAAGCCAAATCGTTCATAGCTTAAAGCGGAGTTTGGAAGTTTTTTTTACGATGAATATTGCAGCCGGTTGAATATAGTAAACTAAAACGGTTTCCCGACCACAAACGAAGTATGCAGTTTTAGTACATAGTAAAATATCTGTAATGAAAGCGTTTATACAGTTTAAATTATTTGTCTTGTACCTTTTTCTACTGTATACAAATAAAAATGTAAATGTTTGTTCCTAATCGATAATCTTCGGAAGTTCTTCACCAATTGCTTTTAAATTTTGATACAACATTGCATTGGTATACAAGCGTGTTTTTTTGTACTTATTATATAGATGTCACCCCTGTAAAAGAAATGTGGTGGTCATCTGATCGCTTTTAAGCTCGTTTTTTATAATCTGCACAACAAATAACAAAAACGAACTCTATAGAAGAGTGTGTTCGACTTTGAGATACCCGGTACCTTGTTTATGGCACTTTATATGAACCATAGATTATAGTTTTTAGGGCACCGATCTGGACATATGCTGTGTATTTTGTTAGAATTGATGAAATATTAGAATTAAGAAAAATCAAAAATGGGGAGAAAGTTTGCTAGGGGCTATCCCTGAAATTGGTCCGATCTGTGACTGTATCGAAAACTTTTAAGAATTACCGTAATATACACCAATTATGGCTTATATAGCTTAATTAAGAATACAAACAACAAAATTTCATAAAACAAACTTTAAATTGGAGGGCAAGTTTGTATGGGCGCTACACCATATAGTGGCCCGATCTTGATGTCTCTATCTCTAATAGCCTACAAAATATGTTCGTTCAAACGGACGTTCGGACGAACGGACATGTCTCTATTGACTCGTCTACCGATGCTGATTCAGAATATATAGTATGCCTTATAGGCTCTGCCACGCCTTCCCCATGGGTACAAGGTTTAAAAATTAAATGCTATTTATTGGTAAGCGCATCACTTGGGAATGGCTGGACTAATTTGTAACTATTTTTTTTTTTAATGTTCGTAATAGTACAAGTTCAAATACGGATTTTATTGATAGAAAATTGAAAAAGGTTCACGGAAAATTGGAAAATTTAAGAAAAACTGAAAGTGCTTTTTTCTATAACATATTTGTATGAACTCAAAACCATAATTTATGATTCAAACGTTAGATATACATAATAATATTGATTTGTAATACATTTTTTTTTTTTTGGGCGGAGTCACCCTCTAAATACACGAAAAAAAAAACACGAACATCGTTATATTTCAGTAACTACTTATCACAGCTGGATGAGATTTGGTACATATTGTAAATACACTGGGAGAAACTAGATGCAGTGGAAAAGTAGGCGGTGGCACGACCTACCATATAAGAGAAAGACCAAATTTATCATACCTCAGCAACCATTTGACGCAAAGGGATAAGATTCGGTACATATGTACATATATGTAAGAGAGACCGTGAGAGACAGAATACAGTTAAAAAGGAGGCGGTGCCACGCCTTCTATCTAGAAAAAAAAAACTAACTATATGCGTCAGCTCTCACTAACTATTTGAGGCAGATGAAGGAGATTTGGTAATGGACAGCATGAAAAATTATAACCACCAGAAAAATTGATGACACGCCCCCAAAGAGAAAAAAGGCGCGTAACAGCGCAAACCAGGTACACTGGGTGTTGACCCTTTTGCCTGTTTGTCATATTATGAAAGTGGGTGCATAAAACATTTGGGGGGCCAGCTAGTAAATAATAATAATAGAAAATTATAAAGCGGCAGAATCGGCATTTCTTTGCCCGTCAAGAGGGGCTAAAGCAGTTACTATGGCATGTAATATTAGTAGCGTTTAAGTTATTACGTCCGGGCCCGGATTTTTGCACGACGCTCCTGCTTCTAGGCACAGCTGGTAGGCAAATGCTGTACATAATAACAACTATTGTTCTACCTATTACGAAGATCTTAAGGAATCACCTTTAGCTAACATAACCACGGTACTATAATTTACGAGTTTGCTTTCTTACCACGGTTGTTTACATGGCGTTTTTTTCACGACGGATTCTGTTGCCAAACGTCATTAGGATGCACATTTACAATTTACACATTCTTAATTATATATAACACGGTATAAGCGATAAGTTTTTTTTTATAAATTTTAATGTATTTGCTTATACTTAATTAATCGAAAGAAAAATAAACAAAAAAAAGCTACCAAAATAAAATGCCGCAACAAATCAGCTGAAGCAGTTTTGAACTCAGCCAGCGCTTCCCTATTTTAGTTGATTCACTTTAGTCTAAGCTTGCGCTGCAAAACTTTCGATAATTTTGCTTGAATGCTTTAAAACTATCGATATCGAACTCGTATCCAAAGAGTAAAGTGAGCGTTAATTAAAATTTCGGGGGAAAATATAATTTATTTAAAAGAATTAATTGACTTTTTTAGATAGATTAAATCATGTTACATCATGCTTAGCGTGCATAAATACTTAGCCGAAACTTCTTGTGATATTGTTAATAAGTTTCCACCTATGCAATAAATATTCGCAGCTCAAACTTCTTAGGACTCTGCCTCATTCGTTGCTGTAGGCTGCGGTGCTCGCTGTGGACCTATACGGTTTACAAATGCAATACCAACGCGCAGTACTTTAGCAACGACTGCTGGAGAATGCGCAGCCAATGCCTCGCAGTTTATGCGTAGCTCTGCGAAAGCATTTCGCGCATATGGATTACGACATGAGATATAACGCAAAATCAGAAAATGATAATAAAAAATGGGTGTCAAGAGACCAGCATGGCTCATAAGAGTCAACACAATGACCATTGGCATAATGAAGATTTCCGAATATGCAGCGGCCATAAGTATATTAGCCGATTTGATTTCAATAAACGAGATAACAAAACGTGCTGCCCACCATGAGTTCGGTCCAATGACATCCAACACTTTCAAAGTATAGCTGGAAGCATGCAAAATAGCAAACAGCACAATTGGTATGAGTAAAAGCAGCGTAGAGTGTGTATGATAAAAGATCAGCGAATACAGCAGATAGTGACAAGAGTCCTCGACAAACATACGTCCCAGAAACTGGCGTGAAAAGATCAAGGCAGGCAGACGTTGATGCAGACGCAGTGCTGAAACGGCAGAATTTGCGAGCAGGACTTTTTTAAACATGCTATCTTGATTGCCAAAAATCGGTAGCACATAACATATGGTAAAGATAATCTCCAATAGACGAGCAGCCCATAGCGTTGCATCGGTTTTGTTTTGCTTGAAGTGCTCAATGAGTTTAGCGGATGTATTCTGTGCTGACTGCTGCTCTGTGAAGTTCCTACCGCCATAGGTTCCAGTATTCTGTGTACCAGTTGCATCACCACTCATTTTTATGATTATTAATATTTTCTTCTCTTGGACAAACTCCGGCAATTGTTGCTGTTCAGTCGTAAATGCTTTTTAGGTTAAACTTTTTGCAAGTTTATTTTATTTATGTATTTTTTCTTATTTTTATTCGGAGTAAGAAAATATATACGTCTACAGAATGAAAAATATAATACAGAAATTGTCGGGGCTTGACAAACTAAAAGATTTTGAAAGTTAAATTTATGAATGACAAAGTTTTTTTTACAAAACTTTCAATATTTTTTTTTTGTTTTATCTTATTTATTGAGACAACAATCAGGGCACAAATTGCATTATGAGACACATGTTTTTAAAAAATAACATTAATTGATTTCTCTGAAACTGACTATGGGCATGTGGTGAAGTTGGAGGCAGATATATGAGCAGGGATCGTCTTTCTATTAAACACAATTTCCGTAGTGGCGGATTTTGAGCATTATGATGGGAACCTCAGACCAAGGGAACCATGCCTCTAGCCAGTGTGCTTTTGTGCATCAGTAAACGGTCTTTAAATCTTCTTAAAAATAAAATTATCTGCACCCTCGAACGTTCTAGTCACAACCAGTAAATAGGCATAAGTTTTTGTTCTATAGTGTGTGGAATCGATTTCGGTACGACGTTGAGCAGCTTGGATGCCTTATATCGAGGTTGGTGCGTTAATAAAAAAATACTTGACAAAATTCATACTTAACATTTCAGAGTAAACAAAATTTAATCTTAATCAACAAAATTCTATCGGTCGGTCGGGAGAACCTGGCAGCATTGCTGGGCATATCGTTCTTGGATAGGCATGTGCTCCAAGTGCATTGATCACCGGTACGGTTCTGTATCCACCAACCAGATGCTGTTTAAAAGTAGCCGTATTGTTGGAATTGATTGTAATAATTTGTAGTAGAGTTAATATATTAATATGTAATAGAGAGCTATTTCTCGGCGCATACAATTTTACCAGAAAATTATAATATATAAAAATTTTCCCAATGTCATAATGCATTGTCACACGAAATATGAGCACAAAATTTTAGTTTCAGTTTTCGTCAAATTGCCAAAATATGCTTTAACAATTTACTTTGACCAACATTTTTTTAAGTAGTAGTTGAACAACACCATCTAAGATTATTGCAATGCATTGAAATAAATTTATATGAGCTTTTCAACAACAAAATATTGAGCCGTTTGGCCACAGTAGCCAATTGAAAGCTGAGTTTCTTTGGGTTTTCCCGCCAATATAAGCTATTTTGATAAAGTTGTAGAACAAAAGTTTCTTAGTTTTTAGGTGTGCTTAAATATAATATCAAAAAATTAGGTTTGCTCAAGGATTAAAACCAACCACACACACAAACAAATAAACAAACTCGTAAAAATGTTCTAAAATTCATAACTTTTGAACGAGTCGGTCAATATTTCGATCTTGAGTTCGTTCTCTTGTGTCGGTGTCAGAAATAAATAAAAACTAAGTTTGATGTAATAATTCCCTCACTAGCTCCAATACCCCTTATGGTTTCGAACTGTGGTGAATGTATGCTTCAAGTCCATTTTGTTGGTATACAAAACGTCTCGGACTTTTGGATCAGTAAAAACTACTCCATTGCGTTTATAACATAGCTACACCGAGGTGGGCTTTCGTCACTTGCATGGAATACCCTTCACAGTGATATTCGTTCGATAACTAAATGTATCGAAGCAATCGATTTTTTTACTGCGGTTGTATTTTCAGTGACATGCAAATGACAAACGCAAGAAGAAGAAGACTGTGCAATCAGCTGTATGAAGTAGCACTTTTTTTTTTGTTTTTTTTGCAGCGTAAATCTTGTTAAAATAGTTAATTAAATTAATAAAACATGTGAATACTAAAGCAACGTTAGTTGTGAATTAAACAAATACGTTTTTATCTGTTATGTGTATAGTTATTTTAATTTAAGCAGTGCCAGGTGAGTTTAACTCCATTAAAAGAAAAAAAAAACGATTTGTCTCTGCTTAATTAACAACGCAAACAAATTTTTGTATTGCAGCAGCACCGCCATCAGAAGCAGCAGCAGCAGCAGCAGCAGCAAAACGTCTTATTTAGCATTGCAATGTATTATCCTGTTGGCTGGCCAAAAAGCGTAAATCTCGCACTGCCCGGCGAGAGCGCAAACATTCGGCACATCTGCTGCGATGCAGTTAAAATACTCGTGGCTGCCATTGGCGATGATTTTCTTGGCATTTGGTATGCAAATCCGCTTATACCGATTGCCTACTATCGACGTAATGTGGAATCCATGGAGGCATATGGTACAAATCGCCTAATTATATGGAAGCCAGATTCACGGCAGTTGGCGCTGCTAACGCATGCGGGTGCACTGCTGCTGTATCAATTGGATTTCGATGCCGATGGCAGCGGCATACTGTTGCAAATTGATCCACCGACACAGAGCTTAAAACGCGACTCCGCTGAGCTATTCATCAAAGAGAATATACCACGTTTGAGTCTGCGTGAAGTGTGCAGCATAACATTGGGTTCGGTTATAGCCACCGTCTGTTGCATTAGTCTGACGGAGTTGCTATTGGCTACCGAACAATGCGAACTTATACGCATTATGTGGACACAATTGGAAGCAGCAGCGGGCACAGCATCAGGCGAGGAGGAAGTTGATGCTATAACAGCGATAAAGCTGCGTGAAATACCCTTCTATGTGCATCAGCAAGCGCATTTGAAATGCTTGCCTCCAATTGGCGATACAGCATACGTAGCTACATTGGAATACTCACCGTTTATAGGCGGCTGTGCAGCAGTTTTTAGCGATCGGCGGGCAGCATTTCTCATAGCCAGTCATTTGCGCTTTGAAACCGCCAACATGCATGGCTTCTGGGTGCCCGAGGTGGAGGATGCAACAGTTTGCAGCGTAAATCATAAATTTCGTTTGCTGGCATACGGACGTAATAATTCCGATTGTGCAGTGTATGCTATAGAAGATGCAACAGGTGGGCTGGAATACTCACATCGGCTGACGCTCAACGAGAATGTTATAGCCGGCAGTTTGGGTGCTGTTAATGAACTTAAATGGAGTCCAGATGGTTGTGTGCTGGCAGTAAGTTGGCAAAATGGTGGGCTAGCATTGTGGAGCACTTTTGGTGCGTTGCTCATGTCAACGTTAAGCTGGGATTTTGGTCTACATGTGGATTTGTTGAAGCATAATCCCTTAAAGCTGCAGCGGCTCGAATGGTCTACGGAGGGTTATCAGCTCTTTATGACTTGTAAACCGCAGATGCAACGTAATGAAAAGAATGCCAGATCAACGAATGTGCTGCAGCTAAATTTTGTTAAGAGCGCGCTTAGCATGAATCCTTGCATGGCTGCCAATTCACATATACTGCTGCAAGGTGATGATTCGCTCTATTTAAATCAAGGTAATAATCTGGAGCAAACATATTTTGGTGCCAAATTTACGTTTCCAAATAATAGCACGGAAACGCCTGCGCAGACTGCTGCCGGTCTTAGTGAGGATAGCATGGAGTTAAAAGAAACGCTGGATATTGCAAGCATACTGGCGGAGAGTAAATATTGGACAGTGCTGCAGTTGCCCTTGAATTATGCTGCAACAAATTGGCCCATACGTTATGCTGCCATCGATGCAGCGGGTTTACATCTGGCTGTAGCCGGACGCACGGGGTTGGCGCATTATGCTATGCTTACAAAAAAATGGAAACTCTTTGGCAATGAATCACAAGAAAAAGATTTTGTTGTTGCCGGTGGCTTATTATGGTGGCAGGATTTTATTGTTATGGGCTGTTATTCATTGTTGGATCGTACCGATGAGTTACGTTGCTATCCGGCGGAATGTAAACTGGATAATCAATATGGACACAAGCTACAAGTACGTGCGCCCGTAATATGCTTAAATGTTTTTCGTAATCAATTAATAGCGCTGACAGCAGATGGCATTGTTAGTTTGTTTAACATGTCAAAACGTGGCGCATATGCGCTTCATATAGAATGTGCCTATGAGCTGGATGTCAAGAGCATCTGCATACATCCAGCATGCATTGTTTCGTTGACGGTGAGCAATCTTAAGAATGAGCTAACAAAGGCTACCACAACTGCTGCCAGCGAAACGGCGGAAACTATTATTGTAAATGTTTGTGGACGCATTCTAATGATACAACGTGCTGCAGATAATAGTGTGGTAAATACGTTGCTTGCGACCTGTCTGGCTTCATGTGTAGAGTGCTTTTGGCTTTCCAATACGCTGGATAAATGTCCGATGCGTGATTGTCTATGGCTGTATTCCGGTGCGCATGGAATGCGCGTTTGGCTGCCAATATTGCCGCCTTCAAATGAGCGACTGCAGGATGAATTGGCGCAGCGTAGACATACGTTTATGTCCAAACGCATAATGCTATCATTTCCGCTAAAACTCTATCCGCTGGTTATACTCTTCGATAATGTTATAGTGCTCGGCGTGGAGAATGAAACTACATTGTATACCAATGAAACAACATCGCATTTTGCGCTACCTTTTGCCGTATTGGCGCGTAAATCGCAAGTGTATTTGCATAAAATATTGCGTCAGCTAATCAAACGTAATTTGGGCTACAGCGCTTGGGAGATTGCTAAATCATGTCGTGCGCTGCCCTATTTTCCACATTCCTTGGAGCTACTGCTGCACGAGGTTCTTGAAGAAGAGGCGACAAGCAAAAATCCCATACCGGATGCGCTGCTGCCTAGTATACTCGATTTTATACGTGAATTTCCTGTTTATCTACAGACTATAGTACAATGTGCGCGTAAAACGGAAATAGCGCTCTGGCCGTATCTCTTTTCAATGGCAGGCAAACCTAAGGAACTCTTTCAGCTATGTCTACAAGCAGATCAGCTAGATACCGCAGCAAGTTATCTGATTATATTACAAAATCTTGAACCCTCCGTTGTTAGTAAACAATATGCCACCATGCTGCTGGATATAGCGCTGCAGCAGCGTAAATGGGAGTTGGCTAAGGATCTGATACGCTTTCTAAAAGCAATTGATCCCAATGAAATTGATTCACCACGTTCTTCAATGATTATCAATGTTAAAATAGCGCCACCAACGCAAAGTCAAGCGCAGGTTAATCAAAATACGGATGTTTTTAATATGATACTGGGTCCAATAGCACGTGAACGCAGCTATTCGACTACGGTAACCAGTAATCTGCCAAAGAAGTTGGATAAGGATAAATCAAACGCACTGAATGCGCCGGCAACGCCATCAAACGTAGCCATAGCTGCCAGTACAACGGAGCATAATGCCACCAACGCTAGCACTGGTGTGCCCAGCGTCGTGCGTCGTAAATCGGAGCGTAGTAATTCAACTAAGGAGAAGAAGGAAACCTTCTGCATTGATTTAATACTACAGCGTCACGCGCGCATGTTGTTGCAGCAGCATAAACTCATTGATTTGGGTTATATGTGTGCATTCCTGGATTTTCATCTGGTTAGCTGGCTAACGCAGGAAACCGAGCGCGCTGCCAAGCTGGATGATTATGTGCTAGCTTTAAGCGCATTGCATGCAGAGCTCGAGCTGCCGGCAGCATTTCCAGCACGTAAGGACTCTGTTGGTACGCCGGATTCTATGCCGGATTACTATCAGCAGCTACAGTGTCAATTCAGTCAATTGGATAATCATGCTGGCAGTCAAACTTCCGAATCGGGTTACTTTAGCCTTGCGCACATGGATACACCAACTAGCATGCTGAATGGAAATGCTGCGCAATCACCGCATATACCAAGCATCAAGGAGCATGAGGAGCTGCAGTTTAGCTCATTGCCAACACAAACTGCTGCATCTAATTATACAAATGCGCGCTCCAATTCACAGCTGTGCTTTGAAAGCTTACGCGCTAGACGCCTATATACGCTGCAGGATGATGCCTATGCCTTGGGTCTGCAAGGCTCCGGCGGCGTAAAGCTACTCAATGATAAACTCAGCATTAAGTTGCGTTATTTGCTGCAACTCTTTATCGAAGCTAATTGCGTTGATTATGCGCTCGTGCTCTCCATATTGCTGCAAGATGCTGCCTCCATTGGACGCATTATAAATGTTGTTATACGCGCGGAATCGGTTGCTGCCTGTCAGCGTATTGAGTCTGCATTGAAACATCTAACACAGTGGTGCTTCGAATGCGTTGATTGTTTATATCGCACTTTTATGTTTACGCTACAGCCGCATATCTATCTACTGGAACAATATATACACTCAACTGCGGCGGCAGCAGCAACGGCTGCGAACTCGAATGATAATAGTAATGGCGGCGGCGGCGGTAGTAGTCTAAATTCCAGCGATAAGTCCAGCGATGCACTCGATGCAAATGCACTCAATGCAAATGTTGATAGTAATGCACATGCACACATTGATGGCGTTAATAATTTTGTGCCAAATAAACATCTTTCAAATGCCGGCATCAATGGTCATAATTGGTCGAATTTAATGGATGGCAATCATCATCATCATGCGCGGCTGACGCGGCATGCTAGTCTCGAGTCGGCGGGCAGCATACAATCTTCATCAACGAAGCTCACCAAGAAACAACAGCAGCAGCATGGTGGCAGTGGTGGTACATTGGCAGCTGGACAGGCACAGAAAGCCGAACCGAGTGCCTGCCGTCTGATGTAAAGCAATGCAATTAATCTAACCTTGTACAAGTATACTCAAGCAGTACGTAATAGTTTCGTTTTATCTTTTCTAAAGCGCAATTTCTGTGAGTTAAAAGAAAATCGATCGGAAGATTTTTTGAGCAGTTGTAAATCTGGCTGCAATTGGAGGTGAATTTCAAGTTAGAGGTTGTTCCATAAAACGTAATTGTTTTCATTAATACTATAAAGTTGACTTACAGTGAATTTCTGTTATTTACATATAAAAATTTTGAAGTTGAAGTTCTCGAAATCGTTTGGTGTGGTCCTCCATTGCATGCCTTTGTAAAAATTCGTTGTTCTTGTTGCTCCAACGCGCTCTATAAACGCAATATATCTAAAATAGTATATCTCTTAAAGTACATAATCAACGAATAATGTGAATTTTTTGTAAACTTAAAAAAAAAAACCAACATATTTTTAATACTTATTAAAAAAATATATACGTAACAAATTATACATACACCTAATAGTATACCTAGAATCAATTGCTGCAATATTTGTTAACAAAGTAAAAAAACAGAAACAAAAAACATTTATATATAAAATTTTAATTGTCTACGTTTGTGCGGAGTTCTTTGTGTTTTAGGAAAATCTGCAAGGGTTTTCAATAGAGACATCATTTATTCACACAGTTTAAATTTTATCAGAATCTGACCAGGTTTACATTAATCATGGTGAATTTTACAAACGAGCAACGTTTGGAAATTATTGAAAATGTCTACCGAAGTTCTGATTCGGTGGTCTTAATTTTAGGAGCGCTTACTTCAATTTTCGGTAAAGTCACACCTCCAGCATGAAAACCACACTACATCACGGTCACTTTTTGGGGATACAATGGAGTCTCTTGCACCACATGTGGGTGACAGTCAACTCAGAATTTCGGTAGTAATTTTGAAAAATTTACAACGAGCAGTTCGTTTCTAAAACTCACCATGATAAAAATGTAAACCTTGACCGATTGTATTTACTCGAAAGTATCGACATTAAATCATTAAATTGCTTCGATTTTTTTTTAGAGCCACTGTCAATTTCATATTCGTGTAACGTGTCTTTGGATTTGATTTCTACAGACTAGACACAGCGGATTTGCCGGTTCCAGTCGCACGCTACACAATGCTCGCTACCTACACGGATGACACTGTTTTCGTAACCAGCTCAGCCAGACGTAATGGGGCGGCGAATCATCAGTATCAGATTTAGGCAATCTGGCGTCTCTTACTTTAATATCTCCAAAACTATTATAGATATAGCATTGAAATTTGCATATGAATGGTAACCACGAAATTTTTAATTGTAGAATGAAGTTGGCTATAATACGAGAAAAACAGAAAAATCTTAATAACTCCTATAATTTTCAACAGATCGAATCGTGAAATTCAATATATGGAAGAATGGAAATATATCCGAAAATATATCCAGGTAAGGTCAAAGTCGTTGTACCACTTTTGTCTGTCTGTCCGCTTTTTGGACCGTATGTCCATCTCTTTGTCCGTCTGCCTGAGTTACGAAACTCAGTTTTTAACAAATCGTTCAGAAATAATCCTCAAGTGGTTATGCCACGCCCATTATTGATTCATTCACCCACTTTTTTGTTTATGTATAAAAACTGGTTTATTGCAACCAACAGCTGATAATATTTTTGTTGCTAGAAGCTGAGATAAATATCGATATAAAAAATAACTAATCAACTAATTATCTGAACTCAGAGATTTGAATTCAAAAAATATTCCCGAAAATGATAACCGGAACATGCCTGATACTTCTGCTTGAAACTGTGGGACTTTGCTCAATTTTGATAAAGTTTACGTTTTCTCTTATAACTTTCATGATAAAGTACATTGTGCACAATAGGGGTGGGGCATATAGTACCAAAGGTACACTTTAATCGGGGGAGCGTGTTGGCCACTCCAATTCGCACCTTATTGAGATGAGGCGCTCCGGGAAATGTTCCCGACAGCCATTGGTGCTTTTGAAGTGTGAGCCGTCGCTCCATCCTGTTGGTACAACAAATGTCTCCTAAGTCCAATTCATCAAGTCATGGAAAACAAAATTCATCCAACATACAACCATGTAGGGTGTCAGTACTTAGTCTCATCGAAGAGTTTACACTTATTGTAAGATTATTTCACCTAAGGTAAACCAAATAAATATTCCTGATAATAAATAATAATAGTAATAAACTGAGATGTTTTATAAGTGGCCACACTAAGATCACCAATGGTTCGCAGTTTATTGATAGCGAATGATCTCGTTTGGGAAGATTTAGCACGCCTTAACAGTTATTTGACTGCTAAAATTGAGTAGTTGGCGAGGTACTCGTTGAATAAAGTATTCGTGGGGTTAGCCATCGTTGCTCTATACATTACACTAAAATGGAGCATGACTCCAAATATTGCTCACTAGATCTCCATCAACGGAATGACTTACTATGAAGTTTGTCCGACCTTTAAGAAAACCATAAAATAACTTTAAAATAATTAAGGTATAATGAACCACCTACGCATCTCGGATGCCTTCGGACATATACAACGGATGCTCTGAATTTGGCCCTTCCAATTGGTAGGCAAATGCATCTGCAATAAAAATTTTTATAGTTTTTTCTTTTTCTAAGGTTTTTTTTTTTATTTTATAATTTCCAGCTTTAAAGAAGAATATCAACAGCAGATTTTGACTAGACATTTATATGGCGAAACAAGAAATATCTTTGAATATAATCAATCTCCAATGGTTGGCTACTCAATTATGGTGTTAGATAATACTGAAAAGTCTACTCGGCGAAGCTAAACCTGAACGAGTTCTTCCGAATTCGGGTTCGCAAAATATACTTCCAGGTAAGGTTTATATTTGAATACTATGTGTTGTGATCATGTGTTCGAGCTGCATTTAAATCCAAAAATTGTACGGTGCACACTGCTAGATTTAAGATTGTAATACATCAATTGCAGACGGAACATAGAATAACATTATACCTAGCTACACAATTTCCAAGCAATGCCGAGTACACTTGCTACAGCATACCTACATATTCGTATTTTCATACAGAAAACAAAATTTTTGTCTTTCGGAAGTATAAAAACTTTTTGACCAAACATAACCTCAAATTGTAAGCAATACTCCTTTATTGGTACGTACTACTTATATATAGATGCTACCTATGCTGCAACACATCCTTCAGTAGCAACTACTAGCACGACGAGCAAATCAGTTGCCACTTCAAAGGATTAACTTGTAAAAATTCCAACAGCAAAAGA
This sequence comes from Leucophenga montana, assembly GCA_035044765.1. NCBI lineage: Eukaryota > Metazoa > Arthropoda > Insecta > Diptera > Drosophilidae > Leucophenga > Leucophenga montana. The sequence goes on along the minus strand of JAWNNQ010001689.1, from coordinate 447,343 downwards.
CAAAGCAGCATCAGGAGAAGCAGCTCCAGAAACTTTTCACATAAAGCAGTCGAACTTCAATGGCAACCGACGAAGCGAAAGGAAGCGAATTGGACCAGTGCACGTCAAACGGATGCAGTTCGACAGATACTCGTACTCGTACGGAGGACAACATAGAGTGGGCGTTTAGCATTGATGTGTTAGCTTGGTATGCCACCCAGCGGAACATGTTCGTTAAAGTTTAAATTGGCAAAATATCCATTGTGTACCGTCATTGTTGCTACTTGCTCATGCTGTCGATTTGTCGATGTTGGTGTTGCTGCTGCTGTTTCTGCTGCTATAAAGTTAATCACTGTGACTTGATTCATTATTGTGCTTACTCAATGGCACAAGCGATTTTGGCTGCTTGGCTTAGTGGTTGGTTGGATGGTTGTCGGTTCGTGTTGTCGTATCTCAACTTCTATTACAATTGCTCTAGTTGGCACATTTGCTGCTGCAGGTGTTCTACTCGTTCATTGTACGACTCGAATCGTCGTTTTAATTCTACTCTGTATATATATATATATATGAGTCCTGGCATTGATGTCCTGATGTACGTTTGAACTGAACTTTCAAGTTTTCTTTCACTGGATTTCTTGTTATTTTCGTAGTTTACACAATGAGTTTGCTACTATGGAACAGTTTTCTTTTGAATGGAACAAAATGTATGCACTGCATTGCGGTGGTAAGGTAGAAGAAATCTTGACTTGGAGAATATAGTTGTAAGCAGCAATTCCATGTCTAGAGGTTGAGTAATTCAAACTTTCGCTGTATATCACAGTATCTATACTGTTTTTGCAAAATTTCGCAGTGGTTTCGCGATTGTCCATCTCCATCTGAAATACTCACTTTTCTAAGAATTATTATGGTTCTTATTGAAGTATGAAATCTAATGTTTTACAGCTTATTATTTAAGTTTTTTCCTTGGAATTACTTCTGAAATTCGCCTGAAACACTCTACAGTTCTGAATTAGTCCTTACTGAAGACCCTACCAAAGTAATGATGTTTTTGATATCGAGATGCTAGATTAACATGCGAAGTAAAACCTAAAGCTCTGTAACAGCAGAAGAGGTTACCGAAGAGGATATCCGAAGAAGCGAAGTCAACAAGGTTGAGCTATGCCAAGGCTACTGCAGCTGAACGTTAAACCAATCCTGGCGGCAACCACCAAAGATAAGATTTTGTTTTGAAAAGGACAAACATTCTGCAATCTAGAAAAGTATCTCTAAAATCGTTAAGGCTAACTTCTTATACTGGTAATATGAATATAATGAAACTTATTCTTGCTTTATACACCTCTAAATACTTCTATTGCTGTCACACTAAACTACTAAAGCATCAGCTAACAAATAATGAAGATCTAATTATTGAACAGCATAGAAAACTAATCGACCAATTGACATTCGTATAATTTGGATGTTAACAGCACAAGGAGATGCACCACATCGAATGTTGATAAATAAAGATAGTTAAATTTAACACAGCACTCGTTCTTCATCATGGAGAACTTCAAGTCGGTATGAAACTGTAAGTTCTAGTAAAAATTGTCTCAAAGTTTGTATAGCTTTCCCCGACAATCGTGGAGAACGAATACACACTGAGCAGAATTAAAGTGCAAAATCGGGAACTTCGAAGCAAATAGTGGGCCTTTAAAAAGAGGGAAGAACTCTAGTTATTGGGTGTTTCTAAATGAAGATAGTAGAACTCAACACCTCATTCGTTCATGAACATGCAGCAGTTAAAACCGGCGAACAAGTAGAAACAGGGTTAGCGGAGAATATTCTGTATTTTGTGGAGAACTATGAAAACATCTTCTGTAGTAGTTCCAAGTTGCTAATGAGTTATTTATAGATTCCAAAGCAGTGAAAACAGTATGGTGATATGATAGCATAATTAAGTAATACTCATTTTTAAGCACTCCTTTCCATTTGAGTTCCACAGTGCAATTGAAACGTCAAATGTGTTGCTGTGTCCATCGCACGCCTGAATGTCAATAGTGGCATCGTCAGCAGCATTCTGGACAAGTTGCGCTATGTTGCTGTAGAACTCGTAATCACTTTAATAGTGCAACCGATGGAGAAGTTAGTTTGGCAGCAAGAGAGTTTACAAGAATCTTTCATTCAACGTCGCCAGAATGCAGTACAATATCTCCTTAGGGTGTAATAAGTGCGCGAGTGTTTGGTATACATGTATGTCTGTACGAGTATGTAGAATCGAAAAAGTTACAAGATCCGTATGCAATATTTGCAGAATATGTACAAGACACATCGTTGTTGTTGTTATTGTAAGAATAACTATTGACGCTTACCGTAAAGAGTTGAAGCAGTTGAAGCAACAAACTGCCGGGACAAACTTGAGCTGTTGCAAGAAAATTCGTCGTTAAAATTGTTGAAAAAACTTTTACAAATTCTTTATATTGCGGTAGACAACAACATAATACCGGAATGCGCCAGACAACACCCAAAACAGTCGTAGTCTGGAACCACCGGGCGTTATTTCGACGTAATAATCGACACCACATACAACACCAAAACGAACAGCGGCAGCAGCGGCGGGACTGCAAAGCGTCATATGCACAATATGACAAGATACTTGTCCGCCGTAGAGTACGAGACGTAACAAAAGGACGTGTGGGAGTTTTTGACAGTATTTGCGGACGTACTGCATTCTATTGGTAGGTAAACTGCTTTCGGGGATGTACTGTACTGTGTTGTGCTGTGCTGTTGATGAATTTTCGGGTTGCCTAGTGATTTTAAGTTGCCTTCGCAGCAGCTGCAAAAGGATCTTCCGGAGATGACTGCGATATTGGCGGCCACATTTGGCGGAAGTTTTGGAATGAGTACTTGATGCGTCGTCGTCCTGGTTGCTGTTTGCGGCGGAATGAATGCTTGAATGGAAAACTTGTTGTGGCTGCAATAAACGTCGTCGTCGTCCTCATCGTCATCATCATCATCATCATCGTCGACAACTGCCGCTCAAGTGCACCCAAATGCATACAACAAGTTTTCTGATGAATGAACGTAGAAACATACATATAGAAACGTAGAAACCAACTTTGTATCGTACAAAACATTCGAGTGCACCGACGCTATTATGTTGGCTTAAAATTGAAAATTCTGTGGCACAGCGACTGAGAGACTTATTGCAAATAGTTTTAATAATAATACAAAAATATGTATACGAATATGCAATAGCAGTCAGCGTAAAATCCAATTGACAATGGAATGAATGACGTTGTAAGTCGGTTTGCTACGTCGTTTTGCAGTTTGTAAATCACGGAAATGCATATTTTTAGTTAAAAGCATTGGCGGAATTTGTTCAAAAGCACAAAAATATTAAATCGGAATTTAATTTTGGTGAACAAGTGCTATACTAAGTATTAAGATTGTTTAAGACTTTAAAAAGGCAAAATGTTGCATAATTGTCGGGGTCACCAATTCAGCTATTTTTAAATTGTTGCTAATAAGGAGTGAAAACGCAGTTTTGTGTTATGAATAAAACAATTTTTACTCGGATTTTTGACAAATGATTGTTACATGGTATCTTAAATAACTGTATACATACATATGGGCTAAACATATTTTCACCACGAATATTCAAGTATAATAACTCCAACTTTTATGACGCCCGAAATGTCGGAGCTCTTAGACTCAAACAAATGAACAGATGAAGATGACTAACTAACTATGAATAAATCTGTATATATACAATCTACGGGATTTGCCACGCCTCCTTCCGCTTGTAACATACATTTGCACAAATTTAGTGTACGCTCAGGTTATAACATTCAAAATATGCACTGTTGCTATGTGACTGGTAGTTGATGTTTTCAACATAGTGTGATGAATGTTCTTTTACCGTAAACAAAAATCGTGGTGAATTAATCTTTTATTGCTTTTTTGTATAAAAGTAAATTGTTTTTCGAGTCATCTGATAAGCCAAGATTTTCTGGAAAGTTATTTATATATATATATATACTATATATGTAGAAGTAGTTTTTAACTTTGACTATAGTAAGTTGAGTGCTAATACAAGTACAGTAAAGTGCGCCTCAAAATCTCGAAGTACGATCTTATAGTTAAAATATTAACTAGATATCATTGTCTTTTAATAAATAATTATTTCTGCTATTCTTATTTCTATCGATTTCAATCTAGTAGTGTTTTATATAAGCATTTGTTTGTATTTAAACTTTTTTTTAGAGTCTCCAGTGGCAATTTCTTCAATTGCTTAAGTCACCTCTTGACAAATGGTTAAAAGTCGATATTTTTACATAAAATCTTTCCACAATTTCGAATTTAATACTGCAGTGGGAAAATGCAATTGAGCATTTGAAGCTCTGCACTCTTAAAAATTCTACAATTTAAATAGTAAAATAAGTTTTCAAATAAATAAAATCAAAAGCAGCATATTTTATCTTATGAAAGCTGCTGCTGCTGCTGCTGCTGCATATGAGCTTCACAAATAATCCTTAACAGTAAGCTTGCTATTAGAATTTATTTAAACTAATTTATAAAGAATTTTTATTTATATGTGTTTTCAATTGCATTGCATTTCGATTTTTAATTTATTTGTGCAACATTGAATTTGAATATTTGCATATAGTATGAACTTCCTAGCAGATATCCGTACACCGTACATCCTTCAGCATGCAGAGAAGTCTACAACGACAAAATGCTTGTTAATTCAATTTGTGCAACCAAAACAATTTCATTTAGTTACTTTTCTGTTATAGTGCAATACTTCAAAATAATCCTTTTTCGAAAATGCACAGAAATGTGTGTAGTATATAGGGTGTTTTTTTGTTGTTGTTTAGATGTTTCATATTCTGATAGGGTTTAAACTGTTACAAATTGTTCATATCTGGCAATGATATTGTCGTTTGTGTTTAGTTTGTTTTACCAGTTTTGCAAGAGTAGACTACTGCCAGAAAAAGGTTCATTTCAGGAATGCTATGTCCACTTTACTGTCGACATAATCGTTCATACGAGCGACTAATTCGATTAAAAATGACTCTGAACAAAAGTTGTCAAAAATTTATTTTCCAGAACGCATAGCCCATATGTAATCTCAGTATTTTAATTCAATTCAAAGTTCTACTCTAAAGAAAAACACCCTATACAAGTATTTTCTTGCGCTGAAAGTGCAAAACATTTATTATTTTTGTTGAGCAACGATGGCAGTTGCAAATACATAGTACATACCCCTACATACATAGATACATTAGAGAGCTAGATAGATTTCTAGATAGATACTTGTATTCGCATTTGGTTGAAAAATTTCAAAATTGTACATTCATTGCATTTGCATTTTACAAGTAAATCCCTGTCTGCCAATCTAATGCACATTGAAAGAGCAGCACCAAAATGGAACTCGTTTGCAAGTTGCTATCACATTGGTGCGATCTCACAGCACATTTACTCCCCATAGATACACGTAGCACTGGTGTGGCCTGGTCTGGTCTGGTCTGATTCGGTCCGTCCGCTCCATTCTCTATTCTTTTTGTTTCAAAAACTTTGCAACTTCAACTTTGAACTAACACGAACAAAAACATAATAAAATCGAACGAACAAACGAAAAAGAAGCACTCGGTAAAAAAAAAAAAAACCACCCATAGAGTGAGAAAACCTCCCAAAAATCACGGAATCAACCACGGCATATGCTGCTGCGCTGCACAAACACCCACACTACATTGATGATGCATTGCATCGTATCTGCAACTAGTGCTGCCTGGGAGAGTATGCCTGTTTGAAGCTTTTTTCGGAGTTCAGCTGAAGTTGTTGGTTGCATAAAATTTTTGGCCAAAAATTTTGGGTGCGCTGCCACTTGAATTGCTTTTTGTTAGCATGAATAGATAAATACTCTTACTCTTCTACACTGGTAGACAATGAGATGGACGGACATACTTCAGAGTTTGCTAGCTCAGCGCTCAGCTGTGTATGCCGTAACCAAAGCCGTTCCCGTCATCATCAATGTTGCGCATTCTATATGCGAAAATGTGAATTTTCAAAACCACAAACTGTGCGCTCGCTCGCTCGATGATTTTCCCGGCAGGGCAGCTTTTCTTGCTTGCTTGCTGCTAGCTTGCTTGTCTGACTGTCGAATTTTATTTATTTCGTAGGGGCCAAAAGCGCACAATGGAAACGTTAATGGCATCGACGTCGCAATGGCACAATCACGGCTTGGCTTTGCTTGGCTTGGCTTGGCTTGGCTATGGCGCTCCAAGCAAGCTCCACACGCTTCATATTGATGGCGACGTCACAAACAGAAACAGAAACTGAGTTTCTTGCCGGAGGCGGAGCTTTCACTTCCGACGCCTCGACATGAGTAGCAGCAGCATCACCTGATACACAAATGGAGGTATACCATACATATGGATAGAAGCGTATATGGAACGGAAAGAATTGAAGCAAGTTTTCATGCGTTACTATCGCATACGAGGTTTGGTAATGAATATATGCAGTTTTCGTATATTAGCTGCAACGGACGGCGTATAGAGAAAATTTGTGCCGGAAAGAAAACTGGCACCTGAATAGTAAAAAAGGTGTCACAAGTGACCAACAAAAGCCAACAAAAAAGAAAGACTTACTTTTGTGTAACTTCTGGTTCCTAAATATTCTTTGCCTGGTGTAATTCCCATGACCCAGAACCCACCTCTTTGTCAGCACATCTGAGTATCTGTTACTAATTGTGTTTAAGTATATTCTACACAAAAAAAAAAGTTCCACAGTCTCATATCACAGCGTTCCACAGCGAATACCGTCTCAAAAAGCGACACGCAAAAATAAATATCGTATAAAGTCATAGCTCTGGGTTCCTAAATACAACGTGTCTTAAGAGGGCTGCAGAGTGGTTGATGATTTGCCTCGTTTTGATCAACTATTCAGCTCTTCTTGAGACTGTGGAGAAGTAACTTACTTCTCTAATTTAATTAACGCCGTTGAAGAGAACAATGAACAAGTATTTCTAGAACCACTAATTGATGATGGCATGACTAAAACGCTATCGACGCATTAATTAAAAAGCTGAAGAAATACAAAGCAGTAGGTTCCAATGAGCTGAGGTATTCAAGTGCGGAGCCGAAGAGTTGGTAAGGCGTCTGCATCAACCTTATGCAAGGTATGGTCCGACGAATACATGCCCAACGATGGGAACATTATTCTTTATACTATCTCATTCCTATTATACTATCTCTCATTCTTATTTAGACAATACTGCATACACACATTGTACTGCTAAGGTGATAACGCATCTTCCAAATATCTACTTTGTATTTACTTTTCTTGGTAATAAAGACGCCTACACCACAAATCCTCTTGGTCATTCGTAGTTGGCACTACAGTACCAATGTGGCTTCAGACCAGTGTACAAGAAGATCCCGGAGTAGATCCGTGAGGCCACTTTCGACACTCCGATAGGAACGAAGTTTTTCAACGCTCTGTCTGAAGTTGGTATCACAGCAAAGACCATTCGTCTTTGCATGATGGCGCTCAAATTGTCAGAGTAGAAAAGAACCTCTCCGAGAGAGAGATTTCAAGCATGGATGTAGTACTCCATCTTCTGATGGACTCCAACATTTTGTGAGTATGGAGAATTTTGAACTTCAGTGTTGTACAAAACTTTGTTTACCTGGGAACAGAGATTACCAGCATCATCAACGTGAGCCTGGAGATCATTATTCGGATGGACAGCGGAGGGTTTAATAGGAAAACCTAAACTTAATGGGTGGAAAACATCCGAAAGGGGGACCAAACGTAGATTGCAATGAAAAAGTCTGGGAAGATCTTCGCAAACTTAGTATTGACAACGGCCTTTTTACGTGCGACCATGATCGATATACGGTTGTAGCGTCACATAAGTAGTAAGTATTAATCAATATTATTCACAAATAAAAATTATATCCTCTAAAAGGAAGTGTTGCTATTGTTGCGTTGGATAGACTTCTTTTAACGCCATTTTGTAAGAAACACCTATTTTTTCTTACGAATTCTTTAGAATGTATTGATAACGAACCACTTCCTTTCTGCATTCCATACTACTGCCTTTGAGAGTTCCTTCTTGTCTAAAAAAACATTACGCTGTTTTGGGTAATAATTTTAGAGCAAACCTCGTCCACACACACACACACATATATATATATATATATATATATATATATATATATATATATATATATATATATATATATATATATATATATATATATATATATATATATATATATATATATATATATATATATATATATATATAAAGTTCCTTTCTGTATAGTTATGTACAATATATTCCTTTCCGGAGTGGTTCTTGTTCATATTGTTTTTGTTCCAGCTTTTGGGTGTAAATGTTAATGCGTTTGTTTGTATTGTCGTCCTTCTTCATTTTTTTTTTTTTTTTTTTTGGGTAACTCCACGTTACAACGCACGGAACGCCTACAACAGCGCCGGGCATCCTTACGACGATACAACATACTCCGGATGCTCTTTATCACGTGCCAAAAACAGTTTTGACTTTGACTATTCAAGCTGCTGCTGGCATGGCCTTATTTCGCAACGGAACCATTGAGCCGTATGAAGTACAGTGAAGCAAAAATTTGTTAAAAAGAAAAGCGGCAGCTGTGGCCACAAATTCTGGCTAAAACTTGCATATGTCAACCACGTTTGTTAATGCTATCCGACGAAGGCGACGACGATGACGACGACGTTGACTGACCTCTTGAACCAATACATTTACAAAACAAAAAGCAAGTGAACCCGTGTGCCAAAAGGAATCATCCGGCGCAGCGGCAGTCTTCGCACGTTTTATTGCGCCACACGCACACACACAATCGCGTGCCTTAATCCTTATGTAGCACCCACACACACACACACACACACACATACACACACAGGCACGTCTATTGCCTTTTCTGTCATTGAGGTGCAAAGTTTACCTCATTAATTCATTAATCAATGTGCGTCTGCTTTGTTTTGGCACTTTTGGAGGGCAGCACCTGTAAATAATGGCCTTTGTTCTCGGCTCACTGCGCTGCTCTATACAGCTCAGCGCTCAGGCTTAAAGCTATATGTGCGTGTGTGTGTGTGCTACGGCACGGCTCAGTTTTGTCGTACCCGTGCCCGGCTGCTCGGCACAAATCCGCTTACGTTTCGTTGAGCACAATACACACGGATAGAGAACGATGTGCCGCAGCGCGACGACTCGCATGCAATGCGTTTGATGTCCTGACTGTCATCCGGTCGTGTTCTTGTATAGAGTAAAGCGGTCTGTTGTAGGCAGTAGGTTGGCCCAAAGCGCGTTCTGACAGTCAGCTTGGTGACTACTGCTTGTGCCTTCAATGAAGATTTATACGCCTCTTGTGTCCATATGCGTGTGTGTGTGTGTGTGCGTGTGTGAGTGTGTGAATGGGGTGTATATGTTTAGTTAGCAGTTTTGTTCGAGCTATTTTCGTCAATCATTCAGTGTAAATTAAATTTCTTTATTTCGAGTTCGTTCGCCTTTTATGTGCTTGTAGTTTTTTTTTTACGATGTGTACACTTCATTTCATGTATGCTGAAGAACATAGGGTTATGTCATGTTTGTTAGAAATTATGTAGCTTAAGCGTAAAGGTTGTAAATTAGCCCGGGCCCGTGTTTTTTTTTAGTGACTCGGTATCAATGGAATCGGTTTCTACACGAATAAAAAGCAGTTGCTACGACATGGGGATCCGGAATTTTTAGTCAAGTGCCCGTGAATGCAATTTATATAATACAACTGTGTGTGTAGTAAAGTATAGTGTCGCTAAATAATTTTATGGCCTTAATGATGGAAGATGATTTCGAACAATTGTTTATCTCGGGAACATTTGCCGAGCGGCATCCTGGAAGCAAAATTTTCCACCAAATTTTCAATCATTTGAGTCAGTCTCGTACGAATAGTGTGCTCGATATTGGCTTCCAAGGCTGATATTGATGCTGTGTTCTTCGATTTCAAGTATCTCCACAGAAAGTAGTCCAACGATGTCAGATCAAACGATCTTGCGGCCAGGCAATAGGTACATTTCTTTCATTTTTTTTTGTCGTCAAACTCCAGAAGTCGATAATATCCAGAAACATAGCATGCGGTGCCATTCTGTTGAAACCAAAGGCCTTCCACAACTTGTTTACGTTATGTCAAATTATGTGTTTTTCGCGGCTAAATGATTATTCTATTTATTTTTGCAAAATAATCTTGCATTTTCAGTTTTAGGACGACATTCACAAAATTCACCCTTGAGCGAAGGACGTCGCAAATTACACTCGTTATACTAGCGTTTCACAGTGTTAAAAAATAGGGCTTCATCGCCAAAACTGGAAGTAAGTTTATCGATGCATTCTTATCTCGAAAATGTTCACGAGTTAACTCCATTTTTTTTTTTGCTCAGACTCAACTTTCAAGTCACGTTCTGAGGTAAATATGAAAGTAAATATTTCTAGTGAATTGTGCTTCAATTGAGGAATTTCCACCTCCATTTTGGTGACATTTGAGTGCAATTTTTTTTAAGATTAACTTTCTTGAGTGTCCATCAGAAAAGTAACTCATTTCCATGCATACAGATTTTAATGAGCAATCAGAACTCTCTTCTTTTCCAACAGATATAAAGGATATAAAAACTTCGTTTTAACCTAAATTAATGTTTCTTTCACTTTTGGTTCTTTCACTGTCCAAGTAATTTTGGCTAAAATTTATGCAATTCACTTCCTGCTGCGTTACGTTGCGTTTGTTTCCTTCCGTAAACGAAAAAGCTATTTAGCTTTTTACACCAAACGAAAACTTCATTTCCTTTTTGGAAACATATGCCACAGATCATTAACTTTCCGCAGCTACTCATGCTACGAAAAACAAACACACATTCACATATATACATATACGAGTATTAAGTACATAAATGCACACCTTAATATTAGCTTGGTCTTCTACTAGTAGTTGGCCAAAAATTGTTCTATCTAAATAGTCTTAGCACTTACTTGGCGTTTTTAGCTAAAATGTATCTTTACGCTTTCTAGAAGCTTCGCGGGCAATTTGATAAGTCAGTGATTTTTTGAATTTGCTGCGTAGTAACTTTAAATGCAACATTGCTCCAGTGAACTACTATCCGTTAATAGACTACGCTCAAATTTTAAACAATCTGCATCAGTAAGTATGTGTTTGACAGCCATTAAAAGCTGATATGAAAGGCAGACAGACGGACAGAAAGAGCTCAATTGCGCTTTCTGTCCGTCTGTCGGCCTTTCATGTCTGCTTTCAATGTCCGTCAAACACAAACTGAATATTGCAGATTAACTACTTCAGACACTACTCTCAAATCAGTATTATGCGAAATTGAAAATTTCACTGACTTATCAAATTGCCCTCGTATCTTTCCGCTTTCTAAAAGCTACAACTATAAAGACTTCCTGCTCGCTCCTTCTTATGGACGTAAGTAAGTAAGTAAGTTACCTTTAGATGTAGATAAACTGCAATTTCGTTGCACGGTGCAACACCTGCTATTTGAAACATTCTTAACTTTAACTACCGTCAGCTTTTGTAGCATATGTAGAACGTTTACATAACATAAAATGCTGACTGCTGCTCGTGCTTCGACGCTGATGCTGCTACTCTCAACTTCAATCTACTCCTTTATATCATATACATATACAAGCTTGTAATATTCCACATACAAAGATTTTCTGCAAGTGCATCATAGCACTTAAGATACATATACTCGTCTATGCATATGTATGTATCTAGAAGATACTTTTCCTACTGCTGCTGCTCTTGTTGTTGCTGTTGCTGTTGCTGCTGCTGTCTTTTGGAAAAATCATTTATTGCAGAATTATGCATATTTTTATTACGCTCAGCTGCATAAATTCAGCATTATTGAGGTTTATGGCCAAAAGTCGTTAAAAAGTATCAGGTGATTGCCGTCTGTCTATCTACAAGTCTATCTAGTGTAACTTTTACAGGCTTTTTAGTCTATGTGCAATCATTAGTTTGTGTTAAAGTCTAAGCATTTTTGAACATTAAAATATATTTAGCAGCATGTGTTGGTTATATTCAAGTGTCATGTCAGCTCATGCTAATTTTATTTGAAATATCTCAAGCATTAAAGAGCTTTTATTGAGTGCAATGTGCTAATAAAGATAGGCTGCTAAGCTTTAATACTCAATTAGTTAGATTATTAAAAGTTAAACTGTGCTCTAGATATTATTAAATTTATTTAAAGAAAATATAAAATTAGATTTTGAGTAGAGCATCTAATAATTTTGATGACTTAGTCAGCGATAGTATTAAAAATACGGATTAATCTGTTAGTTTTCTTTCATTGTTCGTCATTGAAGTTGGTTTTATTAATGGCTGAGGTATGATTTTTCCTTACTGTGGAATTGAAATTGGCATTAAACTTGTTTGGAAATATAAAAAATGCTGCTAATTTTCATTTGAAAAAAAAAAAACCCGTGAAACAGTTGTAAAACAAAAAAACAACTAATTTCGTATCTGAAGTAAGTTTATTATTGCTCATTACTCGATTTGAATCTTCTATTGCTTCTGTCTTTGTTGTAGGTGCGTTCTACTCGCTAGTTTCGACTATGCCGTTGTTTCGTCTTACTCGATATTTGTCGAGATAGTCTCGCAGTTTCAGCTTTCATTAATTCGTTTCTTTCGATTTTCTCTCGTCTTATTCGTTGCTTTAGTTTTTTGTTGTACTTAAGTGTAACCGTTAGGTTGCGGCTTACTCGTTAGTTAGATCTTTCTTTATATGTAGACATACTATAGTTATGCGTTAGTTTATTTTACTTTGTAGTTTCGCTTTAATTGTTAGTTTCGCTTATCCGTTAGTTTGATTATTATGACTGTCTCGTAGTGTCGTTTTACTCCATAGTTTAATATTTGTAGTCGTTTCGTCTTAGTTGCGGTTAGTATTGCATTATTAGTTATTTCGTCTTACGTATTAGTTTCGCCTAAGCTTTGTTAGATTGTTTTTTCTTCTTGTTATTGCACCATTCACAAGAAATCTGAAATTTTATTATGAGTATGACTGAAAGTTTTAACGCATTAAAGAAGGCTTCGTAGACACCATAATGTATATACATATATTCTTGATCAACTCAATATCATCTTAAAAATTGATATGGTAGGTTCTTATGAAAGGACTCTTCACATATATATCAAAGAGTGTGATTTGTCCACTGTTTGGAGTAGCCCCCATACAAATGAGTATTGCATGTCAAATTGCAGAAGTTTTTAATTTTGATTTGTTTTGTGCAGACTCGCTTGTTCAGTACTACATTGCTTCAAAACCACTGTAGTGTCATATGCTCGTTTAAGAAAGTATTGCTATTTAAGAAGAAATGTTAAATAAATTTTGAATGCTGATATATTGTTTTCCGGTGTAATTTTTATTCGTGCCGAGCACTACGGTACTACACACTTGACGATACTTTCCCGAATTTAATACAATGTAAAAAATAAAAGCACATAAGGACGTATGTGCGGGAAACTAGTAACTACGGTAGTTTGGTTTTGCTCGTTAGTTAAACCGTTATCATAGTTTTGTTTACACCTTAGTAACAACACAGTTGTGTCTTACTCGTTAGTTTAGCTGCTATCATTGTTTGTTCCTACGCGTTAGTTTATACACTACAATAGTTTTGCCTTACGCGTTAGTTTGTTCAATATAATAGTTTTTCTTACACTCGTTAGTTTAGTCATTAACATAGTTTTGTTAAACTCGTTAGTTTAGTATTTCACACAGTATTTTGTCTCACTCACTCCCATGCGCACCAACAGCTTTGTTTCGATTGATGAATAAATTTGCCAAAGTTGCTAACTACAAGTAACAAGCAGCGATGAGTTCTAAGAGTATAGTTACCATGTAGAAATTGTGCTACAAGAAACACAACGAATATACTTAGTTTCAGTTGTTTAATTTGCTACATTAGTTCTGAGCAAAATCCGACTTCTTTGATTGCAGTGTTCCTGTTTATGCACGCATTCTATCTAGTAGCGCTTGTGTCACCTTTGTGCTGCTTTACGAAGCAATACGCCGAATTAATGAGATACAGACTCACTTCTTTACTTTACCACAAGCTCAAGTTTCACTAAAGTAGAACAGATTTAAATTTTAACAGCATGCATCACCAGTTGAAATCGCTGTAGGTCATCTTAGAAGAGCTGCTTCTGATGCTTCGTGCAGTGTATAACAGTTTAAAAAAAAAAAAAAACTTCATATCTATGGCTGTGTGCAGCACAAAGCCATTCTACATCAATTTAAATTCATTATGCATTGAGTATGTGACATTCATAAGTCAATATCTAGCCGTAAGCGTAAGCCGGCATAGGCCGGCATATTAAATTGAATCACATGTTTTAATTAATTAGCAATCCTTCACTCTATTCCTCTTTCACGCCATTCCATTCCAAAAACCATTAAAAATTCCAATATATTATTTAATTTTTATATATATTTTTCCATTCTTTTTATTATATATCGCTCATTTTTATGCTCAAGGGTTTTTAGTCCTTTTTGTAATCATCTTATTTTTTGTTTGTTTTTTTATTAATGAAATCATTGTCTGGCATTGAATCTATAATTTAATATGCAAATTAAACAAATAAAATTCGACACAAATACAATTTTACACGTAGTAGTAGTAGTAGTAGTATATAAATTAATGTAATACAACAAATTGTACAGTGTAGTAAGCAGGTGAAGAAAAAATATGCGAAATTCATAATTAAATTTATATACAAATTAAACTTATAAACAAATGACTTGAACTGATTTTCGCATTCGGTTTAATGAGAATTAACAACAACAATAACAACAACAATGAGTTATATACACTGAGAGAAAAGCTATGCATAGTGAGTGACAAAAAAATTACTGCAGTTATTAAAATACTATGCATAGTGAATGCCAAAAAAAAAAAAAATAGCTGCTGTTTTTAATATGGTTTATGGTTAATTAATAGATTATAGCTCCGTTTTTTTTTTGTTATAATGTATTGTACATAGATATTTGTAGGGTACAATGTCTGAGGTTGTTGTTGCTGTTGTTGTTGTTGCCTGATTTAAATTTTTTAATGGTAGATATTCATATTTAATTGAATATAAATGTAAATTAATGATGCAAAAAATAATTCCTGCTTCAATTGCGTATTATTTGTATGTAATGAAATCATTTTACTGTACTTGCTATTGCCATTGTGTGTGGTTGTATTTGCATAGATACACACACACACACACAACACACTGACCATATAAACCAATTGCGAAAATGCACAAGTTATGTAATTAATTTGCATTTAACTAAATTTGCATAAATAAATACAAACGATTTTTAATAGTTACAATTTAAACATAATTTAAATAATTCAGTATTTAACAATCATCACAAAAATATACAATTACATACACATATATGTATCTATAGATACATTTTGTATCTTGTATAGTAAATACTATAGTAAGTAGTCGACGTATATGTACGCTCGCTTTACGTATACTAAATAAATAAATATATATATGTATATATATATATATATATATATATATATATATATATATATATATATATATATATATATATATATATATATATATATATATATATATATTTATACATATATTTATTGTATTCATTGATAAAAAATAAAGCATTTGAAAACAAAAACAAAAGAATTATATAATAATTATACATTTTCGAGTGTATTTGATACTTCAAAAATTCAAGTTATAGGTATAGTAATGGAACTTAGCTCACAATCAATTGTTTGGTTGTTTTGGTATAAAAAAATGTATCAACACACTCTTCATGTGTGTCTTTTTTCTATTAGTTTATTGCTTTCAGTATTAAATATGTTGCATACATACATACATATGCACTTGTATATGCTCAAACCATGGCGCAGCATTTTACAAAAGATACAAATGTATCTACACAGATTTCGGTTCTTTTTTTGTTTCGTTGCGCTTGCTACTATAAGCCTTTGCAGTTATCATTTGTATTCTATTCATGACTTTGCATCACAGTGTTCACAACTGAGTTGTATTATTTCAAAACTCAATGTTTTCAAAAATGCTATTTTTATAAATTTTTAAAATAAAATATATATTTTTTATAATTAGCGTGCTTACAAGGTCTTGTTATAGTTTAAAATTGCACAAAATTGCGTTGTGTGCACACTTGTGCAAAATAAAGTGGTGCAACTCTGCACAAACAGCTGTTGGAGTACAATCAGCTGTTGGAGACTTTGATTTGCTTATTTCGAACTGCTTTTACTTTTCCGTCTTCAGTGTTTCCACAATATTATTTCAAACACTATTTTCACGAATATCACACGCATGCCGACGTTTTTTTTTTTTTTGTGCAATAGTCAAAGTAATCAAACGGACAGTGTCGAAGTATTTTAAGCAAAAGAACAAAGAAAAGAAAATGCTCGTTTCCAGCGGCCAAAACTTTCGTTTGCGCTAGTTATACGAACTTTAAAGTGTAAAAATATTGCAAGTAGATCCGAAAATGAAGAGAAAATGAATCATCTGTGGTTCAGTTTGTGACTGCATATGTTTCGTTAACGTTAGTTCGCAAAACGTATCGTTATCGAGCCTTTTGCGATATTTTTTGCTAGTCAGTTTTTGTGACTCGCAAACTATATAAAAAAAAAGAATCGCAAAAAATATTTGTTATTCGCATCACGACATGACTAAAGGCGCTGAGTGTCAAATTTCATCATCTTAGCTACTTCAGCTAGCAAACACGCAGCTCAACGAATTGCCAAATCACAGGCATTTGTGAATGTAAATCAAAGAAGAAACGAGTGCAATCTGAATGTACACCACTGTGCATCGCTCGCCTCTTGCACACAATAGCATCTTTAACTACAGGGTGCTCCAAAGTTTGCTTTGAAAATATGATAATTGATTGAAGCATTGTTTGAAATGCTTTTCTAAAGCTTGAATAACTGGGACTACTAGAATAGCGTAGGCTTTAAAAACTGACAGTTTTTGTACCCTACATGGCAAATATTTGAGTAGACAATAGTGGTAATATTGTTTTTTTTTTTTTTTATGGAATGTGGTTTATTAATCAAATATGTTTTTTTCCATTTCGAATTCTAAACGCAATAATAGCGTAACTACTCTGAAATAGTGGGTCAAGTGTGATAGATTGTCAGCTCATCGTTTAAAAACTTTTGTATGACTGATTGTTATTGATAATTGTTTAAAGAAAGTTTAGTTTAAAAAATATTTAACATATTTTTGTTAATAAGGGTACTCACGATATTTCTCTCTCTCTCTCTCTCTCTCTCTCTCTCTCTCTCTCTCTCTCAAAGAGGACAGCGTAATTTTTAGAGCTATTATATGCAAAAAGCGTAATCACGATACCTACAAAAAATACTGGAAAGTGTAAAGAAACATTCTATAAACAATTCAAGCAATTATTTCGAATGTTTTTCAACTCTAGCTCTAAATTCTACTTAAGAATTTGTGTAGCTAGGTTGTATAACAAATACGTTGAAGTGTGTATATGTTTTAAAGTTTCTGTAATCATTTAGAAATTTATCGAAATTGACACAGAAATCTTGTTTGTCTCAAAAACTTCAAATTTCATGCATAAAATTTAGTTTCCCGTGTCACCCTGTATATATCAATTTCCGTTGAATGAATTTATTTGAATTTTAAAATAAAAATGCATAATTTTTGTAAGTTTGAAATCAACTTAGTTGCAAACACTGTGACTCTGACTCCATGCTGTTGTTTTGTAAACTTGTATAACACTAATATACTTTTGTTTTAGCATTACATATTACTTCACATTACTGATTATCTTATGGTCAAAAATCTTTTCCATTTTTTTTTGTTTGGTTTTTTTTTATTTTTTTTTACTATATGTATATTTTCTTTTAATGTATATTTGTATATATATCAATAGTTTTTTCTTCATTTGCGCTCTACTACTAACTGCAGTGAGTTTTGGTTGGTTGGTGTATCTTTTTGGAGTTTTCTTCAATTTGTTTGTTTATTTTTGTTTTTCATTTGGGCTGAATTGTTATACTAGGGATGGGAGAGGTTTACACATTTATCATTAGTTTGTATCTATGTAGTTATGTATGTATTTATGTATATCATGCATGCGTTGTAGGTAGGTAGGTAGTTTTAGTTTTATTTTTTATGCCATTTTTTTTTTTAGGTATTCACAAACACTGATGTTTTATTTACGTTTATTTTTTGATGATAATAATTATATGTTTAATGATTTGTTGTTGTTGTTGTTGTTCTTGTATTACTGCTCTTGTTGTTGTTGTTGTTGTTGTTGGTGATTTACTACTATTGCTAACGACAAAGCTACTACTATTTTTTGTTTTACTTTTTTCAACTACTTTTTAACGACAATTAAATATTGCAACTTCTACTTTAAAATAGTTTTTCTTTATTATTTTGTATTTTATATTTTTATTTTTATTTATTTTTGTTTTTAATGCTTAATCCTTGCTACACCCAACCATTGCTTAATACATATCCTGCATTCTTATAACGCTGCTCCCTTAGATTAACTAACTCCTTTTTTTTTTGTTATACCTTCTCATTTCGCATTAGTTTAACTTACACTTAGAGCTCTAGATTGTATTGTATATATAATATTTGATATCTATGAGTTATCATTTTATTGCTTTACTTTTACGTTACATTACGTTTATCGTTTAATCAATCATATACTTTTTTCTTATTTTGTTTTTTTCTTTTTTTGTCCTGCTCTCATTTCATATAGAACGCATGCCTGTCTTTATATTTAATACTTTATATGTATATGAATAGTACTTTGTTAAACTTTCTTCTTCTTCTTCTTCTTCATATTATTTTTTTTAATATATAGGCTTTACTTTTCGTTACTGAACTCTAACAGAGTTCAGTGCATACATATTAGTTCGCTCTAGCTTCAAGGTTTTTGTTACATAGAAATAAATTAGGTACTTACTAAAAATAGTAGGTTTGTTTTCATTTGCTTTTTGTTACATGGGTTTTTTTTCTTTGTGAATGTGTTTGTGTGTGAGTTGCTATTTTATACGCTACACGCAAAGTTGCTATAATTTTTGGTTATACCAAACCAATATCAATACATTGCTAAAATTGGTAAGCAATTTACTTGTTTCTGCTAGTTGAATTGTACAGCTTTTATGGCCGAAGAACTTTAGAAGCATAGAAAAGTAAGTTTTGAAACTGGTCGAAAAAAAGTTGGACTTGTTTCGACGAATTGGGTTGATCATATACTAGATTAAGTTAACTGTATAACCACAAAAGTGTATATTTGGAAGCTGTTCGTGAGCAACCAAGCAGTTTCGACCAGTTGTGTCGACAAGAATTTAGCATCAAATAGACGTTTGGCAGCAATTTACAATAAAGTAGTGAGTTGAAATCACTTAGACTGTTTTATTTATCAATCAATCGTGCTCAGCCAGAGCATTGTGTCAGCCCAAAACCATGTCCAACAACATTCAGTTGAATTCAACTCGGCAGTTGTATATTCTGGCATACCAGTTAATGTGATGTCGAACGAATGCGCTATGACTAGTTCAGTGCTGCCAGCGAGTCTCGCGGTGATGAATACCAATAGACCTTTTTCAAGAGCTTCTCTCAGTATTAACTAGAATCAGCGAATAACTGCGCTGGGAGATACCATTCGCTAATAAAAACACAAGACAAGTCGACTGACTTCAGAGTGCATTCGAACTACTTCGTGCTGCCTGTTTAACATAACCTAATCGCTGCACGTACACTGCTTGACTAGCGTTTATTGGCAGCTGTATTGTTGAGAACTGGTCGAAAACAAACCATATTTTTCGACCAGTTGAGACGCCTAGATATTGCTAGACAGCGTTATTTGTAGTAGCTAATTAGCAGCTGATCATATGCTCTTCAATTCTTCTCAAGTAAACAGTCCCTAACATTTGGTCGAACGCTGCAGCAGTATTTAAAGCTGTTTACAGATTATGGCTCATCTCTACTGGTTTCCCATTTCTCAGTAACTGGTCGAATTTATTGCTTGAAGCTTGAAGGTTGACTACTTTCGACCAGTTTCAAAAATTCAATGTATTTTTGCAGGTTCTGTTGAACTGAACTTGTTCATACTGATTACTTTAATTTGACCAGTTCTCATTCTTAAATTAACAATTCTATATAGCTGTACCACAATAACAATTTAATTGAATGCGTGTAATCGGTATAAATTCTTCGGTATAACCGAAGTTAGTTCATCTTTTACTTTTTGGTATTTTTTTTTTTTTTTTGATAGGTAGGTCTGTAGTTTAAAATTATACATATTTCGAAAAAAAAAAAATATTTTATATCACTACACAACAGGGCTGCCATCGTCGTTTGTTTTTTTAACTAAACGCCGCAGCAGTTTGAAAATATTTTTGTTTTTTAAATAGATATATATCTGTCTGAACTATATCCTTTTTATTTAGATTTCGTAATTTATCTTTTTGTTTTAACTATTTTATAGTTTATTTTTTTTTTTTTTTTTGGGATTTTTGTTTTTTGTTATCGCAAGTACATTTTCCAAACCGTTTTTGTTTGCTTTTAATTAAATTATACACTCACTAGATGCGTTTTTTTCCGTTACTACTCTTGCTACTCAACTAATTTTCAATGTAGAGTTTTCTGTGTGTGTGTGTGTGTTTGTGTTTAATTTGTTTTTTTAACTTTTACACTATTTTTTCTTTGTGTTTTTGTTTTCTATTTAACAAAAAATCATTTCAACATAGTCCTTTTTAATGTGGTAAATTTCTGTAGTGACACTTTTAGTTAAATGAAAGTTTCAGCCTATTATAAATTCGGCACAAAAAGGAAAAGAAATATTATTGAAAAAAATTAAAAAAAATAGTGGGCAATAATAGTCTTTGTTAATACGGATCAATGCACCAACGTTTTATTAGGTAAATGAAAAAAAAACTTGCAGCTAAAAGGACACAGTGGCTCATAAAAATAAGTTGCTTAGATGAAAATTTTAAGACTTGTGGTAAAAATAGCACTAAAGTGTAAACAATATGCCAAAATACAGAAATACCAGAGTTTTTGTGCCAAATGTACTAAATTTAGAGTAATGCTATTTCTTTTAAGTTGTTGTTTGAAGAATAATTCTTGAAGAATGTAAAAGAAATGCGCTTTATTGGTTATTATACAACAAAAGATAACTCTCCCATCATCTCTCTTAGCAAGAAATTAGAATGCTGCAAAAAACTGGTGTAAAATACCAAAGCACCCTTCAACAGACATTTCTCTACATTTTCAAATCAATAAGCACACACAAAAACAACGGATGGGTTTGTTTTCTTCTGTTATGTATACTTGGTACAATGCTCGTAGAACCAATGTAACCAAATGTTGTTCTCAGTTGATGTGTGGTGAACAAATATCACTTAAGAGCAAGTTTTGTGAAATACGAGTCAATAGTAATGCATTCGAACTATAAAACAATTTATAGCTACAGTGGAAGCAGCTCTGAGTTTATAGTGAGACTGATTTGTTTCGTATACCTTATTAACACTTGCATGTTTCATACTTTAAGTTATACAGCACGGGCTTTGGCGATAACTGTGTTCCGGTGTTGTGTTTGATGTTCAATGTGAGTGCATCGTAAATCGTACTATTTAATTTGGCTCTGCTAAATGTCATTCATATAGAAAACTAGCAGATTTCTTTAAAAGTCAAACATAATTTTAAAAGCTACTATAGCTTTAGAAAGAAAGTAAACTGCAATAGTAATAGATATATTTTTATATATGCATGGTTGTCGATTGGGAAGTGGGAGAGTTGTGATAGTTCTAGGCGAGATTTCCACAGATAACTGGGTTCTTGAGGCTTGTTGTGCTGTTTAATGCTCGCTTGTCTGTTTTCTGAACTGGAAAACTATTAAAAGCTTTTGGTATCTGTCGTCGGTAGTACATGTGGTGTTATCTGGCGACATCTTGAAATATGCCATTCTTCGCTCCATAATTTATATATATAATTCACTTTTTCTCATTTCCAAAATTATTGAAAATATATAATTGAAAGTGAAGCAGAATATTTTTAAATATATATGAGTATTATAATCGTATATATTTCAAATAAATAAACACAAAATCGAAAACTCCTACCTGTTAACTCAAGCTTCTTGCTGACATCTTAAATAGAAAAATTTTTTTACAAACATTTTTAATAGTGTTCTAAACACAACAGAGATCTTAAGAGATCTAAAGTGACTAAGTAGCTGGTTAAAATGTTTAAAATGTACGAGTATGCGTCGTTCTTTCGAAATATACCAAGAATTTAACGAGTTCATTTTTAGACGAATCGAAGCAAAATATTTTGCAACACATTCACTTATTTTTGTGAGTCACTGTAGTCTATAATGAATGAGATTTGACAGAAAATAAAAGATGCAAGGTATAAAACACTTTTCTATAACAAAAAACATTCCTTGGCTTGTTTCTAATTAGACTGCCTACAAAAAGCAAGGCATAGTAAAAAGTTTAATTTTATTTTTCATTTTTGAAAAATTTTTACTTTATATATATATTTTTTTTTTTTTTGTTTTTAGTTTTGTTTTGTTTTTAGGTCAGCATAAACCTTTTAGTTGCAGTTTTTTGTGCATGTTTAGTTTGAGATACTTTCAACTATTTTTGAGCTATGCTTAACTAAACCTTTTAGCTGCCTCGCTGCTTGCGCGCTCATTTGCAAACAAAATAAACAAGCTTTCGAACGCCCCCTTTTTCAACAAAAGTTTCATTTCATTTCAGTTTCAGGACTAACAAATACTAGTATACTTAGGTATATGTATCTGTATCTAAACGCTGCCAACTCTGTACTTAATTCAAACTTTTAATAGTTCGTTTTTGCTTAAATAGTTTTTTTTTTTTTTTGTAACTTTTGATTGTTTTACCTTTTCACTGCATCAGCGTAATATAAACGTACTTAATCGCATCTATCTTAAAAATATATCTTTTTTTGTTTTCTTTTCTTTTATCTGGCATACTTCATTATGCGTAAGTAGTATATACTTTTCGCTTGCATTTCATTTTGGTATAAAAATTGTAACGATAGTTTATTCACATACATACTATATATGTATATAGTACCTATATATGTATATATTATGTATGTATGTCTTTATATGTATATGTGTTTATGTATTTCCGCTTCGTTTTGTTTTTGTATATATATATATATATATATATATATATATATATATATATATATATATATATATATATATATATAGTTTTAAGTATGTATAAAATACGCACATTCACATTTATAACTACTAACCACATAACTACTTATATATCTAGAGCTTCTATTTTTATATATCGTAGTTAATCTATATTTTTATTTACTACTTACTAAACGCTGAACTTGGCGGCCGTTTTTTTCCTTTTAGTTTTCACTTAAATTTTTAATACGCTCTTCTTTTCTTTAAAGTATTTAGAGTGGGAAGTGGGTTTTACAAATAGTTTTTACGAATTTCCTGTATACGTTCACCAAACATACGCGTTCTTTCACTCGCTATAACTAACAGTTCACAAAAAATGCTGCAGTTCTCAACAATTCCATTTTCATGCGCACCTATTTATTTACAGTGTAGTATATTCAAACTTAAATCTAATGAAATGTCCCGTGGGTGTGCTGTGTAGTATTTAAGTAGTTGGAGAGTAGAAATGTTTCAACAAAATGTTTAAGTTTGCTTTTGAAACCACACACTTTTAGTGTTCATATATAGGGACAATAATATTGTGAGTTTTTTTTTTATTTTTTTTTTTATTTTGAGAAATTATTAAACAATGGTGATCCCAAGTGAATTTGTGGTGTTTTAGTACTAGTTCCAAAATTTTTGCATTCAAATGTTTTAGTTTTAACGATTGTCATTATTCTAAAGCGCATATCTCGTATAAATCTCCATGAAGTGTCTTTCAAAAATAGCGAATTGAACGATATGCAAATGTCATGAAGTAAATCTTCATAATAAAACTGCTTATAATAATAATAATACAAATCAAAAACAGTAACAACAACAACTTTATTAGTTATGTCGAAATGGTCTTTCAACAGAAGATCTCTTCCACTTTGTTGTATATAAAGATTTGCGTATGGCATTCGGAGAAATTCTTTAACACATTTTAAAGTTTTTTTGATACAATTATGATAGTGATACCATTATGATAGTGCTACCATTATGATAGTGATACCATTATGATAGTACAGGAACTCCAGAAAGGAAGTCTGTCTTCATTTAAGTTGATTTGCAATGTTTCATTTTTCGATAACAGTGCCGTAGCAAAGAGAGCGCGAGAGGTTTTGTTCCGCTGCTGAATATGTAATCGTTACATGTTTGTGTGTGGTTTTTGTAGCTCACATTATCCTCCTGCGGACCCCAGCACAATTTTGATTCAAATTGTTCATATTTTCTCAATTTGATCTTAGGGGCTCCCAGAACTATGCGCGCTTTTCTTTGAAATTGTTTACATAAGAGCCTCCAGAACAATGTTCTTCTTTGCTATCAAATAGCTTTTTTATTTGTTTATCGATATAAGAATTGAAGGTACCAAGAAAAAGTCAGGCACCGGCCACATAGTGCCTATTTTAAGTTACTTCTATTATTTTCTTAACTGCACTTTGGAGAAAACAAAATACATCTCGAATTTTTCAGCTGATAAAGATAGGAGATTTAAGGTATGTTTTGTTAGCCATTCGCTACCTATCAAATTTCCTTCTCTTACTACAAGCGTTTCAACTTTAATCTGTCTAAGTCGGTAATGTCTTTCTAAAAGGTGGTTTTCAAAAGTTCTATATACTTCTTCACCATGTGCAGCAGTTAAAAAGTAGCTGTAGAATGGCCCATACTCATCTTCACTCATCTTAAGAAGTTATGGTTGAGCATCTTCAAGCGTTTTGTGAACTTTAAGAATAGTCTCGATATTGGAACCATTAAAGCTGTTACAAAAATAGGCTAAGAGATTATTTTTTTTACTTGATTCGTATACCCTTTTTACAAGTTTTTGTGATCAATATTTTTTCAGCAATTTTTTATTACAAGTTCCAAAAATCACCATATCTTCAAAACTAGCAGTTCATTTGAAATTTGTCTCAAGTACGATTTGTAGCTTATAAATTTATCTTTCAAAGTCGTTTCAAAAGAAAACAAAATATGGAAAATTAAGCGAGATATTTAAAGTCAAATACTGTAACAAAATAATTATTATTGTACCATATTTTTTGTTGACTTTTGACAAACTCCTTGCAAATTTCATAAATCTATATCAGCGCCAACCACGTTATACGTCTACATTTCATGGCTTTTGTGGCTGATTCCAAAACAGATCGGTGCACTTTGCCTAAACTAATTTAATAGAACATTGATACAACTTGTTGTGAAATTTTTCGAGTTACAAAACGCATTATAAATCAAAAACTAACAGCCCCATCAAAATTGTTGCAAAGCACATTTGAAAGCCAATAAAATAAGCTTTTCGAAAAATGCGTAATAGTAATGAAATTATGGAAAATTAAACGAGCTATTTCATATAGAATATTGTACAAAAAAAAAAAAAAAAAGACAAATATTGCAGAAATTTCAGAACACTACTAAAATCGACCACTGAAATTCATAGGAATCGTACTTAAACAAAAAATACTTTTAATTTAGTTATATTAAAGCAAATCAATTTGCACTAAACTTAAAGACAGTTTTAAACGTTAGTTAGTGCTGAAGCTCAGTTATATTTAAGGTATACGCATTGTTTTTCATATTCTAAGCCGCCTGTCTTTGTCATTTTTCTTTTTTCATACACACATATATAGTATATAGGGTATACACTAACTTCAAGTCTTTGAGTCTTTTGTAACTTAAAATCAAAAAAGTAAATGGACGAATTGTAAACTTGCCAAAATCTAAACGCTTTGCTTATTGTTAGTTATTTATATATGTATGTATCTATATACTTGTATGTATGGGTATGTGTTTTGTATCTTTTGTGTAGTTTTATGTATCTATATGTACTATCTCCTATTTTTATATAAAATAAGAACTATATACTTCCATATACTTTCAACAGACGATTGTTACTTGCAATGTCCATAAAAACAAATGAAAAATAAACATAAACGTTTTAAACTTTTTTTTGTTTTTTGTTTTTTTTTACATTAAAACATATATTTTTTTTTTTATTTCACGCAGGCATTTAAGCACTTTTTACTTCGCTTATTTTCTAAAGGGAATGAATTATGACTTGCACTATATACTAATATGCTAGGCTATAGGTATATATATATATATATAACGACAACAACAACTAATTATTAGATATTGCTTATCAGAGAGTTAGTTAGTATATGTCTTATGTACGAGTATTTATATATGTATCTATGTATGTATATATTGTATCTGTTAAGTCTACTACAAACCTTAACTCACTTAGGATGTGTATACGCATTTGTTTTTTTTTCTTTATGTATCATTTTTTTTTTTTTTTTGTTAATATCAATTTTCTTGTTCGATTTTATATAATATAATTACTTTTATTGCTATATAGTACATGAGCGCTTAAAATAGAGTTTTGTTTTTTGCTTTGCTTAAAAAATATTATCTTCATATTTAATAATTTACTAAATACTAAGTCAAATAACAGAAAAAATGAGTTAAGAACCTAAATACATCATACAGACAAGGAAAACATTAAAATCGTAGCTCAATCAGTGTTGCGCTCTTTTATCTTTCTTTCTTTTTTATGTTCAAGTTTAACTTTGTATCTTTTTTTGTATCTTTTTTTTTTGTATCTTTTTTTTTTGTATCTTTTTTTTTTTTTTTTTGAATTAATAGTTGTAGTTATTCAAGAGCTGTGTTGAGGATTAGTTTGTAGTTGTTAGCGTAGTTGTATTTAGTAGTTGCAGTAGTAGTTGTATTATTACTTTTAATATGTAGTTATAGCTTTAGTAGTATAGACGGTGGTGGTGGCGGCTATGTCTTCCGTTGACATTCTACGACATTTCTTTATCCTCAACTCAGTGTTTCACGTCAGTGTCCAGCTGCCAAGCCACTGCAACGCTATGAATACACTTGTATACCAGCAAATGGTTGTCGCCAGTAGTGTACGATGTGCTCGACTTAAACTCTGCAATTCAGTTGCTGAGCTGCGACTACTCCGTGCAGCACCCTCAATAATATTATTGTTGTCCAATTCATGTAATATGGGCAGTTCCAGATCGGCTGCTGCGGATTTTTCTGTAGCAGGTGCATAGAGACGTTTTGGTTTGCAACGTTTATGCTTTTTATAGGTTTTTGTTATATTTATGCTGTAGCCTTCGAGAAATTCCGAACCCTGCAAAGAAACATGGCATTAGTATCTTGTGTTGTTGAAAAAAAAAAAAAAAATCGCAGAAATATAATAAATTATAACATTAATTAAATATTTTCTCGTTGTTGTTGTTGTTGTTGTTGATTGTTTTTCTAACAAGCTAAAGGAAATTGAAAAGCTTATTTATACCGCTGTCGTTTCATAGTTGGCGACGTTTGTCCGTCCGTCCGTCCATCCAAGTCGTTAGACGTTGTACCCGTTTATGTGCCGCCAAAAGCTGCAAATAGCAGCAAAGCAAACCATTTCACACAACACACTCGCAAATATAAATTCTAGTACAAATATTGTATAAAGACATATATAAAATACGGTAGTGTATTTAGTGAGCCCGCATGGCAACTTGGGGCGCACTGTTTATTTATTGTAGTACATTTTTTAAGTGAAAACTTTAAAGTTACAAAAAGCGCTACAACTAGAAAACTGTTAGTCCTATACAAATTGTTTCAAAGCACAGTTAAAAGTCCATAAAATAAGCTTTTTAGAAAATGTACATTTGAAATAAAATTATGGGAAATTAAACGAGATATTGCATATAGACTACTGCACAAAAAAGTCAATGTTTTTGCTGCTCAACTCAAATATTGCAGAAATTCTGCAGCACTACTGAAATTGACATACAAATTTCAACGAATTCATACTTAACCAAAATATGCTTTTAATACCAAGCCCAAATAGCTTTCAAAGTTTCACTAATAGAGATAACTCACACAGCCATTTAGTCACCTGTCAAAACATTCAGTATAGTTTGGCATTTCATCACGCTTTGTTTCTAGCTTCCCGAATTTTTGGAAATACTTAAAAAATATTATCGAAGGCTCAATTGTAACTTTTCACCGTAAATTTGGTCGTAAACATAAGCACCATCATCGCTTCACTCAACAGGCATTTCGTTGTACCGTAGAAAAGTTCGAGCGTCAGTACACACTTTTGGTTTTTAAGCAAAGATAGAAACGTTCGATATGAGGAAAACATAGGTGCTAGTGTGGAAAAAGAACTTGAAATTTCGAATTGGGCATCACACGAAGAGCCGTTGTTCATTGGCAATCGCGCTCATACGATTTGATACCTCTCAATTATTTTCTATGAGGCTACATCAATCCCGTATGCTGATGAGAACGACAGCATCGGCACGAACAAACGCCGAGTTAGCGTAGACGGTAACTGAGAAACAATCACGTCCCATGGATGTAGCAGTGAACGTGGCGAAGTATACGGTAACCATTGCGGCGTCTTGCACGTTCTGTGTGGATGGAGAATTTCAACTTCAGTGTTGTAGAACATTTTGTCTAATTGGTAACTGAGAGAATCTGTAACTACATCGTTAGCCTGGAGATCAGGCGAAGTATCACTCTGGCAAATCGATGCAAATTAGAAGTATATCACTCTCTCGAAGAACAAAAGTAAAAATCAATAATACGCTGACAATCTCGGTTCTGCTGTATAACGCAAAAGTGTGCACCCCCACATAGGATAAAGCGTCGGGACTGTACGAAAAATTATTCGTAGAAGTTTTGCTGCATAGGGCTGGTCATCTTATACGGATGAACAGCGTATTCTTTCTCATCAAACGAATTTATTTATGAAAAATAAAAATCAATCATAATGCTGAAAGTTGTAACATCACTCCATCAGTTTCCAGTGCAAAGGATTTATTTAATCAAGGCTGTAATAAGTTATTTTCACTGAAATTCTTTTTAGGAAGTAATTATATGAGTACCTATGTGCAAATGGTACCACGCGATTACTATGCAAAGCCTATGCCAGTTTATTTAGTTGTGTGAGTCAATAACAAGACCTTCTAGAGCACATCCAAAGCGCCCCTTAATACAACCTCTTTTTTATTAACAAAATTAATGTTTAAATCACGTGAATAATTAGGCAAATTCTACGATATATGCATACAAACAAAGCACTGTCACATTTGTATAAACACCTATTAATTTTTTTAACCTTAAGCGTTGCTGTCAAATTTAATTCCAGCGCTCATACACTCAAAGTCCTCCGACTACACTCCTGTCTACGAGTACTACTAGGCACCATATACATACCCTATATATGCACAGCACAATACTTGAGCAAACAGCAAAGCAAAATTTTGTGTTTTAATTACGCTGAATAAATTTGTGTTTATAAATAGCAGAGCGGTTGTGGCTCCTATTCTATATATGTATATAGTACAGTACATGGTAGTATTTGTATGTATATACAGGGTGGTGCAAAAAGCATGTTATGGTTTGAATGGTTTGTGAAAACTTTGCATTAAAATTTTGCTTTTTTGTTATTTCTTTACAGAATTTTGTAAACAAGACTTGGGGATTAATATGGAACCAAACGAAGTAATTCATCACCGACAATTATAGCCACTTAAGTGTAGTGTTTGATATGGCGTATGGTACGAAACGATCATATATCTTTGAAAATGCAGCCGGTGCCTCAATTACCATCAAAGCTGCGCAATATCGAACGATTTTGGAAATTTTTTTGAGACCAGCTAGGCAAAACTATACATATTTGTGGTTCCAATAGGATAGAAGAGCCAGGAGTCACAATGGCTATGTTACGGAACATTTTCGACAAGTGCATCAATTCGCGCAGAATCAACTTCAATCGGCCGCCGAGGTCATCGGATTTAACCTTACCGACTGTTTTCTTCGTCATATTTGAAAGATTCTTCAATATTCATAACTAAATCCGTGCCCTAACACATGAAATTTTACGATTGATCATGGGAAATGTGTTGGAAAGAAGTCAATAATATTCTCCATTTGTGTGTATTAAACTTCAAAAACAAAGAAAATAATTCAAATAAAAATGTTATATCAATTTCAAACCATAATATCCTTTTTGCGCCACCCTGTTCTAAAATGAATGTGAATGAGGACACGATGCGACAGGACAAAGTGCAGGGTGTATACGACCGTATTTGAGGGCGTGCTGCATACCCTTAGGCGTGCTTATTTCGGTTGGCTTGCCGGAATGCTGAATGCTGAATGTGACTCTGGCTCTGCTTAATCTAAAATGGTGTTTGGACGCGATTTGCTATAAACTCAAATATACAACTACCTAAATCTCATTTGGGAAATTTGTGTAAGTGTTTTTCTGTGTGTTTACTGTACGCGGGCATAAAATCTTTGGTTGCGGTCAAATATTTTACAAACGTCAGAAAAGCGAAACGAATCTAAATGTTGTATGTATTTTCAAAATACGTAATTCAATGCAACGTGTGTCTGTGTGTGTGTGTGTGTGTGTGTGTGTATTTATGTTGTATGTGTTGGTTGTATATTTGTTTGACTGACTTCATAACGAGTGTTTACTAATAATATTATGCAAATCGTGCAGACCGGAATTTTGTTGAATTTTTAACAAAGCGTTTTGAATTTCATTCACTTATTCCTTTGCATAGGTTGATGTTTTTATTTTTGCTTTGTTTTTGTGTACCCTGCGCGTATAGTATTATGGGATTTTCGGGAATTTTGTAACCACAATACAAACCTGTGTACCAACTATGAGTTATAGAGCTAGTGACTTCATATTTGGTATTTAAAAATATGAGGAGATGAGCCTTAAACCCTTGCTGAACGGCCATCAACGAACAGTTCCGATGAAAATGTGTTTTTTGAACTCCGATCGTCCTTTGAGTGTTCGTTTAGCGATAGAGACATTACATTTGAGTATGAGCCCAAGACAAAGAGCAAAATTGCCAAGTGGTACACATCAGTTTCAGCTCGCTCCAAGAAGGTCCGATTGAGCAAACCAAAAGTCAGCAACATGCTCATTTCATTTTCGACAACAGGGTGCTTTTACAGTACAAGCACGTGCCACACGGTACAATCGTGACCGGAAAATTGTACATGAAAGTTCTCAAGCGATTCAAAACTTCCGGTCCGACATCGCGTTGGATCGGAAACTTCACTATGATATTGTGCCAGACACACATGCTTTGTTGTCCCCAGCTTGTGACCTGATCCTGGTCAAAGGATCTCCAGACTTTCTAAAGTTCTAACGTGACTTCTCAGACTTCTTTTTGTTTTCACTACCGTGACGCCTTTGATACTTGAAAATCTTGCTGGCTGTAAAGTATTGACGCCATTAATCTGAAGCATTTTAAAGATTTAATGACCGATCTGATCACTAAGTACTTTTTTTTACCGAGTCATTGACATTACTTTTCAGACAAACACTGTCGCGTGCAGTGTATTAAAGCTTCGGTTACATCGAAGCTAAAGTTTTCCTTGTTTACTTCGTTATTATTATTTTTTATTTGACAACAACGTATGTGCGACTTTACTTTTTTTTTTAATGTTTTGGTCCTTTACATTTACAGGACAGCAGAACAGTTTTTAATTGAAGTTGAATGAGTAACATGAATAATATTTTTTTTTGGTTTTCTTCATTTTCTGCGCACTCTGTTTCGTAAATCCTTTTGAAGTCTGCTTTGCATAACTTATAAAAGTACAAGTTCATTAAAATTAGAGCAGCACAAAGTATAAATTATAGAGTGAAAAATCTGTTGGCAGCCGTACAACTGAATAAACCTACACACAGACAATCAGACATTCACCCAATAAGACAGTCAGGCAGACGGACAGATAGACCGACAGACAGATAAACGTACAGCATGAATTATTGACTTAAGCCGGAAAAGCACAAAAAATAAAGGAAATAAACCTAAAAAAAAATCTAAAACTACTAGAGAGAGAGAGAAAATTACTCAACGTATAGAAAAACGCACAGACATTTAACGCAATAGCACGGAAAATCGATGACAATTCAAGCGTAGATAATTTTCTCTTCTGCAAAAATGGAAACAATTTCAACTTAACCAATTTCCTACAATTTCCCCAACTAAACACACACACACACACACACAGAGATATATCGTATGTATATATTGTGCCATATAGTCCAATTGAATCGCATTTGAAGTCTTTAGTATTAGAAGCAGACATATGTGTTCTTGTATTTGTTTTTTTTTTTTGCGGTGTGAGAATTTCAGTTTAGAAACGCTCAAGAAAATTCACAGTATTCATCTGTCATCGCATTTGAAATCGTCGTCCTGTGTGGCATAAAGTGTCCTTTGCTGCTACTAGTCGTCATCACAGTAATACATATGTCTGCTGCTACTGCTTCAAATAGTTGCATTTCGTTCAAAATTGTTTGAGTTAGGTCTTTTGCGTTACTGAGTTAGTAGCTACTGGACTCGTTTGCCAATTGTTGGTGTGACCTATTAGAGTGGTCGCTGAGTTAAAACGTGCTGTGTGCAGAATAAAGAAAAAAAAAAAAAATTGGCCAAGAGAAAATTACAGTTTTAACTCCTACTGCAAGGATGTGTGGACTGAGAAGTTTTGATTACGAATTTGTTGGAAAATATTTTACTGAAATTATTCAAGCAAATTATCTAAGACAGAACACATTATGCACACCTCCCTTACTAAATTCAACTTCGCCAATAGTTAAGAGTCAGAAAAAATACATCGTTCTAGACTACTCAAGAAAGTAAATATACATGTATCTTAATCAGAGATGTCCTCGTGTGCCCGTCGCGGCCGTATACTCTTTGGGTACTCACACGGATACGAATTTCTGCTTGCCGAAGTCTGTTCAAGAGAAAGCAGAGAAACGAAAATTGAAATCAGTGCGCTCAAAATGCTTTCAACCAAGTACACATTAGCGAACTTGATGCAAAATGCTCGCACACGATCTGAGAAACAAGCGTTAAGCGGACAAAAAATGATTGTCAACTAAAGATTCGTAATTAATTTTCGAAGACATTAAAATTTTAGAGCTGCTGCGTACTACAGAGAATAACCTTTTTGTTGTAAAGTAAGTACTGAATGTTAAAAAAAACTGCTGTGACTTTCAAAAATACCAATGATGAAGAAAAACAACTAAACAAATCAAAAATGCTTTAAGGGTTGCTTTAAGATGTTTTAAGTCTCATAAAACCTAATTAAATGTCGCTTAATCCTTCTATAGTGATAAAACTTTCTAAACAACCTACGTATAATCTGCAAGACTAACTCTGTGTTAGCTACTGGCTGCTGCTGCTCGTATTTTTCACTGATGTATCTACATATGTTGCTTTTGAGTATGACTAAAGGTTGTCTAAGGCAACCAGCTAGCAATTCTATGCCACAATGCAATTGATTGCACTTTATAACGTGCGGTTTCTGAGCCATATTACACTGTCTGTATGCATCGCTATAGTAGTACGAGTATCTGCAGAATCTTCCGGCCGGGAATCGGACGGCCTGGCTAGCCAACATGTTACTTTACTTTTCTTGTGTGTGCTGCTTCGTTATCCTGCATTCTGCCCAACAAAACACGCTGCACACATTTGTTCCCTAATGCCTTTTGGCCAGCAAGCAGTTTAAACTGCTCCCAACTGTGCAGCAGAGCGAATGAACAAATAAAAAATGAAGAAGAATAACATTAGGTATAGGTTTAAACGAAAGTTTGTCACACTGCACAGGCTTTTGCTTTAGAAATTAATGGTAGTGCAATGAAGTGGAAGGGAGTGAAGACGTGCTTTCGGCGTATGTGGAACTTTATTCATGTTTATATAACTATGCCTCAACAAGGCTGACAAGTATAGAATGCCGGTACAAATGTTTATCGTACCAAGTAAGGCAAGTAGGAGTTATCTCCCCACTACGGTTAAGTAGCCAGCTGTATAAATTTCACCATCAGAAGCAGACAATATTATCTCCAACGCCTACTTTACCAGCTTTCTATACGGTTTAAATGTCGGGAGCACACCATAAATAATGGGCGGAAAAGTCACAAGCCTTCATTTTTACCATATGCTCAGCTCAGCAATATTATCTGGAATCACCGCAAGAAAATATGTATTTTGAAATCTTTCGCCGATTGCACGCATTCGGATTCTTAATCATAAGTAGAACATTCGCGACCATTGGTAATAGCATTCAGTCTACATAGATCTAAAAGTTTAAAGCTACGAGGCCGCTCTGCTTTTTCCTAATGTTACAGTACAATTCTAGCCCAACATACATGTAGCACTTGACCGCATTGTAAACTGCCTCCCATAAAGGTGCATCACCACATCGACTGTCACCTACACCGCGATGCAACTATGTCTTTAAGGACTGAAGCAATAGCAGCCTCACAATTCCTCGACACAAAACAAAAACGGCATATGACTCTGCGGCCGGAGCTCAACGCAGAGCAGGATTTTTCTCTAGCCAAGCATTGCCAATTCAATTCGACAAAGTGGACTCAAAGTACTTAAGATTCAACACAAACCTGCAATACACCTAGCATAAATATCAACAGATATCTAAATATCAAAAGCTCAGCCTAATTGGTGGAGCCAGAGAGGTCACGTTGGAATGATTACAGCAAACTTGGTATTGGCAACAACTGGTACCAGACTATAACGGCAGATGCTCCTTCTTACGTGCGGCCATGATCTCTATCCGAATACTATAGTAGCGCCTTGACAAGGCAGGTTACTAGCTGCAGAGAGGATTGCGTTCCACAATAAATCATTATACATTTTGTAAGGGCACAAAAATGACACTTGTTCCTAGTTCTGCACACCAGCTGCTCCAGTGACTAGTTGCTGTAAATTGAAAATCGACTTAAATTCTCATACAATTAGACTTTATATAAATTATTTAATTTATTTTTAATAATGTTACAAAGTCCAGAAATCGTAGCACTGAACCACTGAAGTCGTCGCTTAGATCACATTGATTACATCACTTGGTGGCATCATTTGCAACAAAATGTATATGCTTTTCGTAAAACTTGATTACAGCTTGCGGACACTGAATGTTAGCCACTGCGGCGGGCACTATTTCAGCTCGAAACTTGCCCTGCCATTCGATAAGGAAACTTAGCCCGTCGGGTTCATCGGTGGCACCAAGAATTTTTGTTGTGGCAAATGACGTGCCCACTTCAGGCATATCTGGTTGCACCTTTTCATTGCTCTCCTGTAGTTCAGCTTCATCAGTCCATGACGAATTGGCCTTGCGTTTCAAATTCTTGCTCGCCATTCTTTTTAGTTTTTTATCTATCTTATATAAATTTCACTTTCCGTGCTTGTAGACATGTAGTCGTCGGCGATTCGTTGAGAAAGAAAGACTCAGAGTAGTTACCCGATGCTATTGTGAATATTATTACCATTGTGAATAAACGGGATTTTCGATTACAATAGCATTTCCATTTTTTTTTCTGTTATGGCCTAAATTTTGACAGAACTTGAATGAAACATTTCATTTGCAAATAAAAGTTTGTTCGATAATAAAAATCTCTAAAATTTCACACTTCTCAGCATGATCAACAATAAACCGTTAGAACAAACTATGCAATAATTTAATCAAACCTTCTTAAACAATATATTTGCAGTGTATATTTAAACCTGCTACTTTATACATTTATAAGTATACAAAAAATAAAGGCAAAAATCCAAAGTGTACAAAATGAATAAATGAGCACTTGAAGTGGCTACGACGATTACGTCCGTACATTCGTCCATCTGTCTTACCGTATTTATGTCCGTGGTCTACTACCATTTCTTGCTCAGCTTGGATTGTGCAAAATGGAAAAAGAAAAATTATCCTAGATATTGTCTAGCAATTTAGCTGATTAAGCTGATGGATGTAAAAGAGAAATGTTCCAACGATTAGTGAACGCAACGAACGAATGAACGAGTCGAGTCGAGTCGACTATGTACTCCGTAAAAGGGTTAATGCGATTTCTAGTGAAATAAAAAAAAAAATAAACCTTTGCAAATCTTTATTTCACTGTATAGACTGTAATTTTCCTACTATCAATCTTAAGCGAGTATTTCTCATTGTCATTGAAATCAATTTCAACTTATTGCTGGGCTAATAAAATATCTTAAGTAGAAATCTTAAATGATGCCTTCTTCGTTGCTTCATCTTTGTTACTTACCGGCACTACATGATTTTTGGCACCCCAACAGATGGGCTTGAAGGAACCTTTGCGTGTTGCTTCTTGAAATTCGTCGAATTGATTCTCCCAATCGTAAGAGATGAGACGCGCTTCCAGTGTCATGCCCGCCAGTTCGGGTGGTGAGGAAATTAGCACTGGATTTGAATCACTGCAAATGTAAAAGTAAAGAAATTTTTAGCTTTATTGTCTTGATTCGTTCGTTACTTATTAGCGTTATTGTCAACTTTGATTACGACTTAAAATACAATTTAAATGGATTTTCACGACAACAAAGAAAAACAAAAAAAAAAGGCAGCTTAATGGAGGAAATTTCAAAGAAATGCGCAATGAGTAGAAATCTTCAATACGTTTGCGAGAGTTGTTACATAAGTTGGTTATAAACGAGTGTTTAAAATGTGTAGGTTTTTTTTCTGTGTACTGTTTTGAAAACATAGGCAACTATTTTTATACTTTACTGAAGAATAATTCGGCTTTTATGGTGGAGAAGAGTAATGCACTATATATTTTTACTTCAGCCATATGAATTCTAGAAGAGTAAATTATGAAAATACTTAGTTGCTCCAACAATAAAAACATCTCCAACAATAAATGGTTCTCCATCAATAAATGCTTTTGCTCTTATTAAGGACTATTAAACAATATAAGTACAACGTATCCAAAAAAAAGGTTCTCCTCTCATCTTCTGCATAAATAAAATTGTATCATCAATAAATTGTGTTCCTTCTATAATAGCTTTTCCATCAATAAAAAGCTCTCCAACAATAAATGGTTTACTATTAATAAATGTTTCTGCTTTTATTAAAGCTTCTCCACCATTGGAGACAATAAAATTATAAACAAAATAAAAGATTCTCCATAGTTCAAAAGTCATTTTAAGGTCACAAAATTTTAAGTGGTGGGTTTTAGCGTAACTATGACATTTTCCAAATCTTCCATCAAATAAGCTGTAGACTTTAGCGAGAGATGCTTGACCATTGATGTTTTT
Organism: Leucophenga montana; assembly: GCA_035044765.1. Lineage (NCBI taxonomy): Eukaryota > Metazoa > Arthropoda > Insecta > Diptera > Drosophilidae > Leucophenga > Leucophenga montana. Next base: position 410,009 of record JAWNNQ010001689.1, on the reverse strand, counting down.
GTACATATTTATTAAAATTTATGGTTGATTACCAAGAGGAACAATTACCAGCAGCGTCAACGATTTGGAAATGCACCTTAAGAATATTTATTATATTTGAGGAATTCGTGCGTCACATACCGTCGAGTTTTAAACATCTGGTCTGAAACCTACTACAATTGATGGTCGAAAAAGCTGCATTTGACAGCGATCTTCCAAAGTTCATAGAAGCGTTTGACAAAGCTAAATTTCTCCATAAAATATCTCCATACAATTGTTCTATAAAACTACTATACAAAACTTCTTCATAAAACTTCTTCAGAATTTTAAAACATACATCCCTCGCATTATTTCTTTTGAGCTATTCACACCCATGCGCCGGACGATAGTCTCATCGTCCCATGCCACAGCTGCCAACTGCTGTTAGAGTCACTCATTGCAGCTTGGTTTCTTTTCTGGTGTTGTTGTTGTTGTTGTATTTTTTTGAAATTAGTGAGCTGTGAATCCCCAAAGTTGAGCTAATTAATCTTTTAGATTTTCAATTGTGAGGCACACACAGAAACACAAACCAACAGAGTACACAACTGGTTTGGATGCTACGATATAATAACTTCAGCTGCTTTTCTTTTATTTTTCACTTAATTTTGTTAAACTTTTTTTTTTCTCCCCAATTTTCCCGAATACTCAAAGAAAATTGCGGAATGCAAAAGCAAAGTGAAAATCTTAAATACTCGTAGCAGCAGCAGCATTCATTGGCAGTACGAGTATCTAGCTTATATAGCTTATAATACGAAAAAATATATATACCGCCCTCACAATTAGGCTAATTAATTTTGTGCGGTACCATTTCGAAAATACTGCTTTAATTTCCTGTGCACATAGACACACACACACACAAACACACACATACATGGAGAGATTGCCCAGTGCAGTACATCATTTCTTTTGCAATTCATTCCAGCTGTATGTGTGTGTGTGTGTGTGTGGTGTTCGTTTTGGAATCCTTTGCAAGCCGCAAACAAATCTCTTTTAATTAATTTATGATTCCTCGCTCAATCCGTCGAGCACTTTTACTGATAGAGGGTTGCCAGTTTGCCACTGCAAACCCCGTACCATTTTAAGAATGTCCAACCGACCGAACGTCTGTTATATTGATAAATATAAATATAAATGTGTGTGGGTGTGTATGTGTATATCTGTATTGGGGGGAGGGTTCTATGCCATTTGACCGACCAATGTGGTTCTTCGTTCGTCATTGTGCTGTACAAACCGCTTTTGCATTTATATTGCGAACCTCAACAATTTGCGGTTTGAGTACACGAAAATAATAATATAAAAAAGACAAATGTTACATTTGCGGATTGATCGCTGTCGCTCATTCATCCACTTAACGCAACTGCGGCCAAACTTCCCCCAAATTGACTATGGTCAATGCGAGTAGTAGTGTAGGCAATAGTAATAATCATTTAATATAAAATATGATATTACTACTCTCTGACATGTTTCCATATATGTATTGTATATGGGGAGTAGTATAGTAAGTAGCTTATGAATTGCAGAAAATAATTTGTTAAATCTTCTATATATGACTTCTGGTTGAAAAAATTTGTATTTATGAGTTTTTCCTTCGGTTTAGTTTAACGCACTGAAGCTTAGGCAATTTTTCTTTTAATTATTTGCGTTTTGGAGTGCTGGGAGTATGACTGTGTATGTTTTTTCATGGCAAATATTTGGCTGTTCATGGCAAATTAATTGCTTTATTTCATGCAGGAAACGAATCTGAACTTAAATTAAAAATCTGTAATAATTCGTGTTGGTTCCCATTGCTATTCACTTGGTAGACATTTCTTTCATTCACTACTCGATTCAGTGGATTCTAGTAACGGATACTTCTCTGAGATTCTCAGAAAATTTGTTTACAGCTGTGCTATATTAAGAAGGTGATCTCGTATGCTTGCATTAGATAGATGATGCGTTGTAAAATTTTTAGAGCGATTATATAAATTTCAGCTAGCTCAAGATCATTTTTATATTGAGAAAAAACAACAACAACTTTTTGTTACATCGACAAATTATTTAGCCATAGAACCTAGCTACAAGCTCTCATCAGTCTGCTGATCGCACATTGCAATTTTTGCTACTTATATCATGCTTCTCAGGAAAAGCGTGCATATGAGTTTATATACCTCCAATGATAAATAAGTTCACTTTTGCACGCATGCTATATCTGTAGTATTCTTGCAAGTACGGCGATCTTTTACACCCGGTGTATTGTTAGAATGATTTTATAGAATAACTTCAGTAGAGTATTATCGAAACCGGATAATCCATATAGGCAGTATAAAAAAACTGCCTGTGGGATTCGCGCCAGTTATCGGGGCCCGTTAGAGGATCACTCATCTTTTTTTTTTACTCCTATATATGTAAGAGTTGAAAACAGCGGGAGAATAAATCCTAAACCTTTCTATTCTCTACGCTTCTCTACATGATTTAGTCCTACTTCGAAACCCATGCAGCAGATTTATTAAAGATGGTGAAGTGATTAAACAAAAATTATTCCGAAAAAAACTGCTGTCCAGTTAGACGTTCCAAAATACCAGCTACAAGGAAACGAATTGGGATGGACCACCAAGAGTAATTGTGTGTTTTCAAGTAATTACTCATACGGCGAAGTTGCGTTGTAGAATTAGGGCCAGACATTGGTAGTCAATACAGGCTGTTAACACAGCTGCATGTATGCTGGTTTTTAACAAGCTGATAATTAAAACTATAGTAGCTACGCATCCATAGGTCAGTTTAGTCGCTATAGCCTGAACAAACGATCTCAGTAGATTGCTTGTTCGATTATGTGTTCAAAACACCTTCGATGATCTTCAACAGATAATTTGTTTGCTATTGGTATACATCACCAGCAAAACCATCAAAAACTGTTGTGTGTGTCGTAGATGAAGCTACTAAAAGGATCACCTCAATGAATCATTTTACTGACAAAAATTTCGTTAGAGTTTGTATCAAACTCTGCTGGAACTTAATGAACATGGAGATTTAATGCAAGTGCACGCCAACAAGACTAACTTCAGTGTGGTGAAAGTGATTTTAAAAGATGTCGCCTTGGTTTATGTTGGTAGGTTGTTCGAAAAAAGTCAGCGTTAAAGTTTGTCCTGACGGCCGCCAATTATCTGGGAAATACATGCACCGTAGCTTAGTGAAGTGAAGATAGAGGAGAAACTTTTCAAAACGCTAGCTCATGAGTTGGTTCGATGCCACAACAGGGTCAGATACTGAGTAACAAAGCAATAGTAAGAACTTAAAATTGATGCATCGAAACTCAAAAATGAAGTATTATTATAACAAATGAAAAAAATTTCCTTTTACTTTTAAGCCGCCAACGCTTTAAGAAAATCTGTAAAAGTCTCAATAATTTATATCACTTCACACCGGCTACAAACCGCAAAGAAACGTAAAGACCGAGTGAAATAATTACTTTAATTTTAATTTGGTTATGCTTTTTTACGCGTGAGTGTTCATTTGTTGTGTAAAAAACGATATTACTTACTCACAAGCAGCACGCCCATAGTTAAAGATACAAACAAACGAATATGTATCTGCAATATCTACCAGACGCGCTATACGTCATTTAAAATTAATTTCTTGCCACTGTAGTACGTAAATTGTAAAAACCACTATCACATTATTTTCGAAAATCTCGAAATGCAGTAGACAAACCGAACCGAACCGAACCAGACCAAACCAAACCAAACCAAGCCGTATCATAACGAATTGAACCCTGAATGAAGTAAACCAAACCAAACCAAACCAGAACAGACCAAAACCGAGCCGTAAACGTAAATTAAGCCAATAACATTTGCATGGGTATGATGATCAATGGAGCTGACCGACCGACCGACCGGGTCAGCATTCGATATAACAACAACAACAACAACATCAGCAGCAGCATACAGGAATATATGAACGTATGTTCTGTCGTGTATGTATAGGTTGTTATTTTTAGAGGTATAGAACTATGTTTTAAGTTAAAACACTGAATTTACATAGTTTCAAACTGAAGATTTGTTTTATTAGAATGTTAATTTGAAGCCATTAATGTTTAAATATGATATGTGAGCTGGCTCGCATAAGGCGCATTCTGTAAGTACATTTTTTGTTTAGAGTATACGTGATGCGAACATGATATACGATTCATTGAATTAGTCGTTCGGATGAACAACTATGTATGTCGTCCATACAAGTATGTCGTAACATACCCGAGCTGTTCACAATAGCATTGCCAGCTCTGACAAATTTAAACTCTATTGAAAAATAAAAACACCCTTTATATATGTACATATTTCGGCCGGTATATACACTACATATACACTCATCAGTCGTAGTTAAATCTCGAATTTTGTAGATACACTCACCGAGTACGTGTATATCTTCATTCTCAACAATTCATTCACTCATTCAAAATGCGTTATTGTGCTTTATGTACTTAGGCCTGAAGTTAACGATTTCAATGAGCCAAAGCTGCTGCACTACTATATGTATGTGTTTATATTTCTGTATATTGGTAACTCTATATGGCAACATAATGGCCAATTGAGTCAGTTGAACTGCAACAAACTTAGCTTACTCGCTATGTAGTATTCACACGGTTCTTTATTCATAGCTACGCCGCAGCATGTAGTACTTAAATGATGAGCGGTGTTACACTTAGAAAATCAATGCGTGCCGTATTGAATTACATACAAATACAATTCCCCGTATACCTATGTATGTATATAGAACCGTAGACCGAAATTAGCTTGCCAAAATGGCTTATAATTACATTAGAGTTGTGTAAGCACGAATGCAAAACTACATTAATAACAAAAGCACTATGGAAACAATAAAAGCGGAAACCGGAAGTGTTTTAGCTGCCATACCGATAACTCATGATAATGACTAAAAACGAACGGACGGACGGACTTTAATCGCAACACTTAAACTATAATATACCCGAAATTATTTAGATGCATTAGAAGTGCCTTACCGCCTGCAGTTAAATTAAATACAAAACAATAAAATAGTTCAAGTGTCAATAAATTTTGTCGTTTACAAGATATGTTAGTCGATATTTCTTTCTGTATTATAATTATCTGTGACAATAAATTTAATTCTATGAAATTTAGTTGGATTTGAAGCATATTTATAGAAGTATCTGCATGGCGTTTTACTTCTTGGAGTATCTAGTAAGTTCAAGCGTCACATACGGTTCATCGGTTCAATAAATTAGTCAAAACTTTTATAGGAAACTAACGTACACGGCGTGCGTTGCTACGTTCACTATGGTTTTTCTTTTATGTGGTACCGTGGTACCGGTGCTTTTTTCAGCTAAACTCATTCTTTCCTGTAATCTTCACATACTATGTAACCATTATTGCGTATTCTTCGCGCGCTGTTACGTCCAGTGGATCCTCATCTTATGGATCTTATGTTCCCGGTGCCCTTTACATATATGTATGTTGAATCTCTCATTTTCAATTCACAGTGTTCATGCTAGATTTGAGTCCAAATTGGCTTTGAATGTACAAACTATACTACAAAGTAGGCTAAGAAAATATGACAGCGCAATTTTTAAGTCAAGACAGTGTGTACTATAATCTGAGTATGTGAAATGCGATCGAGATCATACTTCACAGTATCGCTTTCCTGAAATATGTGACAATGCCTTGAGTATTTTTTTGAATTCAAAGGTGGGAGCAGCTAAGATGCAACCGTGTTTAATAAAAAGAATTAAAAATAACCACAGTGCAAACATATGCACGTAGACTAGTCCAAATAGGGTAAAAAATGGTAGAAAAAAGGAAAAGAAAGTGAGTTCCTGCAGCCAACCTAACACTCACTTCCGTTGTAAAATTCATCGTTGGTAGACGTCTTTAGCTTGTGCTGTAGTGTGATACCGAATTAGTATATATTGCAAACATCTCAATTATTACATTAAAATAGAATACATTGGAGTGTTTAAAGCAGTGAAACGCACACAAATACTGTTTTATTTTGTGTATTGCTTGCATATTTTGCCATTAAATGAAGTCTCTCATGAGCGCTCCTATATGTGAAAAGAAAACAGCTGATCTCCGCACGCCTGCGACGCCATACTCATCGCTTGTTTAAAGGTAACATACATACGACATTCATTTTTATACATATATACTGTACTACGATAGTATGGCCAGCGGTCGACTCAATCAACCGGAATCTATGAATAATTTTGTTTATTATTGTGTTTCAACGTACGCCAATTAAACGTGAGCTAATATACAGTGAAACGGTAGTATTAACAGTTTGATAACAGTGACTGTTATTGGTAATATACATATGTATGTAAGTGCTTCTAGAAAGAACGTAGTACCTCGCCGAAATGGGTAAAAAAAAAAAACGCGACTTATTATCTACGACCATACTACCGAGATTTGCTTCATAGCTATGTTGAAAGGCACAGCTCCCACTACTATTAGATCAGGTGACTAGCGCCATGTATGATCTGGAAATAAGTAGTTATTCTCAATAAGTTGTTAAAGTATGTACGCTTGAAGCTCAGCTAAGATATCAGTGTCTTGCTATACTCATAAATAGAACATACTACTAGCCTTCATTTATCAAAACCACAAACCCCTTACTAAACTATAATAAACGGCTTTTCAAGCCAAGTTTTCAATTTTGTTCTGCTACTTAATTGGCATACGTTAGTTACTTGTGTCATTGTTGTTAGTAACTCATTGCTGTCAGTTTTGTTGTCATTGTTTAATTAAACTTGAAACGAAATCGGCTTTGTTGACCAAACAGTGACAATGTTAGCAGCAGCATTAGCAGCAGCGGCAAAAGCTTTTGGTATAGATACATTTGTATCCGTAACTATGCATAGGCAGTAAACGTATCTGTAGGCAGGTGTGTGTGTATACAAATACGCGAGTTTTTGGAATTCATTATGAATTTTAATCCAGCTATCGTATATCGCACTTTCGCGCGGCCTCTGAAATTGTATCTACGCGTATGTGCAACATGTGCAGCAGCACATTTAGCGCAACAAAATTGCAGCACATTGGAATGACGATGACAAGTGTAGCAACGATAAGGGACGACAATTGCATTGTGTGTTTTTCGGCAACACAATTGCAAATGACTTTATCAATTCATGTAGATTTTTGGTAACAACAACATTGAACAAAAATACTCCTAACAAGCACAACGATAAGTATCTACAATAACGTTGGTAGATACAATAAAAAGTCTATGTGTAGGAGTGTAGATATATGTGGTTCCTGGCCGCAAACAATTGCAGGCGCATAAGAGAACAATCTAAAGGACTATGTTTGATATATTGAATGAGTTTAGGTTGAGATAGAAAGTTTTTAGCCAAAAAAAGTAGCAGTAGTCATAAGTTATCAACTTCAAATAGTAAACGTTTGATCAGTGATCAACTGTGAACTCGACAACTGTTGAATTCGGTGTCAAATTTTGTAAGTAACCTTGCGAAAGCAGCTGATAAATAGTATGCGTCAAATGACATTCTAACGATGAACGGGAACTGCGACTTAAGCGAATATCTTTTGTAGCCCAGCCCAGCTATGGTTATGTCATTTACTCAAGATCGTCTCTGTGTCTTTATTCGATCTGAAAATATCATTCGTCGAAATGTTCCCGACTGTATCAGGCGAAATAAAATGGCTGTGCATCTGCTCGATTCTAAGCCTGCCCAAAGCCGAACAGTCGCTGAGCAACTGTAGGCGAGTTTCGTCATTCTCAAGACAGAGTCATCTACACTCTATTTTTAAGGAAAGAGCTAGCTTCTTTATATAATATCTCAGTCGGTGATAATCAGTCATGTAGCCTACAATCAGCCTTAGGTTCGTGACGTCCTTTCGGTGTATTCTGTGCTTATTGGCAGAACTTCTAAAGAAGTATCCAATGATTAATTTAGGCTTAGCGTGGCCTAGTCTATATAAAGTTTACGAAACCAAAAAGAAAGTTGTCTAGCTCAGAATCCAGATAAAGAAGATCATCCTCGACGAAAACCTCACGTCCGACTAAACAGACGTTTACATGTTCAGTTGGTCATTGTTGTCCAACTTAGTTTTTTATCAAGGGTCATCCCAAAGACCATCATCTTGTCGTAATACACTGGAACTAGCTCCAATTTGTACAGTCTTCTGTGGATTTACATTTAGACTCTCCTTGGCACACCATACAGCCACTATTCGAAGAGCTACGCAGATCGTCAGCATAGCCAATTATATTGTACCCTTGAGAACTGTACTGAAGCTCGGTTAGCAGGTCATCTATCTCTTCAATGTTGTATCGTATTATTTTTAGTAAAGTACCTACTAAATTTACAGCTGATCACTCGCATTCAGCAGAGACAACTTTGATAATCGAGAAATGATCAGTGATTTATGTTAATGGTTCTTACTGCATGAGTGTGCTTTTTCTAAATCTTTTATGGTTACTCTCGCATATGCATCGCAGTTAAAATTTAACTCTTAAAACAGCAGTTAAGTCAGAACGCGAAGCGGTTGATGTTAATAAATGAACGTATGAATGAACGAATGAACCCGAATTGAAATCACCATCCAATGTGTTGTTATAGTTTTGCTCTCCCTTACTGTAGTTGTTGGTGTTGTTGTTGTTGCTGTGGAAAATTCAATTTTCGCAATACATATGCATGCATGTATAAGGACAGATGCATTGCAGCGCATAAATAAAACTTGCAACTCACATACATAGCATCGATGAGTAGTATAGAGTACCAACCACTGACCACATTGCTGATTCGTACTGCACACCATAGATTCATGTATGCACATGCAGTATGCTGCATGTGGGCGTGCTGCATGCTCATAATTTTAATTATACTGAGTGCCAATGAAGTTCTTATGCACAGTAATGAAAACAAGCGACAGAGTTCAAATCATCCAAACCATCACAGTTCACAAATGCAAACAAAAATTTACCGAGTTGTATCTTAGCACTCATCTGAATGTATATGCATCTATATTTATGTATAAAGGACTTGCTTTGCGGCATTAGTACATATACAGCCAGGCAGGCTGGCTGGCAGTCTCTCTCAATACATACTAAATCACTGCGATTGATGACGATGGCGTCATGGTACTTTACATTAATTCCATCTGTTTATTTCATTTATATTTATTACGCATATTTTTCCACTATTTCCACATATGTAGATACATACATATATTTGGGGTTGGTATTTCCATTATAGTCAAGTGGGGCAGTGCTACTATTAGTGGTCGGAGATATTAGTAACGCTGTGTGCGGTTAAATTGCACAACCCTCTAATTTATAGTTATAGATACATATGTTTACCGTTTGAATATAATGATGTCGTAGTTGAGATAAATAATCAAATAATGCGGGAAGCGGATTTACGTCAATTTTTTTGGAATGAAACCCAAAGTAGAATAAAATATCGATATGCATATTGAAAAATTTAAACTTTCCACGTAGACTAGGTTAGGTTCGATTGTAATGGTTGAGTCAATGATGGCATCATGCGATCTGATCTCTGATTTTATTGCTACTGGCTTTTCCAATGGATATTCACTTTCGCTAAGAAGTTCAGTACGAATGTAACCTCTATTGCTCTATTGATGTAACCTCTAGAGCTGTCTTCTCATTTGTTCAAAGTATTTTTGGGTCGTAGATTCCAAAAATACTTTGCGCTACTATTTAGACGTATTAAATCTCGTATAAAAATTAAAAAAAAAAGATTTAGACGTTTAAATATTTAAAACATTTAAACTTGAAACATCGTTGTAAGTCCTTCGTATTAAAATCTTTTAAAATTCCCAAAATTCTTCAATCTACATTTTTTAAATCTTAATTATTTGCACAAACTTCAATACAATCTCCCCACAAGACTTCTCACTTTCTCATACCAAAAATCAGTCATTATTGATAAGGCGCTATCGCTCAAATCTGTGAATACGCATTAAGCTTTAATATCTAACGCTTAGAGCTGTCTGTTCGGTTGTGTTTTGCTTCAATATTAACGACCCAAAGGTGATTATCCGCAGCATTGGAGCAAGAGCAAAGAAAAAATAAAAAACATCCAGAATGATGAAGGCTTTTGTGGAAGCAGTTGAAGCAGAACAATTCAATACCGGCTAAAGTCAAAGTTCTGTTTACTTAACACTTGACGTTAATAGAAATCAATATTTTCTAAATAAACAGCGCTCATTGAGCTTCATGAGTTGTGTCCTGGTTGTTGGTCCTTTCAGTTAGTATAGTGTCTGTGTTTGTGTTGTAGTTACTTCCTGCTTCTGGCGGTGCTGCATCTGCTGCTGTACGTAATTTATTTTTGCACATTCACAATTAGAAGAAGGACAACCTTTGAATAGTATGAATTGAGTTCGTTTTCCAATTGTGTTTGTTACGTAAATACTCGTAAAGAATTTACTTTAGTCGTCGTCAGGACACTCATACTAGAGAAGAGTGTAGTATCTATGTGAATTTTATAGTAGTGCTAGCAAAAATACCCGGCGTTGCAGAGAAAGATTGTCTCACAATAATTGTGATCAACACATTTACATTTGGTAAATATTTAGTATTACTTAAAATGAATTTGATTTCTGTGTACCTACTTCAATAATTGCGCTCGCACTCAATGCTTCTGTGCAGGTTTAGGCACACTTCTGCTTTAAAACATTTGATTTCGATTAAATGATAGAAAATCACTTCAAGAGTCTTCACTTCGAACTTGACTGCAGTTTAATATGCTTGTTCAGATTTTCGAATTCGTATAAATTGCTCGAATTCACTTTTGTTAAAATGGTTCGTTCAAATTCGAGTTCCAATACACGTATAAACGTGCAAACGTACAATTTTATTTCCATATATATACAAAAATGAAGTTATTTATCTATCTATCTATTGGTACGACTTGAAACGTTGCAAGTTCGTTAGGTGATTTGGTTATGCAACAACATCATTAAATCACCAATTACTTCAGTCAACAGAAAGCGCACAAACCGAATTTCCTTCAACAAGACACGGAAGCGAGTGAATAAATGAAGAAACTAGTCGGTACCTAATAGTGAACGTTTATATAGCGTCTATATTTGTATATCTATGTATCTACAGTGTATACTACTCGTACATATGTATGGAGTGAGTCCTGGCAATATTAACAAAGACAATAACCAGCCAACAACTTTGACTTGGTCTTGGGATTTATGTATATAAATGTAAATTGTATGGTGCGAGGGTTGCATAAAAAAAAGTGAGGTAAAATATATCAGCTCACAACTAGCTCCATGGTTACTACCAAAAAAAAAAAAAAAAAAAAAAAATCATCGAAATTGCTTGAATTTTAAATAAAATTCTATTAAAACGCTAAAAATTACGCTAAGAAAAAATTGCAACTTGAAAATAAAAAAGAAAAAAAAAAACACTGGAGTTGAGTGTGCCAGTACTAAAGTGTGTGTGAGTACCAAAGTTCTGCCAGTGCTCGAAATTCGACATTTTGTCTTAAAAGTACCTACTAATTGTAAAAATAACAATAATACCGGAGATTTAAAGGAGTGTCATCTCTAAATCTGGGCCGCCCCGAAAGAGAGCGGCAAAAGTGAGCATGCATCAGTGTGGGTGTGCTGTTTCACTATGTATGATGTACTGCATATTTGCTTCCACCAAGTTTTCTCTTGCCTCTTCTCATTTATTTGCAACTTTGTAATCACTTAAACGTTTAGTACATGGTAGAATAATATAATGTAGCGTGTTCCGAATAGCTGCTCTATGATAATAGATAAAAAATATTTTCTATCTCTATGTTGCACTCTAAGGGAGGTTCACATTGTAGAGCATGTTGGTCGAGCAACTCGAAACTGTTGGAGTGCGCAATTGCCAACATGTTGGCGAACAACATATTAGAGCGTGTCTTGTCTTGATTTAGCAGCAAAATAAAATACTTATTTTTTTTTCTTTGTTCCATATAACGTTTCCATAAGCTTACAATTTTTGAAATTCATAAAACTAGCGATTGAAAATGAGTAACTTAGTATTTCTGATGCATGTTCATTGGGTCTACCGGTCACTCTGAACGCTTGCTTAAGTAAAGCCATAAAACGAAACACACAAATGTACCGTTATCTATGTATGTGGTAGTCCAAATGAAAAAAAAAATTAGCATGTTTTTCGTGTTCAGCGCATTTATTTTTATATTTTTTAATTTTATTTTTTTCATATCTCATTGCAGCCGCTTGCAGCGCCATCTTTGCTTACTGCATCAATAATATCACAATATCATAAATATCAAAAGATAAAATCGCCAACAAAATGTCTAAAAAAAATAACATTGTCGAGGGGATTGATGCAAGACCTGTGTCTGCAAAGAAGGTTATGCCTTACAATGTAAAGTGGCCGGGTTGTCGCAATGGAGTTGCTCAGCAGCAGCAATCAAAAGCCACAGAAAATTTTACTAATAAGTGTCAGGGTTATGCAGGCCAATGTCAAACCTGGGTGCCGGTGGATGATATACAGTGTGCGAAGTCTATTGATGAGTTAGAAGTGGGACTGAAGTTTGTGAACCTGCAAAGCTTCGAAGCTGCCAAGGAGCCCAGCACAGCAATAACTACTACGGATGATTTGCAGATGCAGACCGAAACTAATTTTGATATGAACACCAGTACAGAGTTGCCAAGCTCCGAAGCAGCCAAGGAGCCACCCAGCACACCAACATTTTCTACAGCAGTCAAGGAGGTTGTACAAGTGCTCAGTGTACAGATAATCCAACCAGCACGGAGCACCACAGACATTTCAACCATCTATAAAGCAACTGAAGATACTACCAAAGAGCAGCGCCAGCTTGACTATGTGGAACAAGCATCCAATTTTAATATGAAACTAAATACTTGGTCATCGGGGAACGTTCACCAATGTAGTACTGAGTTTGAAGAGAGCAAACAACTCGACGAAATGCCATCAACTTCGAAAAATACCAGACTGACTTCATTACTGTGCAGCCAGAAAAGCGAAACACAGGCCAATTTGAATACTTGGCAATCGGCAACCAAAAACCAAAGTACAGAATTCGTTACTGAGTTCGAAAAGAGTCAACAACGCGACGAAGTGCCAACAACTTCGAAAAAGGCTTTGCAAGGGCCTAACCAAACTGCTTTTGATCCAATTACCACGTCAAACTTGTCAAAAAGAGTGGAAAGAGTGTGCTTTCGAACCAATTCGAATGGAACCGCCAAAGATGAAAATAATTCTGTCGCTCCGAAAAATGTACCCCACAAAATAGTTGGTGCAACCCGTTCAAATGGACAAGTTTTGTTTTTAATGAAGTGGAAGAACAGCGATCGTGCTGATTTAGTGCCAGCGGAGGATGCCAACAAGATGTGTCCCCAACTAGTGATACAATTCTATGAGGAACACCTAAAATGGCACAACAAAAAAATTTAATGATGAAATGGCAGTGCCGCTAGCTGAGAATGAAGACGATGGTGATGAGTCGATGGGTTGAGACGACCTCGCTTCGATGGCAATAATGAGGTTGGATTAGTTATCAGACATGGTTGCAACATATAACATCTGCTAACCTTAGTTGTACCCTATCTTAATTCGATTGACTTTTAATTTCTTTTTAATCAAACCTTTTCTATACCACTCACACATAGTGTGAAATGGTAATATCATTGTAAACCCCATAACGTATTTATATTCTAGATTAGTACGATGAGACGAGTCCGTCTGTATGTCCGCCTGTCCGACTGTCCGTCTGTCTGAATGTCTGACTACTGTCCGTCTGTATGTTACGCATTTTTTGGGGACCAATTTATATGCTATCCAGTTGATAATTGACACATACACTTTTTTATTGCAGTAGAGTATGAAGATTGACCCGCCACGCTTTGGGGTAGTCCCTATTTAAACCAAAACTCAGCAATCCCCCTCCCACCAACCCGTGTGGATGGTATAGAACTTCGGTTCAGCCGAAATTAACATTTTCTACTCTTTTCTAATTCAATATTGAAAAATTGTCTTCTCTGGTTTTCGAATACGAATAAATTGTTCCGATGTGTGATTGCTTTAATATAGTCCCACTTTCAGAATAATTTCATGATTTGATTTCTCCTGCAATTGGCACTAAGAAATTCACATTGTGAAGGTCTGTTAAATTCAAATCGCGAAATACTTATGAAAGTGAAATAAGGAACATTTTAACGTAATCAATTAAGAACGATTTAAGTGAAAGCAGAATTCATATAAGAAATATAATTTCGAATTCATTTAAAACAATAAATATACAACCCTCGTGTAAGTTAAGGTACTCTATCCAACTTTTATTTTAAAATTGAACTGAACTCAAGAGAGATAGCAGTGACAAAACTGTAAGAAAGAGCATGTAGGTTTGTATTTCTTGCATATATATGCAGAAGAAGGACTTACGTTGCCAGTTGTTCGATGCCAAGTGAATGCAATACAGTCGGTAGACTCGGCAGTGAATGACACGTTGTCAGTTTCTTCTGGCGTGGATAGTAAAGTGTCAGCACTGTGCAGCTTTCTTCTTTCATTGTGAGTCCACCTGTAAAGAAAAAGCCAGAAATTGTGAATGGGCATGAGAACATGAAAACAAATATATAAAATGAGAAAATGAAAAAAAAAAAAAAACAAATGTAAAAATATATATACGATAAAAGAAACAAAAAATCCTTGACGACAATTTCCTGGATGGCTGGCAAACGAAGCTAAAGTCGTCAACAACAACTCTGAATCGTACTGCTTGACTGACTGAGTGACTGCCTGACTGGCTATGAACAAAAGAGAAAATTAAGACTAGAAAGGATAATATTCCATGAAGCAAACGATTGCTCAAGTAAAATACTACTACCTACTACTATAAGATAGTTTCAGTAAGCGAACAAACGAATGAATCAAGTTTGTATGTAGTAAATGTTGCTAAATGCTTGGCTGACTATCTGCTTTCAGCTGATGCCACTATATATATACGTTAGGTTTTATTCTTTCTTTTTTTTCTGGCTTCTTGGGAGCACTAACTCCAAAGCAAATTGCAGTATTTGAACGCCTGAGTGCCTGCGACTGCTGTGACTCTTACGTTTAACTTTATGCATATACGAATATCCAACTATCTATCTATCTAAATACATATCTGTCTGTGTCAGTCTATGCGAAAAGTCAAAATTTTGAATTGTATTGCTGCAGCAGCGACTCCTTGGAGAGTTTATGTTGCTGCCAACTTGCAAGGATGTATGCAGGTATCCTTGTGGTAAATTCGGCTTCTTTGTACGTTTTTTTTCTTTCTTTTTGTTCGCTTCTTAGATTTTTATTATGTCGCTTGCCTGCCTGATTTAAATGTGTCATAACGATTGCCTGCGCTTGTTTATAGTTTTCATTTCGTTTTTATGATTTTTCTAGCTGATATATAAAAACGATATATAAAATTTGTGCAATTTTTATTTTTGTCTAAAGTCTGCGCAAAAAATACTTGCAGAAAATTAAATATTTCTCAACATAAAGTGAAATCAAATTGCTAAATTCTTAAAAAAATGATAAAACTTTGCATTTTAACGAAATCGATTCCGATAAAATTATTCGAATGGAAATCTAAAACTTAGGGATATGTGTTGTAACTGGCAGAGAAAATCTTAAATATTTCAATTTTTTGAGTAAGTATTACTACCAAAACTACCATGTACTGGCGCAGTACTTACAAAAACAGTTTTATTTTTTAAACAGTTCCATCAAAGAAGGGATTAAGTTTGATTTTGAGTATTGGTATAAAATAAGTGCAAAAAAGTTTACCAGACTTAACTTTGAATCAAAAACATTTTTCTCGAACTTCACATCTGCAGCTGCTTAGTAATTGTAAAATCATATCTAAAATTCCTTGACACTCTCAGGCTTTTTTTTTTTAATTTAAATCATGTCTAATTCAATTTTGTAGTTTTATATTGTGAATTTGAATTGCAGAACCGCCCGGTAATAATTTTTTTTTCAAAAAAGAACAAACTATTCTGTACAGATGCTATAAGCAATAAGTAGAAGCAGCGCAAAACATGCGCTAAAACATGTTTGCCAAAAACAGCTGATCCGCATTTGGCAGGATTTGATTTTTGTTTCTAATAAGATCGGTTGTATTTATTTTGTTTTATTGCGAGTTATAATTAGAAATTAATTAATAATTATTGTGCACATATTCTTAAAATCATTTACTATAATGTGAACAAACACAAATCAATAGTGGCTAATACTAAATTAATGCTTAAATTAGCATTATCTGCGCTCATCAACAATGTCAGCATCTAAGCACAGCGTAGCAACACGGATAAGTATTCCCCGTGCTAAGGAACGAGCTACGCAGCCAAGGAGCATGCTAAGTCATTGCCAAGGAGCGCGCTATACTATACTGAAGATCATGGATAACAGTCGGCGAATCTTGTAAGTACGTATAATCTTATTAAAGGTAGTCGGCCTCAAAAATAGCTATCTCGCAGCTCATATGCTGCAATAAGTTCTTGTGCCGAACGCTGGCTGTTGTTGTTGTGGTTGTTGTTGTTGTTGTTGTTGTTGTTGTTGTTGTTGTTGTTGTTGTAACAGCTTGACTTGAGCTGATTTCTCGTTGTGCGGTGCATAAAACCAGTCGCCCTTGGGAACGAACGCTTGTTGTTGTAACAGCTTGTGAGTAATTCCACGATCAATATATCGTATCCAATTGCAGCGGACGCGATGGACAGTAGCAGAAGTGAGTCATGATATGCGGCGATTGAACACACTCAGGACAGCAATAATTGTTGCTTATCTCGATTCGTTCCCTGTAACGATTTTACAACTTGCTATATCCATTGAGTCCTACCGGATACCGGATATATAAAAGCGCTCCTCTAGTTCGCCTTGAGGTATAGTCTTAACGCTTAACATTGCCAATATGGCTTTGTAGGAGACTCTCATCAACAGCGGCAGTTGTAAATGGCCGGAGTCGCCGCTAGTTGTATTATTTGTATGCAGCCAATTCAGTCAGTTTCATTTCAGTTAGCCTCTTTTGACACTAAAAACACACACACCCTAATCCGGTATTTGAACCCGGAGAAACAATGCACATAAGCGCAGCATACAGCAAGCAAACACTACGATAAGCAAGCCAGCCAAATTAGAACAGAGTTATCGAGTTCGGCTGGGGTAGGATTATGTTTGTGCAACCGAAGTTACTCAAGCATTCAGTAGTATTTCGAAGCGGCTCTGAATTCTTCTAAGATTACATCTAAATGAGCACGGCCGTCATTATTTTGTATTGTCGACATGTAACTTTTATTACCGGAAAGAAGTCGACGAGTGATGTACGTCTGACTGTCCTTCTGTTTGTAAGTAATGGTATTAATACTTTTTACACACTGAAGGTTTACCAACTTTAAACTCTGAGACCGGCAAAAGTTTCAAACCACCTAGTCAATATGCTGTGCTAACTTTTAGTAATGGGACCTATAGAAAACCAGATACTATTTTTACTGTTTTGTGTGTAAAAGTTATTTGTTAGAATTATATCTAGTAGAATTCCAGTAAGGTAGCTTCAGTTGATTTGCAGTCTGAGACGTTTGATTGCAAATAATGGGCGTGTCATACAAACACACTGGCAGGATTTAGAAGCATTTTTTAAAATTGCCACGAGCATCAATTTATTTGAACTAAAATTCTTGTAAACGAGTACTTTAAATCCCCACTGCAGCTTTTACAGAGGTTTCTATTGGAAACATTTGAATGATAAATACTATCAATTCAAAATGTTTGCACACTTCAATAAAACAAACCTCTGGAAACTCTATTACAAAGTTAGTATATCAACTTGAAGTCATCTTCTATAGTTACTGAAAAATTTTAGGTTATGCAGCGAAAACGCTTTATTTGAAGTTTCGTTTTTATTTGTACACCATGCGTGGTCTTCGTATAAATATTTTCACATGTGTCTGTCTACCAATTCAGACTCTGAGTTAGATACATGGGGTTGTCTATATTACATATATCTTCTATTTACGTGAATTTATTTACCTACGAATCACTTTTAATTCTTATTACTGTTCGGATTCCAAAAAATTTACCATAAAAATATTATTTAAAAACTGTATTTTTAGCTTGGTTGCTTAGAAAAAGTAATCAAAGAGCCTAAATATAAATATCTGTAATTAATTAGGTCCGCTGTTAAACTATTTTTTGGCCAGCATAAAAAGTCTGCCAATAAAAAAGCTTTTGCAGGCCTTATTCGTTCCTAGCTTGCTCAGCTTGTTCATTTGCAGATCCACGGTGATGTTAACTACTTTCTAATGAAGTCTTAGCTTTCTTGACAGACCTTGCATATAATCTGCTCTGGTTTTCGCCATCCCCAAAGTTTTGATATTTAGAGTTCCATGAATTGTCATGAATTTATGCGTATACCTTCCGGACTGGTTTCTTTTCTTTTAGTTGTGAGTTGCTACCAAGGAGTTGCTACCTCAAGGTCGTCTTCGTATGCTAATTTGTCTCCTACTAGTTTTTATGGTAAAGTATTATATTTGTTCCAGCGTACACGTTATTTACCTAATATAAAAAGGGTTTAATTTTAAAATTTTTAAAAGCATTTTTTATACCACAGCGCGTGCGTGTAGAGTCCCATTTTTCCTATGGTACTTTTCCTCCCTTTATCCTTCTCAAATATAGTAAGTAACATTCTCGTACTTTAAACTCTTACAGGAAACTAAATAATTTAGTTTTTCTATTGTCTATTGTTCATACGGACGGTCAATAATATTCACCAATTTTTGAAAGCAGCATTGTAGTTCCATAGTTTACAAAGGCGTACAATTTCGTAATTCCTCTGTATAATAATAATATTTTTGCGTGTTCTTTTTTTTTAACTTTTTGGAACTGGATGTATGCGAAACAAAATTTAGATTTGTAAATATAGCACAACATTTTTACGCATGTCAAAAGACAGGTGGTCTAAATTTACTGGCCTGAACGGATTTCGACTCTTTTCAGACAGAATTTTCTTGCTTCTAGAATCTGTCTATAAAACAGAATTACGGCTTGATAGTTTGATACTAATTTCGTTTCTATGTATAAACCGCATGGTTTCTATTGAAATTTGTACATCTGACGTGTCAATATAATTTCAATGGAAAGACAAATAAGGACGGTTGTTGTCATATTTTATTCTGAGATGAAGTTGCAAATCATATTGTCCATAACCTTCATAGTCAGCAGGCCCAATGGAGTAGTCGTTGTTCTTGACAGGTTTCGATGCACCTTCAACCTAGCAATCGTTTTTTATAATGTCTTTGAAGATTACTTCTAAACACAAAATATATTGTCCAACTACTTTTGCGGCTGACATTAATACTAAATAATTTTTTTTTTTTTGGCCCAACCTAGACGTCAACGTTGATGATGACGGCGGAATGTGAATCTCCCCAGAGCACTTACCCAACGTAATTGCCTTTCGTGACGAACTGTCATAAATGCATTCGGCAACGAGTCTATCGCCTGGCATAGAATGCACCGCATTTGGCAGGCGACGAAAGTCCTGATAGGCAACGTCTATGTTGCTGTCGTGTGCAATTGGCGGAAGTTCCTCGGTTTGGCGAATCTGCAATAAGTTTGCTCATTAGCATTTAGGTTTTTTGTCAACGTTTCGTATAGTATATGTATACGAATGTATGTATGTATGTATATTTGAGTTTGAGTTTGTGGCTTGGCTGTCGTTCAATATTTGCCAATGTGACTTTCGTGCAGAACAGAACAGCACAGGCACAGGCACAAAGCTGCATGCTATATTTTGTAGAACATAGATTAACAACTGCAAATAAGCGCGCATTGAGCCATGAAAAAAGCCATACACTCAAATACACACACACACACACACACCGAACTATAGTGAAAGAAGAAAGGCACACGATGAATGTCGATGCGGATGATGATGACGTTGACGACAGTATTTGTACTACTCACCTGTCGTAGCTTAACCTCCTTTCCGATTTGATGTGTGCGCATCATGACCGCAAAAATGTTTATGCCTTGTGGTGGAAATCCATACCCGGTACAATCCTCAATGCATTGGCCCTCGGATATAACACGCTTTTGTCCGGGCGGTATAATGTGGCGCCAATTGGGATCCATGCCTGTAAGCGTATGCAACAAAATTTTTTTGCGTTTAATTAGTGACAAGCGTTCAAGCAAGTGTATGAAACGTTAATAGCTATACGTACATAGATGTACTTACATACGTACGTGTATCTGTATCTCAATAACGAGTGTATATGTAGAAAATCTATCTACACGTTCGACTTTGATCGTTGATTTTTTAATTCAATTGCAAAAACGTGTAATTAGATTTTAATTGACGCTTTGATGTGCTAACGACATCTACTACCTACCTACCTACCTACATATATTTGTACATAGTATATGTATCTGGGCTGTGGTGTATCTAACGCTTTTGATGATTTTATTGCTTTTGCTATTCGCCTATGCGCTATCAATTAAAAATTGTCAACGCTGAAAATTTTGCAAAGTCGTTTTTTAATCAAATTATGCTGGCAGTGAAAATATCTTATATAGAGCATATATACTATATACGATATATATGGTATACAATATTTACTTGCGCGCACTCACTCAATTAAGTAATCCTCTTTTCATATCTGGCGTATGCATGCTATTAACTCGGTATGTTGCTCAAACCAAATGCCATGTCAGCCACTTTGACAGCAACAGCGGTAGCTATATATAGGGTTTTTCAATAGGGTCATAATAATTTTTTATATTGAAACTAACACACTTAAATTTTTTTAGCAACGGTCAACGTCAAGTTGTCAGTTAAGGTTTACATTTTTATCATGGTGAATTTCACGAACGACTAACGAAATTCTGAGTCGATGGTCGCAATTTTAAGAGCCGCTTACTCCAATTTTTGGTCGTAATAATCGTCCCAGCATATAGACTGCGTCTGCTATAGTGCATTAGTTCAAGTCAACATATTCATTATTGTATGTTGCTGTGCCAGTGTGACAACGCACCGGTCGAAGTACCGAAAATACTGCATCCGTATATGCATCAGTTCAAAATGAGCCAAATCCGTCGAATCCACGCCGTTCACAAGAATTGACAATCTCGAATTTTGAATTAAGATCTTGGCCTACACCCTTGCAAGATAAAACTAACTCAAGAACTGAAGCTTACTGATCATTTGCAGCATTTTGGGAATCTTGGACTCTGCAAAAGTTTGAAGAAAATGCTGAATTTCATCAAAAAATCATCTTCAGCCATGAAGTTTATTAATCTCTTGTTGGCTTTGTTAATAAGTAAACTATGCGTTATTTAATACCAACAGATTCTCATGTGCTTCAAGAGCCTTCATTGCACCATGTGGTATGAATTTCCGGACCGAAAATCGGTAATAATATTTAATATTTTTCAAACGTTGCTCTTACATCATGATAAAAATGTAAACCTGGACTGATAAAAGTTGTTATCTCCCTATTGAAAAACCCTGTATATGTACATAATACAATTTCATGTGTCACATTTCAAAATATTTTGCAATCTATTTTTGTCAATTTCATTTATTTTCAACAAACTTTTGGTTGTTGTTGTTGCATTTCAACCGAAAACCAATCAAATACTCGTGGGAATTCCATTCGCATAGCAACTGATTGATTTTATTGTATTACAGATTTTCAATATTATGTATATTTATGCGTTTTGTATTTGGTATGTATTGCATATTTATTATCGCAAATAATATAATTTCTCTATAGGCTTTTGCATGGTTGTGCTGCTAATTTTTTATGCAACTAACAAAAATTTTCATTTTGTTTTCATTAAATAAGATAGATTGTATTTAAAATGATATTATTCTCAAATTTGTAATATATTTAATCAAGTTAGATAGAGTATACAGTCGCAGCTCTGAAATTGTGTGGTACTTCGTTGCGTATCAAGATCTGTAGTTACAAATTAGTGAAAATTGTACTGTTTTTCCTTCTTTCTTTCTTTCTTTCTTTGGTAGCTTAAAGCTTCAACTGGAATGTTCCCCCGAACTCTATAGGGTGTAACAGTCTAAGCTTTTGTTGATCAGAAAAACTCTTGTAGTATAGACCAAAGCCAGAAAATGCACCTTTTTGACGATTGTGAATGAAATAGGCGGTTGAGCATAATTTTGTCGGGTATGAAATAGCTAGAAATAATAGATAATTAATTAAACAGAAAAATTATAATTGAGTGTGGTTTGACCTCACGGCCTTTGGATTGTTAATCATCATAGACAGATGAGCTACCTGAAATCTCTATTGATGTGAAACATCATGAAAATTCATCAGTTCCGCACTGCATTATTGATGACTAGCGAATTCACCAGCAGTTGGTAATGTAGCTGGTATTCCTTCTAAGTGACCTCGAATAACAAGTAACAAATAAAATTTTGTTTAGAAATTTTTATGCTAGACGGTCAGCAGGAAATTAATAATTCCTTTTCACTAGTGAAGTAACTAAAGTAAAGGGTGGCAATTGACCCCTTGCAATGACATCACCATGTCGAAACCAAGTTTAAGAGATACAGGTGGATTTAGTACTGTTTACAAAGAAACTGATGATTCGCCAATCTTGGACCTCGTTTCATGTACTGTAGGGAATGTAAAACAATACTTTTTTTCTTAAAGATAAAGGCTTAAATTAAAATATTTTTAATAATATGAGTAGAAAATAAATTGGAAAGTGTTTCTATATGGTAGCCATACCTTCCAGTGGCCACATCATCGCCATTTTCACAAGGATGTTGGATCTATTTAGAAACAGCCTTTATAGCAAACGATATATAAAAAATCGAGGGTATATAGGGCGCTACTCGCTTTATTGAGCTTATCAAGTATTAAAACACGTCATTGATCGGTTACCCGAAGATTGTTTTATCTCCAGCAGCGTGTAGAAGATACATGCTTCGTCGCAATTATCGAGCTTCGAACCATCATCGAATATATTTATATATAAGAAGATTGTTCTTTTCTAATTTATTATGATATACATATAGTTCGACTTGTCTCATTGAGCTAATCAACATTCTGTATATACTTCGCTGTATACTTCATAGGGTCTTCGATGCTTACTTTGTTACAATTTCACCTTTATTTGTATTATACATAGTTATGTATGCATGGTATAACTAATCATTAGCGAGCGATACAAATCGTTTGAACGAGTATGAATGACATAAAGATGTATTTAATGGTGGAAATTATAATGGACCATTTTCTTGTATTATTATACATACTCTGCACGTTTGTAGAGTATGTGTAAGAAACCTCTTTTACAATGTTTGTTCTTGTTTGCAGCACTATTTTAAATTAAATTCGCTTTAAATTTTCAACTCATCAACGGCGTTGCACTTGTTTGTGTATCTAGCTTTAAAAAAATATATTATACCCTACAGAAATAGAGCAAAATGGTATATTAAGTTTGTGGGTATGGCGGCGGATTTTTTGTTGTTCTCCGCTTGACATATTTGTATACTTCATCAGTATTAAAACTAGTTCACATAGTCATGTTCAACTGTTCGTTTGTCTATAGAAATGCTGAGATCTCAGAGACTATAAGTGATAGAGCCACTTAATTTAAAAATTTCTGCATTGCTAATCCATCTTAAGTTAGAATATATGAACTGAGTTAGCCAAACACCCTTTAAGGTGCTATTTTTCAAACAAAGCTATAATTTAATTTTCGAATTTTTGTAAGAAAATATTTTTTGTTGCCTAAGCCCATTGCGCACCGAACAATAGATACAAAAAAGTACTCTGTAAAAGTATTTTAGCATTTCTTGTCTGGTTCGTAAGGTGCCAATTATATTTTCATTATTTTAAGCAATTCATCATCCTGTCGTTTTCATAATCCATGGTAGAACTACGTAATGCTAAAATTTGTGGTAATTGAATAAAAAGTGTTTAATTTCAATAAAATATTGTCATCTGAAGCACACAATTCATTGTGGTTGAATCTGTATAAGATTTATCACATAGTTCTAGTTTAAACTACAATACTAGTTAAAGACTCTCAGCCTGCGTACAGCGTATCTTATAGTCGAGCACATGCAACTTGCTCGGCACGTTCTTCTTTGTTCAATATACTCATATACTCGTATATATATATATTTTTTTTTTTTTGTGCAAACATGTTTCTACCATATGCGAAAAATGTCACCATGTAAATGAAAATCAATCAACATTTTGCAAATGAATTTTATTGATGCTGTTGCTGCTGCTGCTGCCGCTGCTTGTTGACTGCAAAACATTGTGTTACATTTGTATTCATTTACATTTTAGTGTGCAAAATGCACGAAATCCACATCAATTTAATTCAAAATTACAATTCATGCGCATTTATCGAATTCTGGTGCCAAATTAAAGTGAAAACGTGGCGCGCGCCCGAACAGCGTTCAGCGTATCTAGTACAAAAGATATTTTACTCATTTAAAAATGTGGCTTTTAATATTGTTTTTGTATCTCGTATCTCGTATCTCGTATTTCGCATTTCGCGTGTTTGTACTTTGAAATATTCAAATATTCAATATTGGCATGAGCTCTATTTGATTTTTGAATATGCATAACGTATATTTTAATATATGTAGATACGTATAACTATTTCAAATCGATATTTATCGTTGAATGACTGAAAGACTGGACTGGCATGGAGTATAATGAAATATGACACGCTGCAAAATTTTTGCAACGAACAAAATTGAATTATTTCAATTAGCTATATTGCAATTGCGTGATATAAACGAAAGTCATTATTTGTTTTTGGTTGTTTATTGAAATTGCCTACTTTTCATTAGATTTGTATTAAATTTGGAGTGGTTTTCAATGTATCTATATAACTTTAATGTTTCAAATGAAAACAAGAAGAAGAAAACACGTTAACTTCTTTAATGCTTTAATGCCATATACACAAACTTTCAAGTTGTGTACTTAGCCGCTATAAAGAAAACATATTGTAAAACCTAAGAAAATAAATGTGAATGGTAGCTAATCCTAAAGCTGGTTGGTACACCCCTGTTAATATATAGCTGTGAAGCTTCTGTACATAAGTAACTGCCATTGTTTATAAATTTTTTTGTTTTTCATACAAAAACCCGAAAGTGGGTAGTGGGTTTGTGTTCGGGCACATCTACTGATATATTTGGAGCTTGAATTAATAATGAGCGTTTCACACAAGAGGCCGCGCCACTAGTATATGAACCAATATTCGAGCTTCAGCTTGTGTCATTTGTGTGAAAAGTAAACAACAATACTAAATATTGCCACGAACATGTCGAATTTCGTACCAGATAAAGTGTTTTTGCGTGGAGTTCTTTTTCATTACTTTAATGTGTAGAAAAGTGCGGCCGAGGGTCATCGAATCTTTGTGGAAGTTTACGGCGAGCATGCTCTAGCTGAACAATCGTGTCGGATATAGTTTGGTCGCTTTAAAAGTGGTGATATTGAGCTCGAAGATAAGGAAGGGCCGGGTCAACCCAAAAAGTTTGAAGACGAAGAATTGTAGTCATTGCTCTATGTGGACCAATGCCAAACGCTTCAGAAGTTGTCAGAATCATTGATTCGATAGTCAGCAAACGTCTAAAAGCCATGCGATTGATTCAAAAGCAAGAAAACTGGGTGTCATACGAGTTGAACGAGTTGTATTCTACAGATATCGCTCCTTCCGACTACTACTTGTTCTTAAAAGACGACTCTGCCATATATACTCTAACTGCTTAGGACCAATTCAGTTAAATCTGTCAAAAATTTATACAATATCACATGTACAGACAAATGGTCATGCCTAGTTTGACTCGTCTCGTCCACCTGATCAAGAATATATATACTTTACGATGTCTGCTTTAATACGTTAAAAATTTTCAGCAAATTGTTAATACCATTTCACACTATGTTTGAGTGCTCTAAAAAAAAAAGTAAAAACTTCATTCTCACTGCTTTACTTTCATTTGGAAAACTTTCAAGTTTAAGAGTTTAATTTTTTTTTTTTCAAAAAAATGCCAGTCGCGCGGAAAACTAAAATACTAATTTCACTTTACAATTCATTTTCTTCAAGTTTACGCTACTCCATCTTATTTCTTCTTTTTTTAGAGTTTTATATAATTTTCTTTAGATACTATTTTCTACTGTTGTTTTTTAATATATATATTTTATTTTATTTTTTTTGGTGGCGCCCACAATTTTGCAGCTGCTACATTCGGTTTTGACTTGGTTCGGTTTGGTATGGTTTGGTTTGGTTTCGTTTCGCTGTTGCGCTTGTATTGTACAATAATTGTTATTTTACTTTTGTTAAAGTCATAGTCACGCAAACCAATATAACTTTGTTATAACCACAGAAAAAACGAAAATGAAAAATAAAAAATATAAACTGAAAGAACATTATTTTGGTGCAAACGAAGCTTTTATGCGCTTCACACGTGCTGCTCATTGAAATATATTAAAAAATAACATTTATTTGGTCCATAGGTTTCGATAATATTCGTAGAATTACGAGTAGATGGTGATTTGAGCGAAGATCGTAAAGAAGGAACATCATTGGTGAAAACCAAGATTTTGGAGAAATCCGACCAAAAGTATAGTGGTAGTTGAGGTTAGCATTATGAAACCAGCAGAAGCTGCTATGTACAGTAGCAGAAATTCAGCAGGATTAAAGCACCGTTCGGTCTCCCTTCGATATCAATAAAATAAACTCCTTGGTGAGTACTACTGTTTTTCGAGTCTTCAACTCTTCAAGTCTACGTTTTAAAATTTTTCAGTTAATAGCGATGTCTCGTTCTGCTCTTAAATAAGAATTCGTTGAATCCATTTACGAAAACTGAAAACTGACATAGATTTCCGCAAGATACAATCAAAAGTGTATAAGTTCCTATTTGGAGAATGCGGATCTCATATAATCGAAAGATTTACGGAACGGTGTGAAAAGGGAGGTTAATGGTATTCAATACGCTGACAATAATAACAGAATGTCATCAGCTTTTCTATACATTTTGGCTTTCAATACAACTTATGCGAGCAGACTCATCGACGAAACAAAAGGAAAAAACTGAAGGTAGGTATAGGCATGCAATATTCAATATATTTTATTAATCCGATTCTGCCTCTGAACCTTGAAAATTTCAAAGAGTGATACCAAAATGAAAGTTGACGAAATGCATGCGGCTGAACTTGCTCTATTTTCTGACGTGAATAACAAAATGCCAAACCGTACGATTTACTTATAAGGATCAAGCATATGCGAAATCGAAGAAACGCTTGTAGCTTCTTCAAGAAAATCTACATTTTTGTCGATCTTCTTCTGCGTTTTAAGCAAGTAGTTTCTTGAGTGTTGAAAACTCCAACATACATTATGCTTTTTGTGCAAAACAAGTATTTAACACTTCTCCCATTATACGATACATGACGACCTAACTGCAGCTAGCATAGAGTTGTGTGAAATCAAATATAGACTGGTAATTTTACAGACATCCCATAAACAGCAGGAATCTATATCCTTCTACACAATTTATCGTCGCCGAAGATGCTAAAGGTAGAAGATACGCACAAGAATGAAATGCGAATGGTCGTATACCTGATACAGCCACTTGGACTGAGTTGGACAACCTTTGATTGCACGAATCTCCTTGTGCAGATCGGTCCAGGGTGAAAACCCAGTCGTCCTTGGGAAATAAATTGTATATATGTATTTGCTGGAGAAAAATCTACATATCGGGAAAATAAACAGACGAATCTACGAAGGAGGGAAGAAAATGACAAAATGAAGTTATAAAGATTGTCTTAGGTGTAGTACAAAATGTTGTTGTTTTTCTTTTGTCTTATTGAAAAAAATTATGTTTTTCAATGTTTTGTTGACCTTGACGCTCATACAGGTGCACAACTTCTCTGAACCACACTAAATAGCTTAACGTTTTTAATCATTTTGCGTAAGCCGAAGTAGACAAACTGGTGATGCTATAAAATCATTCTGACTAGATTATGAACCGAACTCACTAGCCTACAGGTCGAACATTTCTCTGAACCTGTAGAAAATAAAAGTAAACACAAACTACTATGGTGCTCGAAGAAACTTCAAAATCTTCACTAAAAAGTTTTCAATATAGTCACAGATATGGATGAAGAAAACTGCTGAGAAGTTTTAAAAACCAAATTCAGTGGCTATAAAAGAAGAGAAGAAGAGTTAAACGACAATAATAGCATAATTACATGAAATTGATTGTAAAAATCTTCCATGTTAGAGTATAAACTGGCATTAATGCGGAAACCTTTCAGCTTCTTATGAAAACTCACTCTCCGGGCTGCTTCCGTCCGGACTTAGTTACCAGAAAACTGACTGGGTTGGCTTATGCTGAAGTTTACTAAATCTTCAAATTGGTTCACTGCACGACAGGAAATTCAAGATCATGTGATCCCACAATGAACTTATGGTAGACAAAACAAACAAAAGCTAGATGGCCACCATGCTTATAGAGTCGGTTACCCCTTTTTGACTGCGCAATTCTGACCGAGGAGTAATTCGAAACTTGTATCATTTAGCAAAATTTAGTTTTGAAACACAGTAATCAATGCTATGTGTAAGATCTCTAGCCAGTTAGTAACCTTTGCCACAAAATAATAATACAATTTTTCACACTA
Organism: Leucophenga montana; assembly: GCA_035044765.1. Lineage (NCBI taxonomy): Eukaryota > Metazoa > Arthropoda > Insecta > Diptera > Drosophilidae > Leucophenga > Leucophenga montana. Next base: position 381,327 of record JAWNNQ010001689.1, on the reverse strand, counting down.
TATGTGAAGGGTATAAATACAAAGTGAAAAAACAAAAAACAGCAAGAATAAAAAAAATTGTAGGTGTCTTCCACCGCCGCAGAGGCAGGAGTAGTAGTCACTACAGCAATTGGACTCGTCGCAGCTCGTTTCCTTATTCGAGAACATTTATGGGAGGCACCAAGCAGACAGTCTAAACGTTTGATAGGTGGTTCCAACTTCCGGTATTACCGTGCGCAAGTAGATTAATACATTTGATATTACCGAAATGAAACTGAATTTATATTTCATGCCGTATTTTCCTGCACGTCATGCGGTATATTTCGCCATTTCCGATGCAGAGTGAGTGCGCGAATGAGTATGCTATATAAATACATATAAAAAAAGAAACACTCATGCAAATATATATGTACAATATTATATCTCTATATAGCGATTTGTATTGGTTTATATAGCCAAACAAAACAAGACGCTAAACGCAAAAGTAAGCAAAAATTGGAAAAATCCAAAAAAAAGAAGTATCTATGGTATATATATATATATATATGTATATATCTACAGAGATACTACTGCTAGGTGGAAAAGCGCGTGTTTGGAAAATTGCTACGGCCGCATTTATCAAGTGCAATGTGGGAGTGGACAGTAGGAACATCATGCGATTCGCTTCAATGGAGTGGAGGTCTGTGTTGTGGGATTACATATAGCGCGCTATTGAATAGCAGCGGTAGTACGATAGATATCGAGCGCGCTCTATTGAAATATTTAATTGGAATTTAACGAATACCGCACAGTCAATAAATAAATAACTAAAAAACACTAGGAGCAACAAAAACAACGAAATTGTATTGAATTGAAATAGAAATAGAAAGAACTATAAATTGAATTACTGCATGCGGGTGTATTGACTGACTGAATGATGTATATACTGACGAACTGTCGAAGCAGGCATTGGCGGCCCCTACACCCAAGGGAGTTTTAAGGCGCACAACTATTGAAAACGTATCACCAACCGAACGCCTTCAATACGACGCTGCACATTATTTCAGCTCAGTTTCAAATGATGCGATAAATATTTTCTTCAAATAGAAAATTTTAATTTAATTGCTTGCGTTTTCGATATTTTATTGCACCCCAGAGAATTCGGCATTGTTCTATTGTTGCTTAATGATGTATTTCATTTCATTGCGTGAGGATGTAATAAGTTTTTTAATATTGCTGAAGCAATTTTTGAAAAGAAATTAGTTGGGGTCCCTATACTTAATCTGAAAAATAATTTGATGCTATTAAATTTATTAAAAGAAACTCAAGATCTCTTCAAATAATAAAGAAAAATATGTGTTCTATGAAAAAGTCTCATCTAGAGGCATCACCTATATGTAATCTAAAGTATTTTACTTACTTTCAGTCTAAACATGACATTTGGACCACTGGAAACGGAGTTATTGCAACTGAAATGACAGTGCATTTAGAATGTCGGTACAAGCCTTTTGGATGGTTTCTTCGTCCACAAAATGCTTTCCTTTAATAGGCAAATTCATTTTTCCGAAAAGCAAAACGTCGCACGGTATCAAATCAAGAGAATACGGTTAATGGTTGGTGGTAATATTGTGATTTTTAGTTAAACAGCCGCATTTTTGTTGGTCTTCAGTCAACTTGTGCAGAACAAACCCTGCACACAGCTTTCGGTAGCCCAAATGTTCGGTCAAAATGCAATAATATAATGTTTTAGATGAAGATTTTGACAGATCTTTGATGAATTCATGCACAGTTTTGATGGAAATTGCGGTGATCACGGATTTCCTTTGGCCAACATGTTGGTTATCATTTATGAACTCAGCACCGTTTTTAAACCGCTTTTACCAAGCACGAATTCTGCCATAGCATAAACAATCATCACCATAAACTTGATTAATCAATTGTGGTTAAAATTTTACCAAGTTTAAAACAGAACTTAATATTTCGTCTATTTGCGAAATTAATTTTTTGACTGATATCACTTTGGGCGCGACAGTTCCGATTTCAGTGAATCAAATGTCATGATGTAAACAAATAGAACTGAGTTCGTATTGGTTTACATAGCCTGCAAAATTACCTATTGTCAATTTTTATAATGCACCTCAGCATACATAGAGCATTGACGTACACACACAAAGCTCTTTGGATTAACAGTATAAACTAAGCAAACCATTTCAACGTTCTTCGTTATGTGTCTTCCTATACCAAAGTGCAAAACAGTAACTATGTCGCATGTTACATGTTTTTGTTGTTTCTTATGGAACAGCACACACGCAGTTCTTTAAATAAACTAGCAAATACTACACTATTACACAAACAATTTCCTTACTCTTCGTTATATACCGAATATGAAAGCAATATAAATTTTGTATGTATTGTTGTATGTACTTTCATTTGAAAATTTAGACATCCCCGGTCTAAATATTCCCAACAAAATGTAACTCAACCACACCGCACTCGAAAAAAAAAATACAACAAATTAAACACCTTTCTGCCTGTCGGTCGGTCTATTTGTTCAATCATTTGTCTGCTATCTATCTGACTGTCTGTGTGCACTTCAATTTTTGAATTATTTAGTATAACTACAATTTGTTTTGCAATGAAATAGACTTCATCTAGGTAGCACTATATATAAATAACTCATAGAAATAAACATACACAAATGGATATCGTAGTAGTTTTGTTCAGCTTGAATAGTTACGCCATAGGTATACTCATATTATGCGGATAGTTTTGTCTGTAGTTCGTTTTTTTTTTTTTTTTTTTTTTCTTTTGAAGAGTTCGAGTTCATTCAGCTGCATTTAATATTTAAATCTATTTTTAAGCAATTTCGTATAAAATTTTTGTTTATATCGTATGTGAAATGTGAGTTTAATGCATTTGATTAAACATTTTGCAAAGGAATGTAATTTTCTACAAGTTTTGCACTTTATTTTGCTGTACTTGTTGTATCCTTTACGTCATTTAACTACTATAAGATCTAACTGCAGATACATATCACACACACATACTTCAAAAAGTCATAAACTATTGTTTCAGCAGCATGCAATCTCATAAATTACATGACATGAGTTGCATATTTCGCATATATATTTCAAGTATACGAGTATAGGAGGCAACGCATACAAAATTTATGCATACAAACGTCATATTTACGAATACAAACGCTTTATACTGTTTTCTCTACTATACAGATGAGAAAAGCAATGTTTATGTTCTGTATATATACGTACGATATATACATTTAGACATGTTCACTTACCGATTGACAGTATACCAGCGTCATTTGGACGCAGTACGTGCGTGAAGTAGATTTTCAAACCAGAATTATCCGCCATTTGTCGTGCATGCAATTGTGTAAAGTCGGGTTTCAAATTGCTGTAATGGGTCTCCATTAAATAATATTTGGCTTGACGCGACTCGATGGGGTAACCAGCCTCATGGGGGTATGTAAAGCCCTGTGAAATGAAATGCACGTTTAAAATAAAAGTGTAGAAAGCATAAAAATATATATACACTAGTTAACAAAATATTATTGCAGTAGAAGTTTAAAATATGTAGTAAAAAACAGTTTGTGATGGAAAAATAGTTGAAATAGATTAAAACACGAATCACTGTCTTATAGCCAGTTCTGGCGCCCAGCGTGGGGCCCTTTTGGGGGATTTTTGTTAACTTTAAACTAGTACATTGGCTGTATTTTGTGAAGAAATTGAGCTATTGGTAAATAAAATCTATGCATAAATACTTGGAAGATTTCAACACTTTATACCTATATAATATTTTTAAAAAAATTTATTTTTTCTTGGTTTCAGTTCATTCTATTACAGTACGAGTTACAGCCGAGAAATGTATTTTCAAGCTTCAATCGCTTCAAAACGAGAAAGAATTTTGCACTTCGTAGTTTAAAGAGAATTCCCCGTGGACTTAATCTAACTCACAAGTAAGTAAAAAATAAAATATACTTCAAACGATACTTTGATAAAACCCAGTAAAAACGAGTAACGGAACGTTGACATTCAGTCGCAAAAGATAGATATGTATAATCTTAATAAATCAAATTATTTTTCATTATGCTGAATACACAACACACTTTCTCATAGTCATTTATGGCGCCCAGTGTGGGTCCCTGAGCAAAACTAGTCTGGTTGTGTGTCGATTCGTGAAGCTTTGTACTCTGCTATTAAGCATTGTAGTTAAGAGATTCTTGCATAGGAATGCAGAAAAATTTATAAAAGTTTACTCGATATAAACCCTTTTCACCCAACCTCTTCCACCTAACTAAAAATCTTTCTATCAGTTAGTTAGAGCTTCTTGTGTATCTAGATTTACGACTTATAACCAAATCCAACGATTAACAATCTAGCTAAAACGTTGGAACTTCTTTAAAAGTAATTTTTTAGTGAAAATAGTATCGTTTCTTCTACTTGTACTGCATTTTGTTAACTAGTGTAATTAATGCTATGAATGAAAGTACAATATTTGAATGAGTATGTGTGCGTGGCGGCATGGCGATTCAGCGTTGTTGTCGTAGTCATCTATACAGCAAGTCATTGAATGTCATACGACGACTATACACGCAGCCAAGTCATCATCGTCATCATCATCAACATAAAAGGACGTCTTCTGCATGCGTGCATATGAATGTGTTTAAGCTTCGCTGTTGGCGGAAGTTATTCCATGCAATTTAAATGCACACAATGTTGTACAACGGCGCCGTTGCGCTTGCCATTCAATTGCATTTCTTTGCCCCAGAGCAGAGCAGCAGCAGCAGCAGTAGCAGCTATAGCTACGTCCAGCTGTCCGTGTGTCCTTAAAACCGTACGTACATACGCCGACTACTACTTTTGGTGCTGCTGCTGCTGCTGCTGCTACTGCATTATGGCGTTGATGAAATTATGAAAAAAACGTGGCAAGGATGCATTTTTGTTGAAAGGAAGCATTTGCGAAGGTTAAATTAATATTGCATGGTTATGGTTATTTGGGTAGCAGGAGGAAAAGGTGGCCAACCCCAATCCCAAACCAATCCAAACATGCTATGCTGCTTTCATCAATGATCCCTCTTACATACTCGTACAACCATTCGCCATGCCGCCATTTTGTATATACGTACGGGTATGTATGAAATAACTTACCTCGGAACCGCGCGACCATGATGCAACAATGGCATTACATGCCAATGGTATATCTCGTGCACCCATACACTGGCGTCCTTGTTCGCGTGCCATTTCCTCGAGATCAGCATGCGCGCCTTGACACTCATGCAGCGTTATATGCTGCAAGTAGTGTACGCTGGACGATGAATCATAAATCGGTTCGTACTGAAGAAGATTCCATCGTGTTCGTCATTGTTGTTTTCAAGAAGGAGTAGTCCAGTAATATAAGAACGCCGGATGATTGTGCAAAAAACCAGTGAAGCAAAAATGCGAGCGTACAAAAACCCATATCCATTCACCAGATATATATACATATATATATGTATATATATTCGTAGAAAAGAAATGAAGAGCCAGAAAAAAAAGAATAAGATGTTAAGAATGAGATAAATTTTTAATATTTCAATTTGGTTATTTCAGCTTTTGTTCATTTGTGCTTTATTATAAAACAGACACATTCAGATAGTTGTAGATGTACTCAGTTACATATACATATAATATATATATGAACAGCAGCAAGTATCTCAATGTGAGATAACGAAGGGATAACAACCAAAACAACCAGAACAAACGAAAATGAATAGTGATGGAACTTCAGAAAAGCATTTTATTATAAGAGCAATCGAACTGTAGCTGTAAACATATAAATTTAAGGACCTAGACTCTTCCTAGGAGACGTAAGAAGATAGACAATAATAAAGAACCTGTCACTTACATACCGATGAAGTGTGGGTACTAATTTCCATAAGAAGTTTCCGATTGGTATCCATTGAGATTGCGAAAGTAGTTCGCAATTGGAATAGACAGTTATATTCCAAAGTGTTTTACGAAATATTCGACATTTTTATTGTGGAAATATATCTGACATCTAACTAGTGCTGAGAAAAACTTTCCTTGAGCTATGAAGACGTTTAAGATATAAGATGTGTCCAATTGCTCTCTTCACTTTATTTGGTATTTTTCTACAACTTGTTTTCATGTCAACTTAGAAAAATAGATCCGTTCATGGCTTTCGTCCCTAGATTTGATTCTTAACAAATACTTATAATAAATGAAAGATGGACGTATGGTTCGTCAAACTATTCTTTATTAATATAAATATACGAATTATTTTCATTTTTGGCGCCCAACGTGGGGCCCAGATTAAAAAACCAGCATTTTTTGAGATACCAGTGCTACGCTTCCAATAATCTCAAAGTAAAATTAAGATATGTTTGACGACAAATAATGATTTTCATAAGAAGATTTTGAAGGGAATTCTAGAGAGATGCATGGTTATTTTAAAGAATTTCTAAGAATTTCTTGAGAGCTACTACTACTAGAGTACAACCAATTTCAATATTCCCAGTCATGCCAATCGAATTTGTAGCAGATCTGCAGACATATGAAAGCATTTTGAAGAATTTCTCAAGACTTCTCCTTAATGCGAAACTCTACATTTCAGTGCCATCACTAAAAAAATAAGTAACAGATAGTAAACTGAAAGAACTGAAGCAAACTGAATAATTTTTAATTATGTATTTAATAACGTTTAGTGTTCCAAAAAAAGAAAAAAAGGATTAAAATTAAAAGTGCACTTTAAAAGCAAACAAAAGGAAACGGAAATGGCATGGATTTTGTACGCCACGGAAAGGCAATCCATTTCCGTGCAGATACTTTTATACATATATATATATATATATATATATATATATATATATATATATATATATATATATATATATATATATATATATATATATATATATATATATATATATATATATATATATATATATGTACATGTATTTGAAGTACTCAGTCTTGCTTTACTTTACTTAACATTCTCTCACGCTACTTGTATGCATTGTATGTAGAATACTTACGCGTATCAGATGATGCTTGCGATTGATATCCTCCAGCTTAAACATCTTGCACCAGAATAGCGGCGTATCGCCACTTGGCAGCTCGACATCTTCGTTGCGCAACTCAAGCACACGTACACGTTCGTCATGCGGTTGCAATTGCACCTGAGCACGTTGCATCAGTACCATTGGACGATAGGGACGAAAAGCGCCAGCCGGATCGGGCAGTGTACCAGGACGCACGGAACCGTGTGGTGGATCGTGTGCGTGATACATGTACAAGAGACGCATCGTATCGTTCTAAAAAAAAAACGAGAAAATATATAAAATGGTATTGTAAAAAAATTTTTATATACATTCAATTGCAAAATGTGAAAAAAGTTCGTTATAAAATAGCAAAATAATGCTATCAGACTGTCTGCAGTCAAAGCAACAAGAATGCAATTCATAAAAAAAAAAATATATATATGTATATCCAATTGTATACAATAGTTGTACAGGATACACATATATTTTTCATTTGCCACGTATTTTTAATTGGCAAACCCAAATTAAAGCTTTCATTAAAGAATCACAACGCGCGCAGACAGTTAGTTCTGTGATGTCCTGTCTGCTGCTTGGTCACCTCAGGGGCATTTTAAACATGAGTGGAATCAGCTGTCATTGTATGCACAAGTCATGTGTATGTATGCGTGTGTGTGTGTGTATTTGTATTGTATTGTAATGTATATAAGTGTGTGTATAACAACACTAACAACATGCAACACCATAGAATGACTGCATATAGTACAGGAAAAAAAGAAGAAAAAAAAAAAAACAAAACATCCATTTGAATTCATTGTGGCAAAGTGCCCATTGTAGCTGTTAAGTGGAACTGTAGTGTACATGTTCGACAATTGACGGGACGAGTCCTTGTCGAGCTCTCTCTTTTTCTATATATGTACATACATATATACATATATGTTCCACGCTGCTTGTTCATTTTCAGTGTAGACAATACTTTAATTAACAATTCCCTTTCCTGTCTGCATGCTCTGGCAATACTGCCAAGCTTTTAGGTCTGGCCAGATAGTCAGCCGCTTGACTCGATTGCACAGCTGACCAGCACAGCCGGCCGCGAGGCTTCCTGTTTGTCGCAAACAGTAAAACCTGTACAAATGAGTTGTCTGCACGTTCGACAAACACTACAGGGCATTCATTTGCACAGTGGTGGCAGCTTGCGATTTTCCACATTAAACACAATCAATAATTACATTAAGGTATTCACGCCTAGTCGATTAACAGCTGTTAAGAAAGAAACTAAGAATCATTTCGATATAATTGTAGATAATATTTCAAATAGGGACAGAAGGTTGTTACTCGGTTACGATTACTCCTCCAATATCAGGACTATGTATCGCAAAAGAAAAATTACGTTATAATTTACTTAATTTAATTATCAGTTTATTTAGCGACTTATATTATGAAAATGATATACCACAATATATATTTGTCAAGAAAGCTCAATATATATAACAACCCTTTGTTCACAAAAATATAACTCGGAACAGCTACGGAAACTATTGTTTCGGGTTCGGCTACGATTAATTACGTTATATATTTGTTATTTATATCATGCTTATCAGCATAACAAATTTATAAAGTCAAATTCAATGAACAGTTAAGATATTCGTTGTTGAATCTGGAAAAAAGTTTACCGCCTGGGAGTTATCTGGATGTGCAGTGCCTTTCGAACTATATCTAAAGATGTTATCGCTAGATATTTGAAAAGCTCAGCGGTCGGCAGCACAGTCGACTGTAATAATTCGCAGCCATGCTAGAATAAGAAACATCTTAGAGTGGCAGCGGCTGTGGGATATTCAAGAGAAGAGACGATGGACACATCGCTACATTTCTAACTTAGGTATGTGACGAGGAAGGTCGTACATGACAGTGAATTTCCCGCTCTGCTGTGGCTGTTTTGCCACATAGAAGTGCCATTGAGCATTTTTTTCTGGGAAGGAACAGAACGAAACGGAAGAAATTTTTTCTGGGAAGGATCGCTAGAAGACGCAGAGCATATTGCTTTTGCTTGTGGTAGATTTAGGCAAGAAGCCAACAGTAGAAAACATTGCCAGTCCTTGAGAGGTCTGGGAATATGGAATAAAAAAATCAGATAATAGGGTCTGTAGGACGCAATACCTACAGGCACAAATCTAGCTTAAGCTTTTCTATTACAAAACAATGTAGTGCACGCGTAAGACTGAATGAATGTATTTGATTTTTGAAACGAATGCATTTGTGCAATGCTCTAATAAACATAACCAAATTATCTGAACAACATTTTATATTATTTCTATATTGATTTACCCAACAACTTCAATTTTGTACAGTCTTAATACGAAAATCGTCCCAAACCGTTCGATTTTCATTTTCATTTTTAATTATAATATTAAATAGTTTCTTAACGAGGTTATATCCACTGTGCGCTGGTGGTATCAGACAACTGACCAGTCACACGGCAATCGACAACAAGTTTTAACAGCCTGCCAGCAACAGTCCAAGCAGTAGCATCAGCAGCAACAACAGCAGCAGCAGCGAAGTGCAAGAGTTTTAAAACATGCTGCCGTCCATTGTTGCGACAGGCGTACAAAAGTCATTAACGTGTGCGGCAGGCATGTTGTCCTGTATGTCTGTAAGGACATAGTTGAGCGCATTTGACTCCTGCTGATGCGGCTGCAACATCAGACGCCGCTATGGATGAGCTATAAAAACATGACCACTGGAAAACAGTCGCTCAAACAAATGAACAAACGTGTAGAACAGAAAAAAGCGATTCAGGAATAAAAAGTGTTGTATAGCACAAAAAAAAAAAAAAAAAAAAATTAAAATTAAAAGAAAAACAAAAGTGTGAAAAAAACTATATACACACACATGCCATCATACAACTTACAACACTGTCATTGTCGACAACGCCATCGCCAGGACTCGCAGTGTATTCGTTACGGACGCCGAGCCGACGTCGACAAAAACTAAAATGAAATGAAAAGCTTCAACAAGGATTACAACCAAAAATTAATGAAAGCAAACTGGTTGTGGTCATTTGCTGTGGTCAACGGTCAGGAAGGCTTAATTGCTAAAGACGATGGCGACGTTTACCAAACCAGAAACTGAGATGAGAGACCGAAAGCGTTTGCAGCAACAACATTGAAACACAAGTATGAGGTTGAGAGAGCACCAACAAGCAGTTTGTATTGGAATATCCTTACACTAAGAGAGCGGTCAGATAAGTAATCGGGATTTGTTTCAAGAACATTTAAAGTGAAGAAACTAACGAAGAGATTAACACCGTATGCTACGAAGTTTATGAGGGATCTGCATCTTCGATAACAAACATAAAATATTGGACAGCTAAATTGAAAAGCGGTCGTACGATCATCTTTTTGATGGTGATTTCTTCAGACATATGATCAATAAATTACTGAATCTGTATGCATTTCTGAGGTACATTTTGCTAGAATATTTTGGAGTAACTACTGGAGTAACTACTGCTTACTGTCCGATGTGTGTCGTTTTTGCTCACAGTCGATAATAAACACAATCGTATGATCATTTCAAAGCTGAGTTTGGCAATCTTCAACAGTGAGATATGAGATATGTGCTCATATCAAAAACCAAATGGTTGTGAAGATTTTAAGTTATAATGGGAACAAATGAGAGAAAACGAGCGATATACTTGAGTATACTCTTTTGCAAGTTTCTCTCTCTTTTTGACCATTTTCATATTCCAAACCTATGTAGAGTTTGATGGTTTTTGCTCTAGTATATAGTGCAATATTTTCCAAAAGAGCCAAGTGAAAAGAAGAATAGAATAACATATATTCTTTCCTAGACCAATTATTTAACAATTCACCCTCGCACGCCCGCATTGCACTCGTGGTCAATGGCGGCTATGCCATAGTTGTTGTTCTTGTTGTTGTTGTTGCATATTTAAGTTTAACTAAAGTGCTTATAGTACTCTTTGTTGTTGCTGTTGCAGTTATGTCCTCTGAACTCTTGTTCGGCTGACCGTTAAAGATGGTTTCGGTTTGCTGCTAATTGTAAAAGCTTTAAACTCAACGAGGTGCACTACTACACAAACTATTTTGCTTTGCTGAGTGCGCTCATTAGTGCCTCGCTTTGGACTTTGCAGAGCGTAACCCATTCGTAAATTGCTTACAGAAAATTTTGTTGAGGCGATTTGTTGGTTTGAACTGGAGGGTGCACCACCTACTACTAAACTATTTCGCTAAATGGGTTGCTGCCTGCTCTAGTGTACTTTTCACTACTAGTAGTAGTAGTTGCAGCAGTTCTAAAAAGGCGTTTACTGGCTGGCTTAATACTTTTTAGTTTGGTTTTTTAGTTAGTACTTCGTTTTGCTTTTTTTTTTAGTTTCAATGGAACTGTTTAGTTTGAATTTAGTTAGCGTGCGGCATAAAAGCTTTGACCGTAGTTAATTTTAGCTGACATTTCGTTTCGTTGTGCTTAATTGTTTAATATTTCTTCCTTTTATTTTTTGTGTTGTATTTTTGGAGAGTGCATGCAAAATATGCTTAATTTATTTTTATGACTCCAGCCAGTTGGTTGGTAAAGTTTGAAATTTGTTTTGGCATATGTGCTCAAAATAAATGGACAAAAGAAAAATAGAAATTGGTTTGTATGCATAGCATTTTTAATAGCTCATATGCACTAAACGAATTTAAAGGAGAACACCATTTTTTTACGACTAGTTAAGTCAAACTGTACGAAAATAGTTTGCATGACAGGGTAAACATCTTTATTACCCCAAATTTTGTAATTATTTTATGTTAGCAATAAAATTAGAAGAACCTCTACCACTCAGTTGGAGAAGAAAGGGAAGGGAAAAAGAGTCAGTTTCCAAACGGAAATGGAGCAGATTTGAGCAAAATTCTTGAAAGCATTGATGGAACAAATGAAAAAACTTGATGTGAAATATTTCAACACTACTCAGCACTCAATATTATTCCGGATTCTGGCAATAGCGGAATGCAAATCAAAAGTGTACATCCTCGTCTCCACACTCTCCAGACAGAATGAATGTAGCGAATCCGAGATGAGAGATAAACAAATTAAATCTTTTCTAGTTTGTTTGTGATCACTTACAAGGCGGCTTCATTCAGTTCTGCTCAATTGTGTTCATGAGGCTTCTCAACAAGATGAGTGGTTAGCTCACTAGTTACAATGCTGGCTTTATAAAAAAGTTGACGATTTACTTCCACAGAGTTAATCGCTTGAAGGTGTTCTGATCAGAAACAATCAATGCCTTTGTCTCCCAAAATTCACAATAAATTTATGCTGACTGCTTGGGATATGACAGACACATCTGCTGGGTAGAATGTTACCATGTTCTTTAACATTATTTTTAAGAAGTTATTCAGAAACGGGCTCCACTGAAATGGGTCTAACTTCTGCATATTATACAAGAGAAAATATTTCGAGTAGTGATTTCGTACTTCCTGCATGTCTTTAGTTGGACGCATTATCTTGTAATTTTCACTGTGGTTGCTGCGAATTGGTTATCGAAAGGCATAAGCCTGATAAGTAGCCTGATGATCTTCTCGAGATCTCTCCATGTCTACAATCATACACAACATTTAAAAAAATCATAGTTTGCTTTCAAAAACTAATTATCGGTGTTTCTTCTTGAAACCACAAACCATAAGATTACTGAAGTATCTCAAATCAACTTTAAAACTGAAGTCGCTTGATAGAAGTTTATTTTCATAAGTTGTCGAAGTCGAAATGTAACTGAAAATAATGCAAGAAAATAATTTAAGAACATCTTTAGCTGCAAGTTTTCTATCTAAAAATACTACCGTGAGCATGAAATTTGGAACTCACTTTAAGAAAAACTGAAGAAACTGCAGACGAAACAGAAATACAGCACGAACAAGTACCGTTATAATATATTAACACTAAATTAGCATTAAAGGAGCCATAGTAGAGCCTAGAAAGTATATATATTCTTGATCAGCTTGACGAGACGAGACGATCTAGATATGCTGAAATTTCTTTAGCGCATATCTTTGTAGCAATTTTTGATATATCTAGCTGAAACACGGTATGGACGCCTTTTTTTATCATAACTCCTACTTAAGGAAAGGCCAAATCTACTTGACATTTCACATGGTCGCTTCTTCTTTTGGTATTAAAGCTTCAGTTACACCGAAGTTAAGCTTTTTTCTTGTTTTATTATTCGTTATGTAACAAAGTTGGTATATAGTCTTATTTTTCTTGGTATGTAGATACACTTAAAAGTTTTGTGAAATTTTGTTTTGCATAATCGTCATAACTCTGCTAAGTAGCTGCAGAGTCTAAAAGCGTGCAATCGTTTGTGGTTTCTTCACTATGTAGTCAAGAATATAATTCAAACTAATGACTGAATAGAATTCAATAACTATGATAATGATAATAAGCATGATGACGATAAACGAAGTTGATTTATTGTAGTGCAGTTGATTTGAGTAAGAATAAAGACTGTTCTTAAAAGTATGCAATATTTTGTTGCTACCTCTTTAGATAATGACTGGATAGAATTCAACAATGATGACGACGGCAACAGCTATTTAAATTTTTTTAAAGAAATTGTCTTTTGTGTGCGAGAAGCTAATTAGAAATGAGTACATTCAATTGGGACAGATCATTTGAAATATGGTGTCATCGTTTATGGGTAATTCTTCTAGTATTCGAGCACTTTATTTAAATAGCCCACAACTTTTATTGGCGCATAGCTTCTCCGCTTAAAACTAAATTCTAGAAATTTTCCGCTGTCAAAAGAACTCTAGAATTTAGAGCGCAAAGCAATAAATAAACATTCATACTATTCATATTTATTTTTTTTTGAAAATGCTGCACTAACCAAAACTTCATTTTGTATAGTATACCACTTCAGCCGTGACTATTTTCAAATAACCAACATATAAAAGCAATATTTTTAATTTAGGCTACGCTAGTAACCACAAAACCAAAGGCGTAGAACGTACAGCTACCAAAAAAAAGTAAAAAAAAAACTTGAGAAAAATTCAAAAAATAAAATAATTTCGCGTCAAATAAAATTCTAGAATTCAGCTCACTTTTTCACACAGAAACGAAAGCGCTAAAGGCTTGCAAACATTTTGTAAAATAAATCATGAAATTGCATTGCAGACAGCAAACGAAACCTATACTACAAAACTCTCCAATGACCTCGCACATTGACAGCAATTAGAAAACAAAAGTCATTTCGACAAAGTGCAGCATTGCATATTACTAACTTACTTTGTTAGATAGTAGTTATTGAAAACAGCTTTCAATTGCAGCAAAACGAATACAATACAATTCAGGAGCAATACAGCAGCAGCAGCAGCAGCAACAGAAGAGTTTACAATGCGACTTTCGTTTGTCGTTAGCTGATTTCAGCAGCAATAATGCCGCATGGAATTGTGGCAGGCAGTACAAGCTGCAAAGTGCATAGTGCAATGGTGCAATACGTATAAAGGATCATACGTGACTTCACACGAACACCTTCGAAACAACTTTATCGAACATTTGATTTGAGTGTTGCACGAAAGCAGCCTAGATAGCCCATGGGCATCTATGAGTATGTACACAGAAAAAAATTTTTTTTTTTTGGTGAAACTTAGAATGGTTTCAATGCAAAATAAAGCAAGTCAAAGTTCATCACAGTGTTGAAAAATGTTTTTAATACAAAACTGAAAAAATACTTCTTACTCGTAGATCTGTCAGAAGGTTGCTGCATTTCCAATGTACATGACAAGAGTCGAAATAATAAAAAGAAATATATTTGAGCAGAGCTTCACCATTAAACGTTTCGACAAGAAATCTTAGAAGTCGGAAAGAATATACGTACTAAAGCTATACACCACCAAGTGGCAGCTCTTCTGACGGAAGGCGGCACAGACCTGCCAATTGTAGGCTCTAGGAGTCAGCGTTGCGAATCAATGTGCAAATAGTCAAGTATCTTTCGGGCAGAAGTGTGTCAAATAATAGTAGAGGCAATCCATTGGTGGATCCAAAGCAAGAACTGGGGAACGTTCCCTGACCAACAGCATTTTTGTTCACTAAGTTTCATAATATGAAAGGATTTTTTATTAGTTGAGTTAAACCTCCCTCCTTCTCCTGCAAGAGTAGTTGAGGTGGCTTATTACCTCAACTATGTAAAAATCATGCTCTAACTAGGTAGGAATCAACTAAGAATCAGACGGCTGCTAAAACTCTAACTGCGAAACTCCCTCGAATGTAGATTCTGTGACTATGAAGAGGAATGTGAAGCTCTAGAGCAACTGAAAATATTAGATGCTAGGAAAATACTTAGGTTTAGGGCAGGTCATCTAACTCAGGAGGACAATTAATAGCTATTTTATATATCTGGTTTATATATATTCGCATAGATTACATGCTGTATAAATGATTTAGTTATATAATGAGCATGAAACGCCCATAAGACTTATACACATATGTTTTATACAAAAGCAATTTTAACTAATAAACTTTATTTACCGTGTACATGAAGTTTATATAAAGGAATGAATGAATGCCAACTGCAGCAGTCAGCGAGGCATGCAAGTTTAAGGCATTATTGTTATAAAACTAGGATACTAGCAATCACCAACACTCATTCGTATAGCAAACATGCACACTCATTCGTTCGTTCATACATTGCATTGAACAACGCTCCTTTTCGCATTCGCATTCACATTCACATCGCATACATGCATATGCAAATACGTTTGCTCTACTATTTATAATTCAATTGTAAATGCATTTCAATTACGAGTACATTACACAATAGTAAGCGATGAGAACCACTCTGACCAAACTTTGGACAACCAAAGGACGACCAAGTTTAAACAGCAAAGCATATTCAACTATACACTCTCTACACCACTACAAAATGTCGAGTGTTGCCAACAACTAACAGCAACAGCAGCAGCAACAGCAACAGCAGTAGTAGAAGTAGTAGTGATGGTAATGCTTGCAACTCTGTTAATAGCAACTGTAGTAACTACGACACTACTTTAGGACAATTGCCAATTATTTTAAACACGTTCAAACAGCAAGTACAACCACAACTCGCAACAATCCGTGCTCGCAGTCGTAGTAGCAGCAACTCGACTACAGCTACTAGTATTCCCTCTTACAACTACATTTAGCAGTTCTGGAAACTTTTCTCCCGCACTCTGACTACTCTTCAAAACTCACCAAGCAGCATTAATGATTGTATAAATCGCTGCAGGAAAATTGGAGATCGGTAAACTATAAATAAATTATATAATGGTAGAAAGTTTTATTCAATTAAACAATTAACTCAACTGTGAAAAAATACATGTATATAAATACAGATATATATATATATATATATATATATATATATATATATATATATATATATATATATATATATATATATATATATATATATATATATATATATATATATATATATATATATATATATATATATATATATATATAGAGATATATATATAGAGAGAGAGAGAGAGAGAAAGAGCGAAGGAGCATCATGAAACTTTATTTTAGCAGTGTGGTTTAGTTAGAATAAGTTCTTTTTTCTTGAGTAATAATAAGAAATAGATAGGACGAAAAATAAGATATATTTAGCAAATATGTTTAAGAAGAAACTTAAAAGCTCCATCTTCACTGCCCAACATGCTGGGCAGTGAAGATGGAAATGTATTTTTCTTGGACTTTATTTTTGTTTTATATTTTTAATATCTGCAACCGAGAGCAATATTAGCAACCTTCATTTAAAGCATACTGTGGAAATAGCAGAAATTTAAGTACCAATTTTTAAAATTTGCCATAAATATAAAATCAGTGACTTGTTTTCTTAGAAAGCAATTTTACACTTAAAGAAACAAATTAAAATACTAATCAACAAGTCAACACACTTACTTCTCCGAAATGCTTGTTACTTTCTGAGTACAAACTGTTTATAATAAATGTCTACATTTGCCGAAAACACTTTTTTTTCCAAATTCTAAAACGGAAATTTCAAGATATGACATCTGAATGTTAAAAATTTTAGAGATAATCTTAAAAAACCAGCTGCAGTTGTATCGGATAATAGTTGTCAGCAAAAACGAAGTGGTTAGGTTAGGTTATGATGGCCAACATGGTTGAACCCCACATTGTCACTTAGGCCAGCATAGGCCTTTTGCAGCTACTTTGCGAAGCACTTTGTCGGTGTCAAGAACGTCGAGATATGTTTAATCTCTTTTTACGAGATTTCAGTTAAATTATCCAGGAAGGGGCGCCCTAATAACGTCAGTCTCTTCATACTGTCGGCCGGACAGTGACATAGCAAATACTCGACCGTCTCCTCCTCCTCGTCATTTCCACAGCTTCTGCAGAAATCCCAGGAGTTTAACCCTAGTCTTGTGGCATGCCTCCCTATTATGCAGTGGCCTGTGATGGCTCCCACAATAACAGCTAACTGATTTCTCTTGTGCTGAAGTAGTGTTATTGTTCTTTTGAGATTATATTTTGGCCAGGTGAGTCTACCCCTGGCTAGTTTATCCGCTTCACAATTTCACTCTATATTTTGTATAGATGTAAGATGTATAACATAGTGCTCGGCAATCTCGTTAAGAGATTTACGGCACTGCGTTGAGGTTTTAGTGATGGAGCTGAAATAGTTCAGCGCTTTCAGGACAGCCTGACTGTCCGAGAAGATAAACGCATGCTCTTGTGCATGTGAGTATAACCTTAGGAGATGCGTAGCTTCCTGAATAGCTAGCATCTCCGCCTGATAAACACTACAATAGTCGAACAGTCTAAAGGATTCTCTAATCCCCAGATCCCAGAAAATACACCTCCTCCTACCCGACCATCCAGCTTAGAACCGTCTGTAAAATTGTTAATAGCGTTTTCTCTATAGTGAGGAAGGTTGTCCCTTTTTAGTCTGGTGGGTGGTAATTGTAGTATCCTCGAGTGTCCGCAGGAGCTACCATACCAAGCTGAAGAAAGAGATCAAGTGGGATCAAATGGAGCAGTACGCTTAGTGCTTCCGTCGGTGTGGTACGTAAAGCTCCACTGATACAAAGTTCAGCACTCCTTTGCACCTTATGCATTTGCTTAAGAGTAGAAGCCCTTTCTAGTGCTGGTAAACATGCACATACTCCCTAGAGTAGAATGGGCCTAACTACTGCCGTGTATAACCAGTGGACGATAGATGGAGAGAAACCTCACCTTCTTCCAATAGCATTTTTGCACCCAAAGAGTGCTATATTTGCCTTCTTAATACGCTCTTCCGTGTTTTTGTTCCAGTTGAGCTTACTATACAGGATCATTCTTAGATATTTTGCGCATTCGCTGATAGTAAGACTATTATTGTTAAGTTTGGGTAGAGTCAGTATCGTAATCTTGGATTTCCTTAAAAAAAAAAGTACTAATTCTTTTTTTGTTACCTAAATGATTTGAAGTTCTCAACTTAAGCATTTGAAGATTGACAAAATTAATATTAAAAAACTTCTTTCAAATCAATAGAAAACTCATTATTATAGGCTAATCCATTTTCATTTTTCAATACAACACCATCATCCAAAGTTTCTCTAATTTTTTGATACCTTCCAAGGATTACGATTTCTCAAATCTTTTTTTAAACGAACTTTTCTTTTTTGACATGTTCCATTCCAAATTTCTGAGCATTTCTGTACCACTGAACTTAAACGTTAAGCAGTCGTACAAAATGATTTACTTCACATGTACCGTTCTAAGCCTATACTTATTTGTATATCACTGTAATTTAACCGTTATGAAATCATACAAAACGGTTATTACAGTGTTACACAAATAAGTATAGAGTGGAGAAGGGAACATGTGTCTCACTCACATTTAATGCTTCAGTTTATGCAATAAAAACAGAAAATTAACCATGAAAAATCTAGAAATATTTTCATAAATTGAATATTAAACATCATCCAGCTTTACAAGCATTACCAATTACAACATATACCTTACTTATTAAGACTTTCGCATACAAATTTTTACACAAACATGCACAAAATTAGGCAAAATTCCACGACTCAGTACGTATCTTAAATTTTAATAGCTACATCAAACAAGTAGAAAAAAAAAATACTCTATTTGAAAACCTATTGAACAAGCTAAAAGCATTTCAAATCATTTTCAAATTCTATCAACACACACAGACACATTCACTGGTTATCGAATTGTTACCTTACTTTACCACATATGTATGTTCCCATATCACTTTGGGCCTCCTATCGTTTTCACAACTCGCTTGCGTTATTTGCTCAGTTATGCATGCGGTCTAATGTTTTCTATTTCAAAATTGGTTTTTCATATAGAGTACAGAGAGACAGATCCGAAGCGAACTGAACAGAACAGAACAGAACACACACATTTCGCTTTTACCGACTATATTTGTTGACTTTTGAACTGAACTGTGCAAATGTTTGTATATATATTTCATTTCTCTATACATATATATATATATATATATATATATATATATATATATATATATATATATATATATATATATATATATATATATATATATATATATATATATATATATATATATATATATATATATATATATATATATATATATATATATATATATATATTTATATATATGGTATATCTGAATATTTGTGTGACTACAAAGTGGAATTTTAGCGCAAACCACTTGATTTTTACATGCGCAGCATACAGTTTTAGTTAGAGTCGAATCCTGTTGCTTTTGTTTTTTTTTTGCATCACGATTTTTTGACTGCAACGTCGCCATTCCGGTTGTCTCTTAGTTATGGAATTTTTACTTTAATTACTTATACACACACAGAAAGCGAATTGCGAACAGAAGGACATACACGGACTAAAAGGACCTATACACATATGTATATGCATTCACAAACAAACGCAGATTTAGCCATTTGAGTATTTGGCCAGTTTTTTTTTTTCCCAGAAATGTTGTGTGAGTCTGTAGGTGGTTGTTGTTGTTGTAGTTGTTGTTGCATTTGACAGCCAAATGAAACTCGTTATTTATGGTACTCGACTCGCAATTCTCTTACAGTGAATGACGCCTTTAATGCCTTATACAATCACCCACAACTGCTACATAGAAGTGGGCAGTTTAAGAGGTCAGTGGAAATTGAATAAGAAACTTACAAAAACTTACATCATTTGGAATAAATGACTCATTTGTATGAATCTTACTCGATGGAGAAACAAACACAGGCTGACAGACAAATTATCAGACAAAAATCCAGATTAGTTTGACTCAATTCAATTGAACTCAACTCTCGTTAAGTCAACACAGATGGAGATTAGAAATACTTACTCAAATAGACAGCCAAGATGACAAAAATAGATTGATTCAGCTCAATTGACTCAACTAACTCAATTCAATTCAACTCAACTTAAGTCCACTTAACTGATATAAAATAGAAATATTTACTAAAATATGACGAAGAATAAAACTATTTACTCAAATTAATGCACCTGGATCTATATAAAGACAGACATAATGACAAAATTAGTTTAACTCATCTGAATTGACTTAACTGTTTCAGTACAACTCAACTCAAATTAAGCCAATGCAACTGATGTACAATATCGGTTGAAAAAAACAGACATACAGGCGACAATATTAGTTTGATTTAACTCAATTAAAACCACTGACTGACTCAACTGAATCATTTTAACACCAGGCAATAAAAGTCAACTCAACTGATGAAGTATAGAAATATTTAGTGAGATGGATGTGACTGGGCCAATGGACAGACAGACAGATAAAACGACAATATTAGTTTAACTCACTCAATTTACTCAACTGACTCAATTCAACTCAAAAGAAGTCAACTTAATTTATGTACAATAGATATATTTAGTCAAATATGAATCGATAGAAGGACAGACAGATAGACGACAATATTATTTTGATGCAACACAATAATTCAATTGAATCAACTTACTGAATCTCAATGGAATCGACTCATTTCAACTCATCAGACTAAGAATAGATTCAACACGTTGTTGAAATGAGTCAATGAGTTAATTGATGAATAATAGAACAAAAAACCGGCCAGGTGCGAGTCGGACTCGCGCACGAAGGGTTCCGTACCATTATCTATAAAAAAAAATCATGTCTGTTGTATGGGAGCCCCACTTAAATATTTGTTTTATTTTAATTTAATTATTTATTTTTAAAGTGAATATATAACTATATATTCTGTGAATATTTCAAGCGTCTACCTGTTGCCCTTATCAATATCGAGCAAAAAAATCACTTTTGTTGTATTGTAGCCCCCTTCAATATTTATTTTATACCGTTTTTAAGTATTTGTTGTTATAGCGGCAATAGAAATACATCATCTGTGAACGAGGCGGACAGACAGACGGACAGCGGAGTTTTAGTAATAGGGTTCCGTTTTACCCTTTGGTACAGAACCCAAAAAATGAATCAAATGGCTGCATTTGGATGGAAGGAAGCTCAGACAGATAAGTGCAGGATAAGTTTGATCAGACAAACTGTTAAACAATCTTTAGACGAGTGCTTCAAGGAAACTTTAGCGCCTTTAGAAATCATTTTTCCAAACAAACTTATAAAACTACCCTCCAGCATATACCCAAATGACTCTTAAACGTTAGAAAACATACAAACAAATATACGCCATTGCATTACTTTGACTCAACGAGTGTGTATGTATGTCAGTGTGTGTGTGTGTTTATGTATTTTTTTTCTAAGTGTACCCGCGCTTTTAGTAAAATCCTTTTGCCGTTGATTTTTCTGTTGCTCTCAGTTAGTTGGTACTACCAATATTTGTCGCTTTAGGGTATTAAAACAAACGTTTCATGCGCTCACTCAGTCGTTCTATCGTTCGTTTGGTCCTTCATAGTATGCACTTCTACGGCTTCGTTGCTGTTGCTGCCACAAAAACACAACAAACTCTGCGGACTTTGAGTACAACTTTTGCTTCAATGACGAGTGGTAAAAAAATAAGCAACAACAACTGGTGAAGCTGAAGCAGCAGCAGCAGCAGCAGTAGCACAAGCGGTAGGAGCAACATCAGCTCATCGGAAAATAAAAACAAAAACCTCCAAAAGCGCGAAAAAAAAATCACTGAAAAATTAAGTGGCGCAGCAAAAAAAACTGTATGCAGCCCCTATAAGTATGCTGTATGCAGTAAGAGCCTGTGCTGCACCGTGTCAGGATGCAGAGAAGAAGTTTTGTGTTACACATACTTCATTTTGAAAGAAGCTTTTACATATATGAAAAACAATTACATATATGAAATATTTCTGTGCTTATGCATGCAAAGAGTTCATCTAATCCATTACATATATTTCATAGAAATTTTTTTCTTAATTTTAAGTGAACATTTTTGTAATACCAAAATTATGCAATTTATAAATTAAAATTCTTTATTCTCTCTTTACTTTTGACAGATCCTACTATTCTAGTGCACACAACATAATTTAAGATTACTACATCTAATGCCGATCAAAATAATCACAAAAACACATACACAGCAGAATAAATAAGCAAGTAAACAAACACTAGTGTTGCAGCACATACACAATACATACACACATGCACATACACATACACACAGTTACTAAAAAAAAAGGTATGTAATTAATCTACTGAAATTTCTAGTACTTTTCATATATTTGTTATATTGTTATATTAAAGAGACATTGATCAAAAATTGTACAAATAGTCTCTCGATTATTTAGTTCTGTGCTCAATAATATTTATTATTTAATGATACTTCACATATCTTATAGTTCATTGTTCTTATTTGGCTCACATGTTTCACACAGTTCCCCAGTTCCAGTGGTTCTGGTTCAGTCAAATAGTTCTTCTAGTTCTTCTAGCTCGTTTATTTAGTAAGCATTTTATTGTGAATATATCTTAATAGTTGTTACGATATTAGATTAGTACTATAACTTTAAGTTATTTCAAAATGAAACATCAACCAAAATTTGAGCGCTAAAGACACTCTTAACTGAACTAGTTCAGTTAAACTAAGCTATCTAATTGAACTTTGCATGCATTAGAATGTAATATTTTCGAATGTCCTCTTTGACACGGAGATAAATTTTTACATTTTTCAGTTAACTAATATACAAAAATTGGTTCAAAATTGTTTTATTCCGGACGGTACATCATGTTTACATTAACATGTTTATTATTAAAATATATAATTTTCTGAAAGATATACTCTTCTCCTGTTTAAAATAAAATAAAATATTTTTTCCTATAGAGGAAAAGTTATGAGTGCGAGCTAAAAACCAAACTCGCTTGCGTGTTTGAGAGATTCGTAGACAGAGCTTCGAATAAGATAAAACAAAGATTTTAAGTCGCATTTAAATTAAGAACTGGTAGACAATAATATTAAGATATTCATTTTGTAAGCTGTTGCGAAGCTTTGAGTGCGAGCATAACCAAATCAAACGAATAAAATATGGAAAAATAAGTGATTGAGAATTAAAGCATGGGAAAGACAACTTCTAGTTATGATATGAATATGGATGCAAGCGTGAGAAAATTAAAGAAACAAAAAATAATGCTGTATCGGAGACTGAACAAAAAGTATGCTAGCTGCATGTTAGATACACAGAAATTTTTGAAATTTGTGTGAATTGTGTTGCCACACTTTGCAAAAAACACATATTTTTATATAATATAAATGAAATATATAAATATAAAGCATTGAAATTAAAAGCATTGACTGCGAGCAACAAAAAGTGAAAGCAAATGAGAATCAATGTATGCTAAGTAGTTAAAATTCCGAGACAGATTTTTAAACTCGTGTAGTTTTTTGGACATTTTAGTTGTAGAGGGGAAATGCTTATATATTGAACATATTTAGCGTGCTAAGTGAGTTCTTTTGAATGTATCGTCTCTGTTGATCTTATAATAATGTTTTTGAAAAAATCGTAAACTATGTGAATCTTAGTTTTCTACAGACTAAGAAACTTTTTATTGTTTAGATATTTCATAATTCAGCACACTGTGCGTTTTACATGCATCCAGATATAAACTCTTACACACATACTCATTCAAAGTCAAAACGCACCAGTGCACACACAATTCATGTGCATGTGTGTGTGTGTGTTAAAAAAGGACAATACTGGTTTTAACTTTAATAAAGCAACTAGAAATTTTCGCTATCGTCAACTGAGTTGACTATGCGACTGACTGCCAGTGAATGAGTGTATGAATCTATCTCAATCTGTATTCGTATCTGTGTGTATTTGATTTTTTTTTTTGGGTATAACAGCAGCACCAAATTGAAAGCAACACCAGAAGAAGAGTAAATGATGCTTTAGGATCTGTTTGGCATTGGCGTATATTGTAGTCGTTGGTATCCTCAGCGTCGCCGGATTCATATACACATAAATGCTTTTTCCATTCGCTTTCATTTACAAAATGCTATTTACTTTAGTTTTTCCTTTTTTGTTTCTTCTCAATTTTGTGTGTGTGTGTGTGTGTGTGTGTGTGTGTGAGTGTATCTGTTTGAAATGCTTAAATATTGGTAAATGGTTGACTTTGATTTTAAGTTGCTACTTGATGCCGTTTGCTTTTTACTTGCAACGCATTTTTCCGCTACTTAAATTTCAAGCATGTATAAAAATATTTTTACAGTAAAACCTTCTGTTGGATGGAGATACATTTGAATTAAACATGAAGCAAATAAATTTAAAGATTGTATAGATTTTTAACTCTTATATCCAGAAGTAAAAGAGGTAATTGAGAAAAAGGATGAGAGCAGCATTAGTGGCAGAATCTCTAAAAGGAGTTGGAATCTTGTGGTTAGTTGACTTTGTTTGCAGCTTGTCAGTTTGAGGTGCAATTTGCATATTTTAGTACAACGAAGTGAAATGCAGTAGTGAAGATTAAAGATATAGTATGATAAAAAAGAGCTATGCATAAAAAGATAACTATACATTTCAAAGAGAGCAAAATGGAGTAATGAACTTTAAATGAGCGCGTTTGGCAGAAACTGATTAGTGATTTACGCTGACTATTTACAACAACTTATGTTGGTATTTGTTCTCTTGTATAGTTCTTCTGCAAGCTTTCGTAATAGACTTTGATTTATTTCTAAACATAGTAATCAGTAATCACAAATCAGTCAGCGTTTAGTTATGCTGAACGCTTACATTGTTAAAAACAAAATTCTCACAGTCGTGTGACAGATCAAAGAGATGTTTAGCTAAGTTTGGTGATCACTCACACAACCGCCGCAAATCGCCAATGCACCAAAAGGCACACACAAACATTTACGAGATATGTATAGGAGTTCCTCCGTATTTTACAATAAATAACTATACTAGATAACTGGTGGTGAGTTATCTACTTCAATTTAAAACTTGCAAGCACTTATAATACATAACTAGTTTTAGCATGCTGTAATAGTACAGTAGCTATTGAGACATCGTTCGTTATAAAAGCATTTAATTAGTTGTCGGAGCATTAGATTTAAAATCCATGCCTTTTAGCGAGTCTTTAGAAACACTTAGTACTTCAAAGAGAGTACGAATCTACTGCGTCCTTGATCATCAGGGAGTTGATGGTAAAGAAACGATTGACAAAGTAGCGAAGAAAGAAGTGAGACTATCCATGAAACACTGAGTGAACTCTAGTAATAGTAAAACGATGTCCCAAATTATGTGCACGATAATATCGTTGCTTTGGGTAATCTTCTCTAGAAGTCTCACTGTAGAAAATTTGATTTGTGTATTTTTTTTTTGCGCTCCAATGCTGCTTCACTAATAATTCATTATAAAAGTCATGCTTTTGATTTTGCTTTCGCTCTTGAGCTAAAGTACTAAAGCAAAAGTTGTTTTGAAAATGGGTAAAAAAAAAAAAATAAAAAAATAAGTTACATTTCGAGCTTATGTTGTGACAAACTGTATACATATGTGAGTGTGAGTGTGAGTGCGAGTGTGTTTGTGCAGATGTTTATATCTCGATTTCCACAAGTCAAGTAAACAAAGTGCTGCACTATATTTATGAGAGCGCCGGGTTACAAAATCCCATTCGTAAGTCGGCAAGCAGTCCGGAAAACCAACTATACAGCGGGCAATACAAGCCAAGTCAAAAGCTAAGAGCAGCAGGCAAGTAAGTGAACGGAGTAAGCATGCCATATACTATTTTCTATGTTAGATACTTGCTACATGGAGGGTCCAAGCGGCATGTATGTATCTAGTACAATATAAGTGTTGAAAATTACTGCTGAGTTCACTTGTTTCCTTTTATTATTTTTGTAGTTAGTCGAGTTTGCTGCCCTTTTTTTATATATTTTTTTAAACAATTTTTTTACACTTTATATAAAATTTTTTTGTATGCTCTTCACACAGCATGTGAATAGTATTATAATTTAGTCGTAATGTTTGCTACGCCTTAAAGGAAGCAACGGAGATCCTATAAAGTATAACTATATCGTGATTAGTACGAAAAGAAGAGTCGATCTAGTCATGTATGACCGTATGTCCGTCTGACTGTCTGTCTGTCCATCTGACTGTCCGTCTGTCTGTTTGTCCGTCTGACTGTCTGTACTGTACTGTCTGATTGTTGTAAGAGCTTTTTTCCGTCTATCGTTGAAATATTGTTTTGAAAGTTGGTATGGAAACCTCATTATAATCATAAGCAACACAAGTAGCAAAAAAACGATTGAACAATTAGAATTTAACTTCCATACATTTAAAACTTAATATCACTTATAATTCACAAATAGTTTTTACATATTCTTTGTTAAGTGTTCGGCAAATATATTTTTAAGCCTAAGTGTTGCTTCAAAAATTTAAAAACAGTAGTAAAACACCAGTTTTGCCGATAATAAAATCAAGTGTGAAGAGTATTGAAGCTTCGGCTTCAACGAATTTATCATGTGTTATTTTTGTTATATTAAAGCTGAATACGACGACTACAATTACGTGCAACATGCTCAGTGCAATGCAAGGTCTATGCAAGCTTCGGAGAAGTCTATCCAAAGCAATGCAACCAACCCAACACACAATCGCCACAGATGATGAAGTAAACCGATGAAAGTTATTATGGGACCATTAATGGAGAAAATTACTGTTTACAAGTGGAGCAACAATTTCTGCAAGTTTTGTTCGTGTTAAAATAATAAACACACAGCGACGACGACAACGACAACGTACTAAGGCGTCTGGAGAGCTAAACTGTGCACAGCATAGTATTGGAGCTTGTCCAGGCGGCCACAAATGGCACAGCGGATACTCATATGCAGCAGGCGATCTGCATACTATTAAGCTACATATACATATGTATTTATATATGTAACTACCTATATGTATATATAAAAATATTTAGTATGTAGTTTGTGCACATTTATAATAGGCACGCTTCCGCTTGTTTTTGTTGTTTTTAGAGCTTTAGAACGCGGTGTGCACTTTGCTTTTGTTATTGCAAGTGTTTGTGTATGATGTGAAATCGCGCTCGCGCATCTATATACAAATAATTCCATTAGTCGCAGAAGCCCATAAATTATATTAAAAATAATATTTTTCTAGTGAAACGAGTGTGGTCGGAATAGTCTTTTGGGCTAAGTTAGTAAGCATGGAATTATTTCTTAAGACTTTATTAATCTTGAATTTTTTCTAACTGTCTTATGAAAGCGGATGCAATTTGTCTTGAAATTCGAAAATTTGGTACAGTGAGCAACCGGTTCTACACATCATCTCTACTTCTATATCATTAATTTATTTCGTTCTTTACTGTGTTACACCAATAAGAACGAATTTTATTATTGAAAGAACATTAGTAACTTTTAATTCATATTAGTAAGAATTGAAAATTACGGGTTTTCTGCATTCCGTGAAAATCAAAAGTGATGTCACCTTCATCGACTGTATGTATAAATGTTGTCCTAAAAGTAATGATACTCATAAAAGGTTTAGCTGGTAGAAAGATTGAGAATTTTAACACACTACTAGAATGCTCTGGCATGGCTAGAAAAAGTACCATACCCATAATTCTTAATTCGAACCCATTACAATGAATTCTGTACCACTTACCGATGAAAAGACGAGGATGAAAATTTCTCAAAATTCCTTCTACTTTTAAGTAGTTCCGCTTTTATTTCTGTATCAGTAATTTGAGGTTCATACTTGCTGGTGACGTAAATGACTACTTGGTACATTATCGTATCACAGCGAACCAAAATAACGATTCAAGTACAATGAAAGAGCTGCTGGATACCTTAAATCTGAAGATTTTATAAGATTTAAGGCAATACTCACAGGCCTCGGTTTTCACATTGATAATCCCATACTTCAGAGGCTTATATCCATAATATTTTGGTATATCAGACGTAGAGAGTTTACGAGCTTAAAATAACATGTATGGAACTTTATCGATTTTACTTCTGTAACCCACTAACATATTCAGGTTAGGAAGTGCACGAGTGCACAGCAGCAGCTACGTGCTGTAAAAATAAGGTACCCTTAATTTGTTACTCTCCGGCCTGGATTTTTACCGAGAGCACTGCATGCGAGCAGCTGGTTACAAGTTGATAAGACTTTGCGAACGCAAAGGAGATAGGAGATTGAGAGATTTGTATGTGCTTTGCTACTCTTTTGGTGACTGTCTTTCTTTCTTTTAGCCATCTCGTCATGGAGACTCCCAGATTATTTTTGAAACAAATATTAACTCTCTTCATACTATGTAATTAGAATATCTGTTCAAGTAGTCCTTCGATTATATAGAGTCTAAACTGATTCTAGCTAGAACTTCATATTATAAACGAATGTTTTCAACGAACTCTCGTATATCTAATCGCTCCTAGCGACACTGTGTAAGCAACAGAGACATTAAACTGAGTGGTTAGAGTTGGTAGTAAATGTAGAAAAATAATTTTTACTTGAGAATTTTCACATTTGCATATCAAATTCATGTTAATTTAGCACATGCAGAGCAGCAAAAAAAAAAGAAATAAAATATTAAAAAAGTATTCGAATGAATCACTGTGTATTACAAAATACTCTAAATTGATTGAATGAACGAATGAATGCACAAGCAAATTATAATTTAACCATATTCAAATTGGAAATTCCAAATTGTAATTTCAAATTTTGTAATGCATTCATTACTTGCTTTCATAAACAATTACAAGACCGACCTTAAGCATTAATTTGCAGCTTTTAATGACAATTAGTGTTAATTGTCTCTAGGGGAATTTAGAAAATATTAATTGCAAAATTTATAGATTGAAATTTTGTAGGAAGTAAAAGTTGTTGTCCGTACTTACATACTTATATACAAAGAGTGAGATATTATGAAAGCAAAATTGTCTTGACTTAATTATTAGTACGCATAAATCATAAATTTCATACATAAATTGAATCATCAATTCAATTCAAAGCAATACTCACTCTACAGATATACAGATATACAGATGTAACTTATGCGATTTATTAAAAGCATGACAGAGAAACTTTTAATGCATTTGTACCAACTCATACACCTAACGATGGGTATTATAGAGTGCTATAGAGTATAGCTAATGACTTTTCAACAAAGTTTTGCTGCACACAAATATTGGTTTGAGCAAGTTGGCAGCTCTACATTTATGTGATCAATAAATAATTTGAGTAAATAAAATAGTTTTTGCAGCATTTTTTATTTTTTTTTTATTTGACTACTTTCAAAAAGGACATTTTTAGCGAATATGCTTTGCGTGTATAAAACACCCTTGTTGTCATCTAACTACAATATATAAAGATACATATATAAATGTATCTATTGGTAATTTTACTATTAGTCACGCTCTTTGCGTTTCATTAATGTTCATTATACACAATGAACCAACAGACTGTGTACAACCAATGAACAAGCAAATGAAACAACCCACATCGATTGATATTGGTAAAAATAAAAGCAAAGTAAAGAAAAAATGTTTAATGCTTTATAGGTGAAGCTTTTATACGCTGTAGAAGCACGCAAAAATGATACATTATTTGTATGTGTGCAATATGTATTAGTCAATGGCTGTAATGGTGACCCCAACTAGACTGATGATTAGTAATTGCTTTCTCCATTTAAACACGAATTGAACAATGTTTTGATGGCCCTAGTATATGGTGCCATAAGTATATATACAGTATATTATAGAAAATATTGTATTTAAGACAGAATTTTTTGATTATACCTCATAGACCTCAAACTGAACAATTTTATGGTCACCACAGTTACATTTATCTCATATGTTATACATAGCACGTTACTTTTACGTTGCTTTAAGAGTTATAGTTTCAATAATGAGCGCGTTTTTCATATAAAGATCTGTAACTTGACAATAGTATGGTGACCCCAGCAACAATAATTTCATATAATGTATATAGAAATATAAAAAAAAATTCGTTGATTTTGAGCTGCTAACTCGAGTAATAAAACCGTTTGTTGTAGAAGGACTTTTCTCTGAACTATTTCTGCAGCGTGCTCTTGGTAGCGATCTATACAGTCTGGCAGTCGACTAAGCTGAGGAAACTCTAAAGAACAGGCTGCAGTTAATGCTCTATCTTCGCATACCACAAAAAGCAAAATCAACCGGAGCACGTTGGCCGCTCTAAACCATGTCTATGTCGAAGAATAGACGAACTCATCTGAGTTCCTGGCCAATCTGGTATACCAGGTAACGAAATGGCGTGCACGTGTGCCAGAACTGTATCAGCGCTGCCACCAATTCTTGCAGTGATGTATATTCTTTGAAAATTTTAAGAGATTTACTCAAGATTAACTAGAACCACCAGAGAAATAGTGAGTAGATAGTGGGCTGCTACACCTGGCTCTCCGTTGCAAATACACTCTGGCCTGAATATTTACCGAAGTGGACAGTTTAGATTCTACACATTAACAAGAACAGGATTAGGATGTTGACGGGAACGCTAACAGGGCACAACGTTTGGATGTTCCTTATCAGAACTTCTGTCGTAGCTGTGACGATGATGGAGAGCTGAACAGTATCCAACACCTTCTATGCGACTGCCCTGCACTTCTAAGAATACGCAACCGGTTTCTCGAAAACCCATTCTTTGAAAACTGGAAAGACAGACAAACTTGCCGCGGGGGAAATCTGGTGCGTTTCACTTACTCTATGGGATGGATTCATTGGATCAGAGTAAAAAACTAAAGTAACTGAGATACCATCCGCCAAATAAAGTACCAAGACAACAGGCATCACAATGGGTAGACATATCAAGCAAGTAAAAGGGTATATTGGACTGCGTCGAGCGTTCTGATTTGTGTAACCTAAACAAAACTGGTATTTTGTATGTAGAAGTATAGAAAGTACATAATCAATAATACATTTTTCTAAACAATAATAATTTATAGATTCTTGCCTAAATAATATGATCATATTTCATACCTTATTAGTATACGTAATTCCGCATTTTTTATGAAAATATCCATGTAGTAGTATATCGTGATCCCCACAAACACTCATTCACAGCACAATATCGATTGCTATTGGAGAGCTGCTTTACATTTTTTACGTTATTTTGTATGGTGACCCCGACTCATACATGTTACCACTACAAACTCACCACAAAAAACACGAATACCCTTTTTCTTGCTTGATATGTAGCGTATAACAAAGAAAAAAAAGTAGGAGTAACATTTTCCTTTTAGTTTCTTTTTTTACTGATGTCCTGTTGGCTGTTTCTGTTGCGGTCTTTGTGGTAAAACATATTGGCACAAGAACGCGTAATTTTCTCATTTTTTTCCTCTTCACAAATTTTTATCGTCTATTTTTTAACGCAAGCTATACTAGTATGAATACCAAGTAAAAAAAGTATATAAAAAAGGGTTGCCTGCTGCTTTATATCGAATGATTTAGTTCGTAAATAAATTTAATTATAAGAATAAATAAATTTAACATTGGAGCTATTTTTATATGCAAGCGCAATATTGGTTTTCGTTGTCGTTCTTGTGGTTAAATTTACTTATTTATATACACGTACTATATAGCTATATAACTTTAAGGGTTACCATATGAAATTTATTGACGTCGATGGCTGAACACGCTTAATTGAACATTTAAAGTTAAAAAGGCTCAGCGACCTAGTCCGGAATGAGTGACTAGCTGACTGATTGAGCTGAGCTGACTAAATGTCTACGTAGTAGCTCAATGTTTGAATGAATGAATGAACAGATGAATCACTGAATCACTGAGTTTATTGGTGGTGTGCAAGTTTATCATCACATCGTCTATAATGGCATTTTGTATAAATAAGTATTACGTCCAACATTCTTGACATAACAAAGTGGTTTTTTAAATGTTGAGTGTTGCTTTGATATGAGTTATTTCTTTCTTGTTTATATATTTAGTTTTTTTTTTTTTTTTGAGGCGGTTTAAATGGTTAAAAAAGGTCAAATACTTAACTTTTGCTTTTTTATACGATAGTAAAAGTGCTCTAAATAAAATAAAGTGCAGGAAAGCGTGAAGTGGTATTTTAGGAATATTAAAGTAAATAATTTCTAGTGCGTAATCTGAAGATACGTTCTTGCTTTTTATAGTCTTCACACAGAATATAATTTAGTCACAATGTTTCTACCGCCTTAAAGCAAACATTGGAGACACTATAAAGTGTATATCTAGCCATGTCTGTCTGTCTGACCATGTACGTCTGTCTAACCATGTCTGTCTGTCTAGCTATGTCCGTCTGTCTGTCCTCTGTCTGTATAAATTAAAACTACTTGTCAAGTTATCGTTCTGAAATCGGATATGGAGATTTCTTAAGGTCCTACGCTGAACATATATCCTAACTACCACGCCACGTCCAATTTTAGGGGTAGCCTTCATAAAAACTTTTGGATTTTGTATGAAAAAGTTATTGTATCCTCAAATGGACAGATACTTTACCAGAAACTACCTTAAAAATGAAAGGAAGGAGTGTGAAGCGTACTGAAGTTTTGTTTTTACCAAAGTTAACATTTTCTCGTGTTATATTTTAAATAGGAATACACTAATATTATTTAAAGCTAAAAATTTTATAGTTTGCTTCAAAGAGACAAATTAAACGTTTAGATTAAGAGATTAACAGACTTTCTCTTCCAATTCTAAATAATCGATTGTTTTAATTAATCGTCTAATATTATTATTAATTGCCAAAAACATGTGCTCAATTTTTATTGCTCAAAACAATCAAAATTTAAAATAAAAATCGAACAATCGATTATACAAGGCATTATAGTCGATTATGCAGTTATTAAAAACGAGATTTAAATCGATTAATCGATCGACTCTAATTTTTAGACTATCTAGAAGTTTGAAATTTGGTAAAGACACCCTTGGCCTACATAAATAATAGATTATCTGCAATAGAAACCAAATTGATGAACACCGTATAAAACCCATAAAAATTGCTTAGCAAAAGTTTGATTAGTTTCTTCGAAGAAATACAGAATATTTTATTCCATTAATCTAGCTGACAAAAGAGATTACAAAAGAGTTTCTGTTTGCATTTCACATGCTGCCTGGGGATGACTTCTATGTTCACCTTTCACCATTTCTCAAAAATGCTCAGCACACTTATGCTTAGTTTTATCAAAGAAGAAGTAAAAATGGTTTTATTTCATTAATCTAGCTAAAACTTCAGAAGAGTTTTGTTTCTTCTGTTCGTAATTCAATTACTTCATGGGTATGAATTATAAGTTCTGCAACGAACACTGAGTGATGCATTTCGATTTAAATCCAGGCATAATAACGTCATGTATATTTTTCTGGTTAAAACTGTTCTCGAAGCAGCGCTATTTCTAATGTACGTACGACGGTAGTATGGATATAATTTTGCTCCGTTTCATGACACTGGATGGAACATGAATTCAATGCAACATAGAACTCAAACAGTATTGGGAATAGTGAGTTGCTATGGTCGGATCGGTACGGTAACATTATGATTTCTGTACGTCTGTCTGTCTTTCATGACTGTTTTCAATGGGTGTCAAACACATATTTAATGATGCAGAATGCTCAAAATTTTACCGTTATCTGATTGTAGGTGGTACAAGTGCCATTCGAAGTCATGAAAGGTACTAATGTTACTTGCTTGTACTCGGTATGTTGATGGAGGTTCTCATTGAAGTTTTAAATGATCTTGGAAATTATTACTTCTTATCACGTAGTGTAGGTCTCTTACTGTTGGTCATGTGTTGTTCGAGTGTTTAAGATTTTGTGTAGTTTATATTTGTATCTTTCTAGTGAAGATCTCTTCTTGTGGAATGACTCTGGTCATGTTTAGTTATTCTTCTTCGGTTCTTTTACGATGAAAATCAACAGGAAATAACTTTATATATTTATAATGGCAAATCTTCTCATTTTCATTGCTATATTTGTTACATTATTTTCGGTTAGTAAAACATGTAAACTCTTGTTCAAATCATAAGTCCCAATGATTCACATTACTAAACTGATAATTATAAACTACTTTAAACTATACTAGTTAATATTTAGCAACTATTTATTTGTTCAATTTAAACCTCTTCTGACCACAACACTTGAACACTATATACACTATAATTACACCAAATGCATCAATCAATTTTAAAACAACGAAATGTGCTACATACATAAATTATTCACCCATTTTATATTTAAAAAGCCTAAAATTTCCATGCAATACTGAATTGTAGTTTGTCTGTTCGCAATCAGGTCAGTCAAATGTTTCAAACGATTTAAATACTCATTATCTCGACAATTGCATTTCGAAGCACCCCCAGATACAGGACTTGCATTTTCAATAACCACACTACCCTGTTTTGAAGTACTCCACAGAGTACTAACTAACCGTGTTCTATGCGAAAACGTGCAAATAACCAACTGCCAGATAGAAATCTCTTCCGCAATACAAAAATCAACATCGATGACAACCCAAAAGCTACATACACATACGACTACAAGTATCTATAGCAAACTACCACACACTACCGGTAAATGAACTTAAACACAAACTAAACTAAACCAAATGAAACAAAACTGAAACGAACTAAACGAAAATTCATTAAAACTTTGTGTACTATTGTGCTGAAAATTGCGCCAACCTCATTTCGACCTAATTTGTCTAGCGATTTAGTCGGTTCCATACTGTGCTGTGCTGTGACTGAGTGAGTGAGAAAGTGTGGTAGAGATTCTATGAGTGTTTGAATGTTTGTTTGTTATTGACTTAGAGCTCAAACAGCTGAGCCACCAATAGCTAGATTTGTATAGTAAGATAGATAAATAGATAGATGGATAGACTTGCTGCTATGTCTAAGTATATTGAGATACTTAGTTTGTAGCTTGTATTCGGCGTAAGCCAAGTGAAGAAGTGTGTTGCTTTCGTAGAAATTGGCGTTTGAATAAGACACCAACGCCAAAAGCCATCGAAGACGACGACGACGACGACGCTGATGATGACGCGACAAAATCCAATTAATGCGCTAGACAAATAAAATGCCACAAAAACGTTTAGATAAAGCAATATAACTTGCGTTTCATATTTATTTGTGTGCTTGTGTTTGCATTTAGAAGGTAGTTTCAATGGTTTTGAGGTTAGGTAACATGTCAAGGAAAGCAATGGAAATATTGATTTAAACTTAAACTTAAAAAAAAGGAAGAGTTTTGGAGTACTAACAAATTACAAGTACTAACAAACTTACTCTAAAAAGCTTATATTTGGTAAACGTTTAGCAGTTGAGCTAGGTAGAGTAAGGAAAACTTATTTTTGAGAGAAACACATCATACCGTTGCAGGTAGAGTAAAGAGAGCAATAAAGTGCTATAGTGAGATTTAAATCAGATGGAGCAGCTATATAACGGTTATATGCACAAATCATAACAGTATAGAGCATGATACATTATAGAATCCATTTAGCTAGAAGAACCACTGGAGTTCTTTAAAAAAATGAACGATGTGACTAACTGAATGTCAGAAAATGTGAAATATAGAGAATGAAAATGTGTCAGGAAACACTTAAAAACGCTTAATAGCAGGAAACGACTAACGGGATGCCAGTTGTTGCACACACCAACGAAAATAAGCGATGAAAACGAACAGATATGAGCGAATTCCATGGTGATACTTTATTCATTTCTTATTTACTTGTTTGGCGCTACAATCGTTTAGCGGCCACCAGTGCGTCTGGTGCTAGTTTTTGTTAATACCAAGATTAAGGACTTTCCAGACTTGGTATGTCTAACGCATACTCGGTCGCCCTCGTTTCATTATTCAAGTTTTCCGTTGTCTCTTCACTGATTAAAGTTTAGCGGTGACGGTTACCAACTTCTTAAACGGGGACGCCTTTTGACAATTTGAACATCCCGCAACGGATGAGAGAGGCCTACCTACGTACGTTTGTGAGTTTGCAAAATAATTGTTTTTAGCCATTCCGAACTTTGCCCACTAATGTGAACTTCTGCAAACGACCTCATTACACATTTCTTAATATAGTTAATAACCTTAAACGTTTCTTATTCAATAATAATGCTGCCTTGTATAATCTTTAATCGAAATTCGTTCAAAAAGAAAAAAATTCGGTGGTTAACTGTAGTCTATAGGTGATCCGAAAGATTTGTCATCTTGTTGTAAAGTAAATTATTTGAAAAATATTCCATTTCAGTTTCCATCATGGACAACTTCCCATTTCATTTCTTTACCAAGCAAAGGTATGTAAATTTGCAGATCATTCCACGCACATACAAACTGTGCATTTTTTGTAGCATACTTCTGTGTAACTTTATAATATCTGCTCCATATTATAAAGTTACAAAAAGAGTCATAACTCAAAAACTGTAAGTTCAATCGATATTTGACTTGAGAAAGTATGAAAACCATTTAATTTATGTTTTGAGAAACATTTAATGCATATAATTTTATGGAAATTTAGGCAGATTAAGCATGTAAATTGTGTACAATATCATGGTACGCACTATTAAAAAAAAAAAAAAAATGTTTAAGTTTCGAATGAAACAAATGGTTACAAATATCAGATGCTTCTTGAAATAAAATAGAGTACATACATTAGTTTCTAATGATTCTACTTGTGGTTACAATCATACATCACTGAGTTTTGGTAATTTCAAACTGATTTTGTATTAGTATTTATTAAGTGATCTCTAGAGATGCTTTTATTGATTGGTAGTAACTTCTGTTGAAGTCACTCCTAGTTGAACTCATTCATAGTTGAACTTAATATGAGACCAAGCACTTTGTCTGAAGACTTTTTACACCACCCACATTCATATCTACAATATTTATATTTATATATTTCGAATATTATGTGGTATTTGTTTGCAGGTTCGACTGCTTTGTGTTGAGTGGGTGCGTTCTATGTGTATTTAAGGACTTTTCTTTACTATTTGTCTCCAACACACATACACATATTGCATTATATTCGCGCCTCTATATACAATATGTGTGTGTGTGTGTGTGTGTGTCTGTCTGTTTGTGTACGAGTATCTTTGTTTGTTTAAGTAAACCAAAAGTTTTCTTTAAGATTTACGCTTAAGTTTTACGTGATAAAACTTTTATCACTATGATGACTTTTCTCTGTGGCTTTTGTGTACGAGTATTTTGTATGGAGGTACGACGGTGAGGGGTTGTTGCATGAGTTTTTCGTCGTCTATGTGTTTATAAATATTTGTTCAAGGATATCTTAGCTAAACGCTAAGCAGAGACATAAATGAAGTTATTTGCCGCAGTTGAAGTATTTTTGGCAAAGTATTTTGACGCCTTTGGAGTGCGGTGTTGTTACAAATCACTTTATTTTTATAGTTTTATCAAGACGCAAACAGCCAGAAATCAGGCAGAAGTGCAAAGAGCACACAAATGTCGTTTATTATTAACATAAATTATGAACAACGCAACGCTTAAACTATGCCGCTCGTTGTTGTCGTTAGTGGCAAAACTTTGATAATATTTTTATTAAAAACTATGTTTTTTCATTTTTTTTTTTGTCTTCGTTCGTTTAGTTAGTCATGGTGATATATTGCTAACATCATCAGAGTCTACTTACCGTTATGGCAATATCATGCGATGCGTCGCACGTATCCAGCTTCCGGCGAAATCGTAGCACTGTATGCGTTGCATTCTCATAGCCAAGCATCAGTATATAATCCTGTGAGGGATCCACAACAGGCTCAGCATTGTTGCCATTGCGTGTGACATGTCGATCCTGTGAGAATTAAGACAAAAGCGGGAAAAAACAAGAAGAAGAAAAAAATTCTTTTTAATGAATGAAGTATGCGAAATATTTAATTTATATACTGATAGCATGAACGGAGCAACGTAGCTGCTACGGAAGTGTTCTTCCTACTACATACAATCTAGCCAAACAGAAGATACGTTAAACTCTATAAATACGTCTGGCTTTTCTGTACTTGTTTAAATATATGTTACTGCATATTTTTATGCCATTTAAATTTTTCCTGTTGCAGCCACAGGCATTTACTTGCTGTGCCAATATTCGTATAAAGGATCTGTTCTGTGCGAACCTTAAATTCTACAACTCAACTTTCACTTGAATACACAACGTGTTCATCAGTTATATAAACTTTTATACATATACATAGTGTCCTTTTTTTTTGGTGTGTCTATGTGTATGTGCATGTGTAAAGACATGTTTAAAGTTATTTGCATATAGTTTAATTATGCGGTAATGCTCGGGTCAAGATTTATTAAATATTGGTGTCTTTGAAATGTATATTATATATAGAGAACGACACTGTCCAGCCATAGCACTTGGTGGCCGAACACCTTCGTGTTTTTATACACACATATGAACACTTGCCGAATTCGGCTGATTGTTGCCAAAGAGAAAGAATACTTCGAATTAGTTACGTTGTGTTGTTACTGTAATTTGGTACACTGTAAAAATTATGACTCAATGCGCAAGATTCGCATAAAATAACTGTTAAATGCAATGTGACTTTGCTATTGAAAGGCTCGCATGAAATATTGCGCAGTGCAAAGCACACACATACATTTACAGTTTGGCTTGCTCAACTTTTGAAGAGCCCTGCTGTAGAGTTTAGTATCAATTTGCCGACGTATTAATGCATTTAATAATATATCAGGTCTTGAATACAACTTTTATGTTTAAGCAGAATTTCACAATATTAAATTTTCACAAAAAAGTGCCACCCTGAACCATACTCTAACTAAATTTCGATTTCATTAATGCATGCTATACTCTAACTAAATAATGATTTCATTAATGTGTAAATATAGGTTTCATGATGGGAAATGCTATGCAAGCGGTACTCTGCTCCATAACTCATGGTGCTTCAAACAAACTTATACAGTTTTTGAATTTGACAGTAAAATAAGTTATAAATTAGTATATATATATTTTTTTTTTGTATTTTTTCTTGGCACTCTTTCTACATCATTAAATAATTATATTGTTTCAATAATTGCAATATGAAATTAATTTTTGAAACTACTAATTTACAATTTAAATTTCAATCTTAAATTAAATAAAGTTTCAGAAGTGCTTTCCAGATGTTGTTGACATTTTCCAATAAGCACTTTGCGTACAAACGCACAAGAAATAATTTTTGCTATAACAACATATGAAAATGTTTGTTTGTGTGTGTTTGAAAATTTTCTTTGGCGCTTGTCGGTTTTTATAAAATAATTTAAATTTCAAAGTTCTCTGTTTTGACAGAGTTCTCTAGCAAAGTTGAAGTTGTTCTATGCATTATTGTTGTTCTTGTTGTATAGTATAGTCCAAAGAAGGCATAGGATTGCCATACATGTCTATGACAAAAAAAAAACAAAAAAAAAAATGAAATAAAAAATAAACCTCAACAAACTTTTTCCACTTCTTGTATGAAAATGATAAAAATTGTTGCTGTTGAGGGACAGACTCAGACGAGTAAACCTAGTCAGTTCGTCTGTCTTTCTGTTTGTCAGTCAGTTAGCACAGCTGTGTGCTTGCAAATTCTTATATATATATATATTGGAAGACTTATATGACTTCGTCTATATGTATGGGAATTTCCATGAAATATGTATTACCGCCTTTTGATATAGGCGTTACTTAACCATATTGACAGCTGACTGCAAAGGGGCGTACTTGGAGAGTTGATTCACTTGGTGACTTCGCTTTTATTGAAACTATTTCCGCTGTATGCATAATATTGAAACTTTTATATCGAAATTTTGTACATATATTTCTTAATTAATTTATACTCTGCGTATCAATGACGCCTCGAACTAAAATGAAACAATTTATTTATTTCAATTGCAGTGCTGAAAGCATTACAAGCTAATTACTTATTTTCGTTTGTAGTAAGGTATGCAATTACTTTATTAAATATTTATTTTCATTGATTTATGTGGTACACCATGACGAGGACGAGGACGAAAGCAGGAAAACGACGCCGCGGCATGATAAGTGCTTTTTAATTAACTATAATGTCTGCTCGTGACTTTCTTCATGTAAATGGCGTTGAAACATGCGTCGTGTACATCCTTTGCTTCTTATGAACTAATTTCCGTTCGTAAAGTTTTATTTTGGTTTCCGATTAATTAAAATTTTATGCATACCAACTTCAAATAAGCAGTTCGAGTACTACATATGTACATATCGTGTATGTAGTGTAGGTGTATCACTTTACTTTGTAAGATATTCAGTTATTATCTGTAAATGCATATTTTAAGACTTATAAAGATTTCTTTGCGGTTTTCAATTGAGTTTGGAGCTTTTTATTTGCATACGCTTCATGAAGTATAAATTATTTGCAGTATGTATTTTAAGTTTGTTGTTGAGTTTATTAAGCAGAGAGTATATTGAGGTTTTTAATTTCCGCTTCGATAATAACGGCGCGATATTTTTTGGACCGTTTATATCAAATATCGATATTTTTCGTTCGATTAATCGAATTTTGTGTACTCATTCTATCGTTATTTATTTCATTGTTTGAATTTGAATGAAGTACACATACAA
Source organism: Leucophenga montana (assembly GCA_035044765.1). NCBI lineage: Eukaryota > Metazoa > Arthropoda > Insecta > Diptera > Drosophilidae > Leucophenga > Leucophenga montana. The sequence goes on along the minus strand of JAWNNQ010001689.1, from coordinate 340,340 downwards.
ATAACCATAGAAAGTTAAAAAGTATATGGAGATATTGACTAAAAGCACAGTGTTCTGCAAAGTTTGAGGGAAAACTTTAAAGAAGTGGTAATACTTCCAATTTTCGGAAAGTCTTATACATTTTTTGAGACAAATTTTACGATGGAACAGATGATGTCGCTCATCGCTTAATCGTTCAGCCGCTCACCGCTCAGTGAGTGGTTTTAGCCTTAGTGATGGCAATTTTTTACTTTAAAAAAGGTTCAAGACTTCGTGTCTTAAACAGGTGAATTGAACGTCGTTGAAGTCGTGTAATCTTTTCCACTTATTTCTTTAAATTCTATTGGTTGTTATACCGATCATCTTTGTTGAGATCTGTAGTATACATGTAGCCATGGGCATTCCTACTGTGGCCTTCCCTGCAAGGATATCAGCAGTGGTACCCTCTCTGGCTAATTTATCCGCTTCACAATTTCCCTCTATATTTTGGTGACCAGGCACCCAGATGAGATGTATAACATAGTGCTTGGCAATATCGTTAAGAGATTTACGGCACTCCGTTGTGGTTTTAGTATTGGAGCTGAAAGAGTTCAGCGCTTTCAGGGCAGCCTGATTGTCCGAGAAGATAAACACATGTTCTTGTGTGTGTGAGTATGACCTTAGGAAGTGCGTTGCTTCCTGAATAGCTAGTATCTCCGCCTGATAAACGCTACAATGTTCGGGCAGTCTAAAGGATTCGAAAAATCCTTACTTAAATATAAATATAAATAAACTTAATGCTTACACTTAACCGTTTTTATGGTTACAAACTTCTAGTATAAAATTTTGTTTCATAACTATCACAAAAATTCTGTGTCCATCCATGTGTCCATCTGTTTGTATCATAAATATATTAGTTACAGTAATATCTGTAGAATAAGTTTCTGTAGTTAGTCTAAATATAAGTTTACTTATGCACTTTAAAAACAAGAGCACGGAACAACTTAGAATCTTTGTATTCTCCATTTTAACTCGCACTCAATGCTTCTACCATTAAAATGAATAACTTTTGTAGCGTATAAATGTTTCACTGTAACTAACAATTCTTGCACTACACATTACCGTTCTAGATTTAAAACTGACTGTCATCCAAAGTCTGCAGCGACACCTTTCATAAGTATCTGTATCTATCTGTATGTGGGTGTCGTGTGGCTTATCGCTTAAAGTTACTCAAAGTGGTTGGTTGGTTTGGGTGGCCCCGTTTCACGTGGCAATGACGGAAATTAAAAAGACGCGTTGCAATTTTGCAGCTCTTATCAAAGTCAGTCTCGGCGTTGTAACTCTTACAACGCTTACACAATATCTTGCTAACTCACTCCTGTCACATTCACGACACTTGTGTGCGCTATGTCGCCTTTATAGTCAACGTCCTGATGAAACTGCTGCTGCTAGTGCTCTTTTGTTGCTGGTGGTGGTAATTATGCAAAGGAAGACGCATAAATTTGCAATATTCTGTGAATGTTTCGAATGCCATCGTAAATTCTTGGAACTTTTTTTTTTTTTTTCTTCCATTTTTCTTTCTATGTATGCACGTTCTGACATTGCTGTCTGTGTGTGTGCTGACACCTTTAGCTCTACACTTTATATGAAGTTGTATATGTACGATATGTACTTGTATATAAAGTGAATATGCAATCGTTTAGCTACGCACGTCTTTTTAACCTAAGCGACCGACCTGCAACAACGAAGACGACAATGACGACCTGCGACCTTTGTGCATGGTGGCGTGGCTATTAAACTGAGCTATATGAGCTGAGCTGGGTGTACTCGTAGCCTCAATGCTCAGCTCAGCTGCGCTCAATTCGATGCAGCGGAATTTAGCAAGCTAGCAGTAAAATCAACGATGTCGTCAGGTGTTTACACTGTGCGAAAATATTTTGGAGATGCAAGTGGAGAGTGATGCTTTTTAGTACGCATTACTCGTTGTCACTGTGGAAAGATTCAATATCGAGGCAAGAAGGGATTTGAATAGATTACTGATAGATTCTGCTAGTTGATATTGGTAAGTTCCAGTTACTTTTTGAGTTTTTAACGCATCTCACCATTTCTGCGAAGCATGCTTCCTGTAGATAATGATTTTATCTTTCGAGATTTTATTGTCTTTACCATTTTTGAGTAGCATGTTTCCTGCAGTTCCATGCAGTTTAGATGCAGTGGATCGGATCTGTTAACTTCTGGCTCACTTTCTTGTCAGTAAGATTTCTTTATGCTTAAAAGCACATAGAGGCACTCGTTTCCTTAATTTCGTTAGAATATGTATAATGGGTGATTTGAAGCGGTATATAATTTGTGGGATACTATCTTATAGTTTGCAGTTGCAGTCGAGGTATCGAGTATTGGAGCCGAACTCTAATAGATTTATCAAAATATGATTGATATTCATTCATTTCTTTCATTTGATGCAACGAACTGTTTACTTGTGTCATCAAGTCTTTCAACACAACCTGAAAACAAAACAATAGTTCATTACAATACATCATTCTGTTTAACTACATAATGTAGTCTTTTTTAGTCTAATTGTAAATTATTTTCAGTGTACTTCATATCAAATTTGTTCTTCTTGTTGTTGTTCTTGCTCTCACATTATGCGTGGTGTGCACACGTTTTTTTAATTGCTGAAATTTTATCACACCTTCATGAATTGCAGGGCATTGCAGGGCAGGGCAGGGCTCGTAAATTGTAATCCTTGCGTTGAAATTTTTTCTCGTTTACTCCTTGACTTTTATCTAGTAGTATGCATGGATGGTGCTACGCATTAAGCAGCGTTGCACTGGTTGCTGCTGTTGTTGTTGCTGTCATTAATGTTGTCGCCATCGCCTTCGGTTCGGGGTTGTCAATGTAGGTTGGTAGACTCTTAAGTATTTAATAGCGTTGTCAAGACTTTAATACCTTTTAGCAGTGCCTAATAAATGAGCGCCGTTGTCAACGAAGCTATATATGTGAAGACTCAGAGCGTTGAAAAGCGGAAATTCATTTTTGGTTTCCATTTTTTTTTCTTGTTTTTGTTTTTTTTTTACGTTACTAGCTGAAAATCAATAAAAACGTAAATTAAGCACCTTTTTGCGGTGCTTATTAAAACAATGAGAATTTAATAGGATTATGCTAACGAATTCACGCGCGTACTTGAAAACAACTTATGCAAAGTAGTTGAAACTCTTTCGGCAGGCAGGCAGACAGACAGACGGACAGACTGACTGAGTCAATTACTTAATTACTTAACGCACTGTCATAGTAAATTTACTTAAAAGCATTTCAGTTTTGACAACGCCAACCAAAAGCGGATTGGTGACCCCGACCATGCAACACTTCAATCGCATAGTGCGAAATAAATATGTATATATATATATGAGTCTGTGTATGTCTTTCATTAATTGTACGTAATGATTTTCTTAGGTTGATGAAAACTTACAACAAACTCAGTCAGTCAGTTGATGATTACGCAGCCGGAGCGGTGCGTCGAAAGCTATTTGAACACATTATTGAGAACAAACTACGAAGTTTCTGGCAAAAACAAACTTTAGCAATTTATGATAATTCAACGTCAGCTGGGACAGTTCCGAGTTCTCTGTACAACTCGTACAGTTCAGTTTCTCACAGATACTTTCGCTCAACAACTCTTCTACCATAATTGTTTCAGTACAGTTGAATGCTTCAACCTCAAATCTATTAGTGCTGCTGCGTGTATGTAGGTATATGTATGCTCTGCTCATCCGCATAGTCAACGAACCATCATCAACAACAGCCGGCTTTCAAATGTGCTCGCAGCACACATTAAACTTATTACTTGTGCACCCACAGCCATACCCATCATAGACATTATCATCATCAACATCCAATACTCTAATATGAAGCAACCCCAACCCAGAAACTCTCGATTTTGTCTTCGTATTTTGTCTACTTTAGATGCTTTTCTTTATGCTTGTATACAGCAAAAGGGTTGCACATAGAAAATATGTTTCTGTTTTTGGCTAAATTTGATTCAATTCTCCCCTTGCATCTCCCTCAAAGGTTTCATGGAACTACTATACTCTTACACTAATCTCAACAGCATATTCTAGATAAATTTGCAAGTATTGTAAATTGTTTTCCTTGATGTGCAATCTTTTGGTCTCGCTCAGCTGCACGTTGTCTCTTTTGCTCCAATCAATCTTTGATGTACAGTGGATAGAAATTGCAGCTAAGTTTTGGAATTTGTTATTCAATCAGTTTGTATTAAAGTTAATTTTTAAGATATCAAAGCGTATGTTTGATACAAATGTAAAAGGGGTTGTGTTTAACAAAGCAAATTTGCAACGCTTCACTAGCTAACAAATGTCGTACTCAATAAATGATTGGAATATTGACAGATGCAGTTTGATTTTAAGTGTTATCCCGCATTAAACCGAAACAGCCACTCGACAGATTTACTTACACGATACAAATGGATGGCACTTCTGTAAAATTTAAAAATTTTGCTTATTATGCCCTTCCTGAACGTAACAAATTTAGAATTCGCGGATGAAGCAGATTGTTTTGGGATAATCGTTGTCAAAGTGCTAAAAGCCATAACGAATATTATGTGTATGCTTTATTTTCTCTGGTAACTCAATTCCAAAATGATCCATTCGTATTTAATGCAATTATTCGATGCAAACATATCTAGACTTCAATAGAACGATGGTTAAAGTTGAAATAATGCAGAGCAGCTCAAGATCTAAGAAAACTATTTACATTGCCCAGTATGTACTACGTACGTGTAAGTTCCACTGGAGGTACCTAAAAAACTCGATCTTACGGCAAATACAATATGCAGCAAAACCATTTTTTAGCTATGTTACATCTATGTGTATCCGTCTCCAATGGCTAATGGACGTCACAATGTACATGATTCATTTATAATTAATATTTTTTTATTTTTCGCATGATATTTTTTATGTGACAATGCTATCAAGGTGACCAGTCTATATAATCGAAAGCATTCTTGCATTCGTGAATTAAGCGTTGCAAAGCAGAAAAGAGAGAGAGAGAGAGAGAGAGCGAGAGAGAGAGAGAGGGGGAGAGAGAGAGGAACAAAATATGCGTGTGTGTGCTTTTTTTTATGTTGCGTGAGTGACAATTGTTGCTAGTAACCGGCAGAAGAAGGTGTATCAGACTCCTTAAAGTATGTGTACTCGTGATCAGTTTTGGAAGCTGAGACGTATCCATCTGTTCGTCCGTACCTTTGGTGTATAACCAAAAATATCTCAGGGACTATAGCAAGTAGGGACACCAAACTTTGTACATTTTACAGTTTTGTATATATTTTTTTTATATATTTTTTTTAGACGTTAAGCCATTAATCAAATTTTGTATAAAATATTGATAATCGACCTAACATATGTTGCTGTATCTATATTGAAATACGTATTTGTATCTACGTATTTGTTTCAAAATTGTTCCAATTGAATTAAATATTCTCTTCGTATGTTAGTATCTAACTCAATCTGAACCAAACTCAATCTACAAATAGCATCTTAGCCCATTGTAACTACACGTAGTTGCAAACACATCACTCTTGGTGCTTGGTGGCTTGATGTATGTCGTCTATAACATCGTAAAGTGGCACGGCGTAGTTGATGTTTCCAATACTGAATCTGTTGTTGCTGTTGCTGATGCCGCATGTTGTTTTCGAGAAACAACACACAGTATACTCTATTGATATATGCTATAGGGTACATTCAGTCTATGAAAATGTTTGTAACAGTTAAAGTGGGGCGTGGCAGTTTCCATGAAGTATCTGTTTATCCAAACGTATCCGTATTCTTGATTAAGATAAAGAGACGGGTAGATATAGTCACGTCTAACCATCCGTCATTATATCTAGCGACACCTGAATGTACAACCAGCTTTTATCGGCCATGGTGTTAGCGTTTACCTTGCTGAAAGCAGTGGTTACATCTTTCAAATAGAGCGACTCCGGCTGCAATTTTCTGTGACTGGTTAGTTTTCGTTTTCAATTGCATCAATTGTGCTCCTTGAATGATTCCTTGGTTTTGGTGTGTTTGTTAGTGGGGCCAATCAGTCCGATGTTTGTGATGGAATTCGATGAAGGGCCTTGGCCCGTTTGATGTAAGAATATGTGTTTGAAGATGAAAGCAAGTATCAAAGTACAATAGCATACGATAACTTATTGTTCGAAGTTAGCAAAACTATGTTCCAAGATAAGTTCAGTCCGTGGTAGCATGAAGTTAATGTATAAAGCTGTCCCATAAGAGTTACCTTATGGTTACATGGAGTGTGGTTGATTGAATGTGCGTAACGATGCTCCTGTAACGATGTAAGTGTTACCTGGAGTTTTAGATGTGTGGAGTTTTAGATATGTGCCACGGTAAGTCAATAAGCACAATGAACTAAGGATCATTCTCACTATTTATATATGAAATCTGTTCTGTATAATTGCAGCGAACAGAATGAGCTTACGATAGCCTCCAACCACTTTCGGACTAAGCTGGGAGATCGATGTACAAACAAGCATGATCTCAAAGTTGGGATCTTCAGAATTTATACTGGGGGAACCGCCGTATTACGAGTTTATATTATGAGTTTAAAACAACTAATTGTCCGTCAGTATTGTTAGTACTCAGAAACTAACAGAGGTTTTAGATAGGGCTCGATCTCCAAACCAAGTGAGAAGTGGCATTTCAAACAAATGTACTTCAAACTGGTACCTATGATTCTTCATAAAGGCGTTGCTTGGATGTACTTAAATCATGTGCTTGGCACTGTGAGGTTAAGCAGTTGATCCAATGGATATTTCTGTTTGAACACTGAGAACTCGAAGAGTAAAAAAGGTAGACTAAATTTTTAGGATTCTGCTAAGAGCTGGTCAGCTGCTGTTTATGAAATGATAACTCCATTAGAAAACACTCACCATTTTTTTTATTTTGAGTATGAAAACAATTTAGTTACTTAAGAATTTTGTATGGAGCTGTACTATCGAGAAACTATTCCACATTAAACCATATTTCACATAACTATAATTCCTACTATAAGCTACTTAGACTGCATGCAGCGTATCTTCTAGTCGAGCAAATTCGCCTACAGCATTCTTTCTTGCTGCAGAGCCTGTTCTATAGATATAAAGCGCAGCACATTTGATTACGTATACTATGGCATGTTGGCTGCCAGTATTGACTCGCTGCCATTACAGCGCCTGTATCTGCATCTGTATCTGTATATATGTGTACGTATCTATATGAACTATATATACATATATGTGTAACTGACTGTCAAATTCTAGCTAACGGCCGACTATACAACCGACCAACTGGCTGTCTATACATCACACACTGCTAGTACACTGCACTGCCAATTCGCAAACGGCATTTTATACTGAAAACTTGAAGCAGCCAACAGGCAAGCAATCAGGCTAACTGATTCAAGTTTACAGGCAACTTGGCAAAAGACGCAAACGAGAATGAATTTAGTGTGTTATACGTACTTGTATATGTGTAGAGTAGAGTTATAGAGTCCTTTCTACGTCAGCAATGTGATGAGTTTGCTCAAATTACCGCTTCCAGCTAGTACGAGTATATCAATTAATATAGTTAAAGTGGCTTTTAGTAAAGTAATCCTTTGTGCGCTTTTTGAGCTGGCGTTATGCATTTCCTTGTCGCTACGTATGTCTATGTTATTCAGACAGTTTAGCAAATTAAATCCTTGATACTTTTAAGCTATCTCCGGTCATATCTACTTTCTGTATATAGGGTGTTTTTTTTTGTTTTTTTTTTGGAGGTGTAGAACTTTAAATTGAATTATAATTTTGAGTTAACATAATTGGAAAATGAACAAAATTGGCTTTAATAGGCAATTTTATGCCAATAGTGTTTGAAGAACCATGATTTCGTGCATGTGGGCACATCGGCTTTTTCGAATGCGGCGCATTCTGGAAGATCAACCATTCCATTCGACCATTTTTATTAGGTGCGAAAATGATACGTGGTTAATCAAATTAGTCGCTCCGATGTATGATTTTGTCGCCCGTAAAATAGACATTACATTCCCGAACTGAAGTACGATTTTCGATTTGCGTTAGTCTATGCATGACAATAGCGTTGCCAGATCTGATCAATCTATGTCTTTTTAATCTCTGTCTGAAATTGTAAGCTCTAAAACATCACCCTATATTTAGTACAACTGTCTATCTGTCTGTTCATTCATTCATTTGACTTGAGTTTTGTATTATGCAACAGATATATCTCCCGCTGTTGTACTCGTACATAGTTTGTAAATATTTTATAAATGTCAGCCACAACAACAACAACAACTTCAGGAGCATTATGGAGATATGGCTATTGCTGCATATCCTTTTGCAAACAATTACCACCGACAGCGTGCATTCCATTTAAATTCAGTTCATTTCATTTGAGTTTTATGCAAAAGCTTTTTATTTAAATGAAATTGGCCGCTGCTGGCCGTTTATCTAGATTAAATATCAATCAAACCTATTAAGAATGAATTGGCTTTTAAAATTATTAATACATATTATGTTTAATAATAATAATGAAACAATATAAATCATTAACTTGCTAGAATTACACATTTCTGTACACTTCAATTATGTTTTCAAAGCTTTTCAGTTGGCGTTTAAAACAATCTGATTTGTATCAATATATTGTATGAAATGTTTTCGTTATAGATACTTTGAGAGGTGCTCTACTGATGGGTTGTAGCATAAAGAGCTATTATTTACAATAAATGATGGTGTCATAATTCTTTTAGATAAAATTCCGTATTCTTCAAACATGAAAATTACGAGCCATGGCTCTTAGTCTATGTATGTTAAGCGGCTATCTCTTAAAGGGCACCATACCACATTTCAAACTAATATTGACTTTAATAAAGAAGTTTTTCTTACAAAAAGTGAAAAGTGGACCATAGGTTTTGTATGGGAGCTACCCCAAATAGTAGGCGGGCCACGCCCGTTAGTCTATGTATGTTAAGCGGCTGACCATTAAAAGGCACCACATTCCATTTCCTAACATTGACTTTAATAATATTGACTTTAATAAAGAAGTTTTCTTACAAAAAGTCAAAAGTGGGCGGTGGATTTGTATGGGAGCTACCCCATTGGGCATACACCCATTAATGTATATGTCAAGCATCCGTCTAACTAAAACTAAAAGTTACCATATCAATTATTATGGTTAATATTGACTACAATAAAAATGTTTTTTATACAAAAAGTCAAAAGTGGGCGGTGAGTTTGTATGGGGGCTACCCCAAAAAGTGGGCGTGGCGCGTCAATCTTGGCACTCTATTAAACTGCCATAAAAAGAAGGGTACGTGCAACATTTCAACTGGATAGCATAAAAATTGGTCCCCAAAAATGCGCAGCAACATACAGACGGACAGACAGAGGGACAGATAAAGTTATTTAAAGAATCTTGTAGAACGCATCAGTTGTTATAGATTGTAGTCAGTTTTGCACATGTTCTAGAGCCACAGCTCCGCTACCAATTATAAATTATACGAGTATCTCACCAAAAGTTTTAATAGGGACTAGAGCACTGCACGAATGTATTCGTTTGTACACATTTTATTTCCATTTTATTCCATTCTGTTTCATTTCAAGATGTATTGTATTTTATTTATATAATTTCTTATATATACTATTTCTATCTTTAAATATATCTCACTCATTCACTTTCAAACCATTCATCAAATTTGATATTAATGAAATGAAATTCAGTTCTAGAAAATGCTGTAATGAATGATTCATTTACATTCATAAAGAGAGCAACGCATTCATTTGAATTTACATGAAACGAATGCATTTTAATGGGCAGCCATCTAGTCCGAGAAGTTCCAACCAGATGGAAAGCTTAAGCAGCAAATTGAGTAATCTAAAAATTGTTTATTGTGCTTAAAAGTTATAGTTGGGCTGAGAAGACGAATAACCTCCATATCTCCACAACAAACTTTCCAACTTATAGTTAATATATTTTTTACATCCTACTCAAATTATATATGTACATATATGTGATGATATATATTAACTTTTAATAATCCATTTTATTTAAAAGCAAAAGCACACAGTAGCAGTAATGAATGCAACGAAAATATTTAATCAGCAATTTTACACTTGTCATACTGAAAAAGAGAAAAAATGTATATTAACTGCACTCATAAAAGATGCACTGAATGATGCTGCTGGCTGGCTGGCTGACTGGTGCTTTTGCTGCTGCTGAATTATGTCAATTGTGCTGCATGCGACAAATGCCACAAACAACCAGCCACGCCCCAAATATAAATGCTGCAACGCCCAGCATATTAAGTATATAATGTAGGAACGACGTTGTATGCATATCAAAAGTAGTATTTGTCATATTGTTAAGCTGACAGCGCTGAGAGCCAGCAGCAAGCTGCGATATGCTGAGCGTCCAACCGAGTAAGCGTCATGCAAATATGCGCTGACATTGACATGCGGCATATTATAACAGGGCACCCGCTGTGCGCTACGATTCATTCACTCATTCACTCAATCACTCACTCATACTCGAATACAACCGAGTATCTGTCAGTCCATCCATACTTACATTAAGTGTCATCGTCGTCGTTGTCGTCGTCGTTGTCGTCGTCGTTAACGTCGTCACAATATACTTACGTACTACCCTACTATCATTATTTGAAGCGTATGTTTGTAAGTCGAAACCGCTATATACAAAAAAAAAAAAAAGTATGTGTGAATCTGTTGAATACCGATGCGATGCGATTCAATTCAATACTTGTATGAAACCGGTCGAATCATTCCAAATACACACACACTCGTACACTAAAAGCAAATTCAAATAAATTTAAAATCCCTTGTGCATTTTTAGCTGCGTGCGGCATGTGCGGCATGATGCTGTGGTTGGAGAACCCTTAAGGGCTGCATTTATGACACTCCATTTGTCAAGCGAACGAGACACTTTCGAAAACGATGGGGTGGGAGGTGAAAGTGCGATGAGTAGAGAGTTCGAGCGAATCACACAATTCAATTCCGTTGATTTTGGCGTTGGTCTGTATCATCATCAGAATCATCATTATCATCGTCAGAATCATCTTCATGCAACATAGTCTTCATTGAATGCTTGACAAACTGAATCTTTGACTGAGTGACAGACTATTTGACTAAATATTTGGTATACACTTGGGGAAAATATGATTTTTCAATACTTCTAAAGAGAGCGACGGTCAGAAGAGAGAGAGATAATGAAAGATTGATATTAAGACAGCGAATAAAATAGAGAGAGAGAGAGAGACAATGTCAGATAGAGGGAAAAAATGATAAAGAGCAGCAGTCTTCGGTACCGACTTGCGAGAGCGAATCGTTTAATTATTTTTACTCGTGAATTTTTTGGCGCCCAACGCAGAGTGGGCTCTAGAAATCGACGCTATGTCGCGCTGCAAACCACTTATTTGTCAGAGTGCAAGCGAAACAAAAGGCGTGTTCAAGCTAAAAAGCGATATCGAAGCGAGAAAGCATTTTTGAAACGCTTTGTCGCTTGGCTTGTTTTTTGCTTTCTTGTTCTTGATTCTTATCTGTATGATTGCGAAGTCCGGTAAACCTGAGTGCAAGCCATACAAGTTCGCTTCAGAAGCCCAGTGGAGAATGCATAAATATAAATTTGTCTTTAGGGGTATTCACGATCCTCACAAAAAGTAAAGTTAAAAAATATCAAGTGAACTTTTGCACGATGCAATGGTGAGTGTTAAGAAGACAAATTTTTGATCTGCGTATTATTTTGCTAGTAAAAATGTATTTCAAAACAAAACGTGAACGCCCTTAAAGTTTTCTCTCACAAAATTGGATAAAGGATTCATCTACTTGAAGCTGTTTAAAAATAGCAGGACATTTAACTGCATTTCAGCTTAGATTTAAATACATCGTAGCAAACTTCAATTGTGCAGTAACACTTAAAGAAAAAGGATGTCAAATTTAATTGAAAAAATATGCTTTAATTTGAACTTCCGTTTAAACTAATTTCGCTAAGTGTATAGTTTCAGCTCTCTCTGTATTTGTATCCCTTCATACTATATCTGTCACTATATTTGAATGCTTTTGTGTCCTGCTGCTGCTTCTGCTGCTGCTCTTGTGACTCTTGAGTCCTTGGTGTTTCTGACATTGACGTTTATTAAGCGTTTTTTGACACTTTTCGAGTGATATCAAAACTTTTCGTTTTATTATTTGCTTTAAACTTTTTTTTTTTTTTTTCTTTTAGTTTATTTTCGTTTTGGCAAAAAGTGAAACTCGTTTTGTCATTTACTCATACAGGACACCATTCGGTGACACCACCCAACAGTGCAAATACTATGCGAAATGGTTATACAATATTTTAATGAGTGTCGAAGATGCTTTATTGTCGTCGTAGATTAATTTTGACAGTTCTTTTTTGTCTAACATTTCGGTTTTCATTTCCAATTTGACTTTGTCGTCCGTGCAAATGACGCATTTGCATGTGTCGTATTTAATTTGAAACGAAAGAAATACAATAAAAAAAAGAAACGAAGTCTGGAAATATGCTAAGTTTGGTGTAACCGATGATTTAATACACTTCATACGCATCTCAACTGTTTAGTTGAAATTGATAGCGCAAGAAATAACAGAAACTGTCATACAAATTGTATGGTTTATTTGTACGGCAGAGCTATTCATTAAAGCGGGTGAAGCGTAGGTAAGCAAAATTTCATGTTTATAGCTCAAGAAGTAAGATTTTTTTATCTAAAAATAGTTTATCTTTTTATCCGGCTCGAAGGACCATATGGCTCAACAAATATGAAATTTGGGTGATCTAAGTGGTGGGACATTCAGTTCTAGTTTGAAATTGATAGCTAAAGAAATTACAAAAAAATCCAAATGAATTGGGCGGTGGATCAAAATGGTATTCATTAAAGTGGAGGAAGCCTCCACACCGAATTAGAAATTGATAACTTAAACAATATATGTACAAATTTTGCATCTTAAAAACAAAAGTAAGATATTTGTGCGTGCTATGCAAGATAGACCGTCAAGTGAGTGTTAAGTGTACAAACTCATTTTCAGTTAAATATCTCAAAAACTGAGATAAGACGTTAGTACCGTTTGATTCAATCGCAGGGAAAAGAAAGACAGTGCAAAAAGAGAATGTAGTTTGTCGAGCGTGTAATTCCAGATACCAATAACAATTAACTACCCCAGCTATACACACCGGCTATTAAACCGCATTTGGTACTTCGAGCCGGATCACTCAAAGTAGCGAACACTGAAAGAACCTCTCGTTTCGTAAAAGAAACGACGTAAAGTGAAATTTGTCGGCCTTTGTATACTACCGATTTTCCAAACTCTCGGATTTCGTTTAGTTTCACAGAAAAAAACAGATCTGCTCTTGGTCATTATTTTAATTGTCTTTTTCGCATGCACGCTTATAAAATCCAGCGAAGTGTTAAGTTGAGCTGTGAACTCGTGTGAGCAAGAGAGTCAAAAAGCAACAAATGTCAACTGTACTTTTGACGCCATATAGTGAGCGGTTTTTACATTGCTTGCACGGTTGTTTGATCCGGCTCGAAGGACCAAATGTTTCGTTTTTCTTGATGAAGTTTACTTCTCGGTGCGCATAGCTGTGGTTATTAGTTGTTGTCTATTTGGCTGCTTGTGTTTGTTGCTTTGTTGTACATATAGAGTAGAATTTGAGACATGTATTCAAGTTTAAGTTATTTACTATTTGAGTTGAGCCTTCGCCTAACAAACTTGTTGTAAAACTGTTAAAACACTTTGCAGCCTATATATGGGAAGGGTATAATATATATGTATATAAATATTTTTCTACAAAACTTGAAAACTTGAAACGTGACTTTTTGTATGCTTTACATTAATAACAAGGGTTGACTTGTTCATTTCCTGCAGCAGCAGCCTGCATACAATTCTATTGTACGTATTTTGTATCTTATCGCATAGCGCAAACAAACGATTTCAAGTGGAAATCTATTGTTAATTACTTGCTCTCTAACTTTAATCCGTGTTGGGTTTTTATTTATCTTTTCGTTTTTTTTTTTTTATCAATGGACGTCAACGTTGGCCATCCGCCGCCTATAAAGTTGCTATAGTTTTTTCTGTTTTTTTTGTATTTCATTTTTTTTTTGTCCGTTTCCGTTTCCGGTTTCGTTTTTATTATTCTTTCTCGTTTTCCACCCTTTTGAACTTAAGGTTTTATCGCATTTGCTGTAAAAGCAATAAATCTATGATCAAATCGAAACGAAACAATTCGAAGGATGTTCTTATTGCTGCCTTCTTGTTAGCTGGCATTACGCTCTTATATCCGTTTTACCTTTGTCTTTTATTTAGCCAAGAGCAACGCACGTTTTTCACATGACCCATGCCGCAGGATGCTTCTATCTGAGCATAAAATAAAGTATGCCTGATGTATGTACAGTGAATGTATAGGTGAAAACCAAAAAAAAAAAAAACGCCTTTTCGCATTTCTCAGCAGAAAAATGCAGATACAGCAGGGCATCCTTACCATTCTTTGCTTTTTATGCCAATCACACATAGTGTCAAATGGTATTATCAGTTTGTTAGAAAGTTTGCAACGCGTTAAAGGAAACATCGGAGATCACATAATGTATATATGTTCTTGATCAGCTCGACGGGACAAGTTGATCTAGACATGTCCGTCTGCCTGTGTGTTGCTGTGCATTATTTATATCTATTTTTCAGATATTTGACTGTATTACAGTAAAGTTGATTATATTTGTCCTAAATAGATAGAGTATGTATGTCGATTTGCCACGCCCACTTTTCTGTATACCCCCATAGAAACTTAACGCCTACTTTTGTGTATTTCTAATGAAGAACTTTTGTATTACAGTTGATATCAACTATAAACTCTATATGGAGACTTTTTAAGAACGAATGCTTTACATAGATGTCAATAGGCATGCCACGCCCACTTTTAGGTATAGTAGTCCCCAGACAAACCCAAAGCACATTCTTTTGTTTTTTGTTTGAAATAAAATGTTTACAGTCAATGTAAATTTGAAATTGAATATGGTGGTTTCTTATGTACAGAAGCTTCACAAATACATTAATAGGTGTATCCCAACCAGTTTTAGTGGTAACCCCCCTACAGACTTACCATGCACGTTTGTGTTTCTAGATTTTAACAAAAATTTTAGTTTTTATGGTTAAACTCTATAACTTTTATACGATTTAAAATTTTGTGAGTGGTGAATGGTATTAAAGCTTCGGTTCTACCGTAGCTAAAGTGTTTTGTTTTTGTTTCTTTTTTATAGAATTTACAAGTTAAGCATGTTGGCAACACATTTTACCGCTTCAACTCAACTCAACTAAACAAAAAAAAAAAAGGAAAAGAGTCCTTTTTAAAAATGTAAATATCATTGTTTGCGTCATTGCCATTTTGCACACATTACAGTGAAAGAAAATTTCACTGTGTGTAGTTGTGGATTTAAGGATTTATGTCTTTGAAAATTACCGCAGGGAATTGTCACATGGCAATTAGTTTTGCGTACAAAAACTTTGAGTGCTCTTGAGTGTATAGATTTATGTTTACGATATGACAGAGTTAAAGAGAAATAAGAAGTTTTTAATGGAATTTCGATTTTAGAAAAAAGATTTAAGCATGTAATCGAAGAATTACATTGGGGAATATTTTTATAATAGAACAAAGTGAGTTCGTTAGATTTTGTTTCGCTTGTTTTCGAATTGAATCGATTGCACAAAATAATTTTGAGTTATTGCACGAGTATGCAAATGGAAGGGTGGAAAATTGAAGTGTACATATCTCTTTTTTGTTATATTTTGTTTGAATTTGCATATTTTTATTTCAATTAAATGAAATTGAAAAGTTAATTCTATTTACATCAAAGTATTTTTGTTACAAATTAGGATTAAACATTTTGGAGAAAATCCCAAATAAGTTTTCAAATAGGATGGATATTTTCTTGATTAAGTGTCTTAGATTTGAAATAATGGAACACTATAGCTTGCTTCTATTAATCGATTCCATGGAACTGAAACATAGCAAGTCTATTTTGCCGGCCACTTGCTAAACCAGAAGCTATTAAAATATGTTTAAAGTATTCAATAATATATAAGAGGAACAATCAGGAAACAATCCTCTAAAAAAGAAATTTCCTGGGTCTAAAACAGTTGTGGAGAAATAAGGGAACTAACAAGGGGAAAAAGTTTGTAGTGTTGTTTAAATTTTCTGAGATTCCTGAGACTTATCTAAATTGTGATAATATAAATAATATCATCTCAGTCTAAGACTGAAATACAATTGTGGAGATATGGTGACAAGAAAAAGAAACAAGTGTTCGAATCAAATGTCAAGCACATGCTTATGAAAATTTAAGACTTTGAATTTACTCATGGATTCGTTTATGTGCTTATATGACGTGAAGTGTTCGGTTATTTTGGCAGTGATCCCATCATCAGATCTTGACCATATTTATGTAATTCTATCCCTTAAGTACCTTCTTTCGAATATAAAAATAATTAACACGACCAAATTTATATGAGATCACACCTAAGGTTTCTAATAATAAAATAAACATCGAAATCGGTTTACTTGCTAAATTAAATAAAACTTTCCGACGATTTGAGAACCGGCTACTTTTTTGAAGTCGGCTTAAAACAAGTAAGAATGCTGCAATCGTGAGTTGAAGACTTCAATATACACTTCCAACTTTCATATGTAAACATGTTGCAGACTCTGCATCCCATACTACTAAATTGCGCATTGTAGAACCAAAAGAAGGCGCTGCCTTAAGTAGTTAAGTAGCGGCATCTATTGGCAAAGTACTCGTATGCATGTAACATATTCTAAACAAGCTTTATAGTATGTATGTGGTAGCCCATTTGAACATATTATGTAACTACAATATGATAATAAAGTATTTCAAATAATGTGTAACTTTTGTATGCCGAAACTGAATTTGTTCAAGAATTTCAATCCAACATATCCGAAAATACGGGAATCTACAGGTACCCAACTGTCTATTAAGTATATCATCTCACTTCAAATTTGTAGCATACTTTTTGGGTTTGTAGTAAAACTATTTTTAGAATAATATTAAAGTTACAAAATGCGCCATATCTCCAGAACCATCAGCATTTCAAACCATCAGCAAAGCAATATTTATTGAAAAACCGAAAACAGTACTTAATTTGGCATAGATATAATAGATTTTTCAGCGCTTTCAACCCCCGCTATGAAAATTGCACAATATGACAAAGGCACTTTGATAATTTTCCGCCGTGTAGATATTCTAGATACATCACCAAACAGTACAGAACAGCCGAAACACGGAAAAAGTATCTACTGAGATATATGCACAAACAAACGCAAAGACGGAAATGAAAAGTGAAGAGTGCTGGCAAAAAAAAAAAAGGAAGAGAAAAGGTTAACAACAGAATTGTTTCATTATGCGTTCTTGTCCGCATGTTGCACCCCCGACCCAAGCATCACTGCATCAGTTGGTCCCGCACCTCTTAACGCTTCACTTTGTTTTGGAGTTTGACGCCGTCGCCACCACCGGCATCCACGCCTCCCGAAATTTGCCTTTATTTTTTTTTCTCTACCTCTGAATTGTTTGTGAACTAACGAAGGGCGCTGTTTACGTCTCGTTCGGTTTCTTTCTTTCTTTGTTTTTTGTTATGTTTTTTTTTTTTTTGGTATTTGCCACTGATTTTTGACAACTTTGCAAAAGGTTTATGCATTCACTCACTCACACAGTCACTAACCACCGATGATGTTTGCTAGCTAGCTAGCCATTTTCTATGAAGTGGGGCATTCGAAAAATTTTCGGAAACTTAAAATTAACAATTTCAAGTTCTAAGGACCAAATTATTAATAACTAATATTAATATTCGGCTTGAGGGACCAAAATATTCATAACTAATATTAATATCCGGCTCGAGAGGCCAAAATATTTATAAATATAATTAATATCATGCTCGAAGGACCGAAATAATAATGATAACTAATATTAATAACCGTCTCGAAGTACCAAAATATTAATATTTAATAATAATATCCGGCTCGAAGGACCAAAATGTTAGTAACTAATATAAGCGGCTCGAAGTAGGGAAATAATAATAACTAATATTAATATGTATATGGCTCGAAGGACTAATATTTATATCCGGTTCAAATTACCAAAATATGAAATATGAATGATTAATATCCGGCTCGATGGGCCCAAATATTTGTAAATCAAATTAATATGCGGCTCGAAGGACTAAAATATTAAAATCTCTTGCAAACCTAAAATTTTGTAAATTCACCACAAGTGGAACATCCTCGAATTAGAAAACAAAAAAACCAACCAGAACATCATGAGTTAAAAAACTTTAATCAAATTTTCGATTTATGCTTTCGTTGAAGTTTAAGGACGAAACATTTAACAACTTTCTGAGTGCCCCACTTATTAAAAGGCTACAATCGTAAAACCCAAAAACAAAACCAAACAAAAAAAAAAACAAAAAACGACGCCCATTTTGGAGTTTTGGGGCGGTATGAATGAGTGGTGAATGCAGAAGCGCTGGAGCGGGTGGCGCGCAGAGATATAGTACATATACCCTAGGGAATGAACACCTTATCGCAACTTATTGCATCCGGCGGCAACATTTTGAATGTTGTTTTGCTGTTATTTTGTATTTTGTACTTTTTTTAGTGCTGTGAGTCGTTGTCCTTTGGCTGCTTGTAACTCGTTTTCTGTTTTGCCGTTCGTTCATTCGTTCATTCGCTCTCAATTTCGCTTTGGGTTCACTTTTACTTTGCTTTTACTTTGTTGTTACCCTGTGGCGGCATCAAAAACGTTTTAATTACATTTGTATGTTAAATTGCAATTGTCGTCCTTGTCGTCCTTGTCGACATCGTCTTCATTTCTATCGTTGCTGTTGTTGTTGCTGTTGTGCCCCAAAACGCTTTTGAACTTTATAGAACCCGTATGTGAGTGGGTTTCTCACCCAAAAGTGTAAAGTGTGTGTGAATGTGTGGCATGTTTCAGGGCGGTTTTTCCAAAAGCGATTAGATATAACTAGATTGTTATACAAAATAAGTGGATTCGTCGATTTGTCTGCTGTAGGTAAAGTTGAAACTTGAAGCTATTTGACTATACAATCAAATGACAAGTTGTAATTTGAGCCTGTGTCAGATTATGCATTAAAGCGGGACATCAAACTCATATTGTACACCCTAGAGTTGTACTACTTGTAGATATTGTGTACATAAAATACTTTGTTTTGTTTGCTTCGGGTTATAAATTGGCTCGTAAAGTAGGAAACATTTAATTTAGCCAAAAACTGTCAAATCAAAAAACACGAAGCGATTAAAAATCTTTAGTATCCTTTTTGATGACAACAAAAAACCAAAAAAGAAAGTTGTTTCATTTTTGCCTTATGTTAGAGCTTTTTTTTTGTTCTTTGGTAACAGACACTACATGTGTAGTGTGCAGAGAGTAATATTAGTTAGATAGAAGGCTTGTAACGTTTTGTAGTGTCAATTAGGCATATAAGATACCAAACTATAAAGTTATGCTGTTGTGTCTTGAAATGTGTAGTAATCATTAATCGTACTGCACATCCTTTTGTTTGTGTTTGGTATCTTCTGTTGGCTTCATTACGTTTTTGTCCATTTTTGTTTCCATTGCAAGTTTCTAGCAACATTCTGACATAAGTCCCGTTAATCGTTTTTTTGGGAATCTAAGTAAGCATCCTTCAAGTTAGGATTTGCCTGCAACCTTCTTATTTACTTTTCTATTACCACTGTGCTTGTATCTTTTGTATGTCTGTAGTACCATGCCACTTTAGATGTGGTACTATACTATATCCCGTTAGATGATTATTTTTGAAAAAGTAAAACTATAACTTTATTTATTGTTTGTTTCGTACAGTATCGACTTTATAGTGAATAATGTGGAGTGTTGTTAATGCATTTCTTTGCCTGTATCACTATTTTACATGTGGTCTTATATCCCGTTAGTCGATTTTTCATTTAAATCGAACTTAAAATTCATTTATAGTTTGTTTCGTGCAGTATCTCGTTAGTTGTACAACACGTGGTGTTCTTATTTAATTTTTGTATCTGTAGCACTATTTTGCATGTGATACTATATCCCGTTATTCGATTTTTTTTTTTAAATTCAACTAAAACTTCATTTATAGTTCGTTTCGTGTGGTATTTTTTTATTTGTTCATCACATGTGTACTATTCGTATCTCATTGTTTTGTCTGTAGCAGCATTTGGCATATGATCTGGTATCCCGTTAGAAGTTTTTTTTCTTCAAAAATTTTTTTACATGTTTTAATATGCCGTTAGTCGTTTAATTTTTTTTTCTCACTCAAACCAAGTTTTTTTTCTGTAAAGCGTATACAATTTTCGTTTTTACCAAAGTTTCTTCGCGTTCGGTATAAATTTTTGCAGCAGGCAATTTTCTTTTTTAAGCGTAAGTTAGAAGAAAAGCTGATTTAGCAGCACTTGTATGTGTCAATGTTATTTGTCGGAAAATACACACACACACACATATTGACACTCTCACATGCTGAGTTTGAAATGTTTACTCACACAACAAACACACTTTTAGCACATATGCGTCACTTGCCACATTCAGTGCTGCGCCACCACATGCTGCATCACTCCTCCAACTCAAACTTCTACATATATAAACAGGGAGACGAGTGCCTGATTACTGTCAAAAAGTACAAATAGACTCAACGCTCATCGACATCTGCACTTTAGCTTCTATGTCGTTGTCGAGTGTTATCGCTCAACAAATAAAAAAAAAAGAAAAAATGGTCTTATGCTGCTTTGTATTATGGTACTTTGTTGCTTTAGGGATAATTTTCTACATTTTCCATTGTATTTAAGTGGGTGTGTGTTGTTTTTTTTTCTGTTCCTGTTTGCTGTTTTTATTGTTGTTGTATGTTTGTAGTCTGTTCCAATCTTAATTCACTCAAATTCGATTACGGTCTTGTGCCCTATCGACCTTCTCATCCCATCCAAAACAGCGTACCCAGTCCAATATGCAACTTCGCTCACTTTGAGGTTGAAATAAACTTCAGAGAGCTAAGAAGTCACTTATTTTTACGTTTACCGGGAAATAAAAAAACAGAACAGCAATAGCAATCGTAATAGTAACAGAAAAAAAAATTAACAAAACAATACAAAGCAGCACACGTTGCTTTTTTGGCAAATGTAGCTTTTTTATATACGCAAAAGGCTGTACAGGTGCGGTTCAGAGAGTAGCTACACTTGATATTCACTTTGCAAAGTATAGAAAGTCGCTGAAGTTTAATACGCCATAATTTGCCAAAACGAGCAATTCAAAGTATCACCCTCGTCATTGTTCAGTAAGTAATTGCAGCTATTTTTGTATTTTGTATGGTACTCTTTTAGTTTTGTATTATTTTTAGCAAAGACCGCATTCTTCAAAATCCCTGCTCGGGCGCCAATGCAAACTGAATTTCTCTGCCAATTGATTGCTATATAGGTTTTATAGTACTTTACTTAAATGTAGATTGAAAGAAGCGTTGGAATAAGCTTATTACTGTATTTTTATGTTGCTATATGCTTCGACCGTGTTGCATTTTGAACAGCGTATATATCTATATACTTGCGCATTGTATAGCTGCAGCTCAAATTTCGCTTAATTCGCTTCTGTACACAGCTGCTTATGAATCCATTACACACATACAGCGAGCTAACCACCTACGCAAAAGTTAACCAGCCATTGACTACACTCCTGCCTACTAGAGTTAGAGTTGCCATCCTGCCACAAGCATTACATTCTGTACAGCGCTGCCGTTCAGCTCAGCAATAAAATAAAAATTGAAAACACAAAGGATTTATAGCTTCAATAGGTTTTCAAGGATCTGAACAATTGCTCGCTTGGCGCATACGCTGGCTACACTGTAAAAAACAAAAATGTGTACATTTTTGCAGAAGTTTTTTTGTTTGCCGGAATGTAGGCTATAAAGTATATTACGAGTGGCGCATATGCTGCTGCCTTGCGGTCTTTTGGACTGTGTGGCATGTAGCTGCTGATTATTTGTTGCAATCAGTTCAGTTGTGAATTCTTTTTTTTTTTTTTTTGTGCCTCAAACCGGTGTCTAGCTCAGTACTTTATGATGCTGTTGGAGTAATACAATACATATTTCTTTGTATGTTGTATTTTTACAATGATTGGTGTATTTTCCGTTTGGTTTTGATGCTACTGCGCTGACTGACACAAAACAGCTTCCAGCAGCCTGGCAATCTGTATTTACGCTGATAGCTCCAGCAACTGCTTCTCCTGCCACTCATTTGGTAAAACCTCAAAACAAATGTTATGGCGCTTTGGTTGTTCTGCGAAATGCTTTTAAAATTGCTTCCTTAGTTATATACTTTAGTCGTACTGTATGCGTGTGTTTGTAGCATTATGCTGTGCTATACTACTTCGATTTTTCTTCCTGTTTTTTTTTTGTCTTCTTTTGTTATTCTGTGCCGCTTCGATTTTTATTTTATTTTATTTTTTGTAATATTTTTTTTGCACATTTAAATTACACTTGAACGCGCTTGAGCTGCTCTAGGTTTGACGCACAAAAGGTGTAAATAAATGCGCATGAATTCATCAAAGTTTCGATATCGTCGTCTGCCCTGTACCATTACTTCAAGTTCCATGCTTTCTTTTCACTTGCCATTAAAATAAGTTGGAAACTTTTCCAGCGGCATTTGTTGCAAACGAAACAAAGAAAGTTAACAATTTTTTTTTTTGCCTTCACACACCGAGTGAGTCTAACTCGTACCCCAGGCAGTTTGCTGTAGCTTCGTTTTCGTCCTTGCTCGCTTTAATGATTCGGAAGGAACTTTTTACGCTTAAAAATACAAAGTAGAATTGTGACGAGTTTCCGTACCGAAATGCGCATTGCTTAAGCAAAGTTCTGTGTAGTGCTCTAAGAAATATATAGCAGCAGATTGGATGTAGAACGAAGGTGGATTAAAGACTACTTACTGAAACTAGGCTAGATGACAATAATAACAGCTGCTACATACTTTTTCTCAATTGGATTTATATAACTTTTAAAAAAAGTCAACATCCCTGCTCGGGCGCCGCTGTAGACTAAGTTTCTTGCCTGCCTATACAGTGAAATTACAGTAACGTAGAAATAGCAATTATAAGTCTTTGTGGGCTCCAACATATTACTGTTTCAGCTTGTGCATTCTTGAGTGATGAACAGTGCTGCCAAAAGGCAGTAGATTGTGATGTTTTCAATGTACTTAGAGATTTTGTGGTTCTGATTTTTGCTGCTTTATAAAGCACACTTTTCAGTTTAACAATTAAAGTTATACACCAAGAATTTTGGTGCTCAGATACTATCTAAGACCGACGGTTCCTGTCGACAAGCACGAAGATGGGCACAGTTTCTGTAGATATTCCATATATCCTTAGGAACACGCTCAATTTCCATAAGTTTCGGCATTATACTTCCAGTTCAGAACTGTATCTATATACTATAATATCTTGAGTTGTAGTCTACGACCACAAAATTTTAACCAAAAATATGTTGCACCCCAATTACTTCACAAAGACTTCTTAATCCGCCCACAGAACAAACAGCATCAGCAGCAGTACTCAAATAAGTAGCACAACAACAATAAAGTTGCAGAGTATTATAATAAAAAATAAAATTACTTAAAATTTGTCACAATACGCGTTCAAACTCGCGCTCACTCGAATTCGCGTTCTTACAGATACTTCGACTACTTCATTGCTTGCATTTGCTTGCTTCAAATGTCTTTCCATTTTTGGGGTTTTTATTAAAATTGTTTCAAAATTGCGGTTGAAATGTGATTTTTACTTCTTGTTGCGCTACTAAGTAGCATTTTTAGCTATGATTGTTGTTGTTTTTTTTTTTTGGTCTTTAATGGCACAATAGCAATTCTCTAATGGCGCATATTGTGCTTATTTGGTCATTTCATGCGACAGTTTCAGCATCATTAGTCATGGTGTTTTTTTTTCTCTTATTATTTTTTTTCTCTCTATCGTTTGTCGCCGTGTTAGAAATGTAAGAAAGTAAGTGCCTTGCAACTTTGTAATATTTCTTTTAAATATATCTTTTCCGTTTTGAAATTATATAAATTTTTTCTATTCTCAAAGTTTATTGAATTTCATTTGTTAGCGTAATACTTTAAAACTGTTTTTATGGTGGTTCGTAAAGGTATGCTGTGAGTTGCGCTGTAGCAGTGTGAATCGAAGCGCACAGCAAGTATTATACAATAAATTATTGACGAGCATTTACCGTTTATTAAAATATAGGTATTCGATTTAACTTCATTAAAAAAATGAAACACCAGTGCGTGGGCAGTTGTTTTAATTTGTATTGTAGCTCGTATTAAAACTTATTGTGTATTATAAGCACTTGTAACGTGTTTAACATGAGTTTCGTTATAAAATTGAGAATATAACTCGCACTTTTTTTACATTCAGTAGTTGGATAGTATGTATGCGACGTCTCAAGCAAGCTAATTACTGCCATGGTACATTAATAAGGTAGCATGTTGAGAGCGAGCGCCATCATATTTCACAGGCCAAACGTTAGTGCGCTTTGAATGCTTCTGCTGAACGGTTCGTTTTGCGGTTGAATGTTTTCTTTGTTGATGTGTGCACGATACAATAAGTATTGTATTTTACCATGGCTGTGCGTATCTGGGTTTTCCTTCTTTATAATATTGATGCACAATTCTAGTTGTGCAATTTTATCTTCATAAAGCCACACACACATACACATACATAAAATAAACGAAACAGAAGAAAAACTTAAAGCAAATAATTAAACTTGCTTCTCTTTCTAACTTACGCATTCATATAAATTATTTTGCTTCTCTTTCTATCTTATGCGTTCATACGGATGGGCCTGAATCAGCACTCAGCACTCAGTACACTACCTTATTATTGTACCATGATTACTGCTATAGTATGCTATGTACTTCAGATTGCTCTCGCTATCTAATCTTTTCTATCGATACTTTTAGTTTATATTTCCTTTAGTTTTTTCTTTCTTATGGAACCACATAGTAAAACTTACTTATTTTAACTTACTTTATTCTAAAATTTTGTTTACAATGAAGAAAATCATTTACCTGAAAAAAAAAGAAAATAGCTGTTAGTCAAATCAAATTTTTTATTATTAACCCAGACGAAGAACAATTTTGGAATGTAAAAGATAAAGAAAAAAGTATTATACAATATTATGTGGGAATATACACGTATGCATATTTTGATTCAAACTTTTGTCGAAATTGCGTTTAAAAAAAACCAGTATCAGATTGCCTTTATGACTCATTTGTCTGTTGCTTCAACGGTGAGAGAGTTATAGCACAATAGAGAGAGGCAGAGAGAGAGAGAGAGAGTGAGTGTGATTTTTCTCTATTGTGCCAAACAAACACAAATAAACTGAAAGGAACAAAAAAAGAGCGCAGCTGGATGTAATATGGCACCTTATATTATTTTACCATGGTTGAAACCATGCGACATGAAAATGCTACATTGATTTGGTCTCTATTTCTCTTGGTTTTGCTGTAGAAGTAAAAAGCAAAATATTTCGATATTTAAGCATGTTAAGTATCTAAACTATATCTAAACTATAGTTTTAATATTAAAGTAATTGAATTGTAATTCAATTGTTTCATTATTATAGCTCATTAGCTTTTGCATGAGATTAGTAGTTATTGCATGCAGTATTTTAAGCACAAGTACATTCCTATCCAAACATAGTCTGCTTTATATCGCCCGTCCGTCATACAGCTTATTCAATTGCTAATCCTTTTCTTCATAAATTACGACTGATTTACGCACATTGACGGCACAGCACAGCACAATACACAGATACAGATACTCATATGAACAACTTCCGTCATTAGTCATCAACACACTAATGCAATAACGATGTGCCAGTATATAGCGCTGCATGCTGTGCATTAAATTTTGCACAGCCTACGCGGCGTTGTAGACATGCCAATCAAATATTGCTGCATATACATTCGCGTAGATACATTCGGTTGGAAAGTAACTCTAATCTCAGGCTAAGGTTGTTGCACTCAATCACACGCACTTAAACACTTAAAACATGTAGCGGACAGTCACACACACGTACACACTTACACATCAAGTGTTTTTAATTAAGAACAACTGCATGAAAGTATCTAGATACATATACAAGTATTAAACACAGTATGCGGCCGCTATGCATGCAGATTTGTTGTTTTTTTTTCTTTCTTTCTTTCTACACTGTATGCACTTTAGATGCGCAGATACGTAATACATAAATGCGGCATTTTATGATGTTCTATTACAGCATGCATGACAGACTTGCTGACTGATAGACTTTGTATACATATATGTAAAAGTATCTACATAAAATCATAACCATAAATGACACAGCAGGCGTCTCTTTATCGCTTAATTAATGATCTATCTAAAATGAGTGGAAGATGATGAAAAAAAGTAACTCAATGATGCAGTAGCCCAAAGCAGTTGCACACAATCTCAGTATAATCTAAAATATAATGCAGCCATGCTGCATACACATGAGTATGTTGTTGTGTATGCTTTGAGTGTTTGAATGCCTTGAATGCTGTTGGCGCTCTGTTGATTAGATTTCGCTTTATGTATCTTTTTGTAGCTGCTTGTTTGTTGAATGCGTAGAAAATTAAATTTCTAATACAAAACACATTTTTGTCATTCGCTATAGTCATCTTCCTTTCTCTTGTGCGATAAAAGAAAATGCATCCATCTAACTACATAAATATGCTTTCAGTATCTTTTAGATACTTTTTGGCATAACAACACGCTTGCACCGTTAGTGCATAATCAGATACGCAACATGCTGTGCTGTGGATTTACGTTGGAGCACAGAAAAAAAGAATTTATAATCAAAATGTAGTGTTAAAAGTGCGATTAGCGCTGTGTATAGAGACGCACAAACATACTCAACTGGAAAATTACGAAAAAATAACAAGAGAAAGGTGGGCACTTCGGCATAAACGAATTTTTTATTTAGCTACATTAGCGATTTTGTGTAGATTTGAGCAATTTTGATAAATGTTATAAAGTTATCAATGAAAATTGCAATCTGTTACAAACCTTATTAATATTATGATAAAAAAAAAAAACACACATACATGCTTACACACAAGATTTCACACTCATACACCCTTACGCTTTAATTTTGTATCTGCTATGTGCGCACACAATTGCTAGGGCACACAAAACAGTGCACAGAAGCAACAGTTAAAAAACTTACAAAGAAGAAGAATAAGAAAAACAACAATCAACAAGGAAACAAACGACACGCTTCTATAAAAATATTACATCAAAAAAATGTATGGGATTTCTCGTGTTTTCTCTCTTAATTCTGCCTAATTCCATGCAAAATGCTTCACTTATGCTTGGCTCTTTACAGTTTACATTAAATATGCAAAGTCAAGCGATTTGGCGAAGCTTTCAGAAAACGATCCATGTCTGGAGTTAAAGTTTGAATAATATGGTTTTCCTTTTTGCAAAGTTTCGATCAAAATTGGTTATATTATTGTAGATTCTAGAAAATATGGCCTTCTTCAAAATCTTCCTGTACGATTTTGAAGTTTATACATGTTTTAAAGAAGCTTGCATTTAGGGAGCTCATTTTTAGGAAGTCTTATGAGTTAGGTATACCATTTGGTAGCTATACTAACGGTCAGTAATTAAAAGACTTTATAGTCTATTAGTGGTGAAGAGTTCACTAAGCATTTTTAACTCTTGACATTTGTTAAAAGAAGTCTGAACGATGTTAATGGTGTTCAAGATGACGTAACGTAGTGCCTATAGTCTATAATGTCTGATTCATGATTGGTTTTTGTGCTGAAAAGTTCAAGAGCTGGTGTAATCATGCATGTAGATAGTTAGATCCATGAAGTCTTTTCATATGGTGAATTTTTGAAGACACCAAACTTTGTAAAGTTTGCTTCACTGGCTCAGACTTTTGTTCTCAGAACTATGTACGTTCTCAAGAGCTGGTCATCTCATTCAAACAAAACTTATCGGAGTTAAATTTCTTACTAAACTGACTCAGAGCAGTGAAGATATAAGTTGGATCTATACTCAAAAACAAGATATGAAGTTGACCACTGACTAAGTAAGAATTTAGAATAATTGTATGAGGATTCAATGTCGTTATTCAGATTTGTGTTAGATCAGCAAGGGATACAACTTTTTTCCGAAAGCTGTTGCAACAATTAAAATGTTTGAGTCGCAATTTGTATGGATGGTTGCGATGGAGATGAGCCGTTCATTGCTGACCTAAATGACTATGTCGGATAATGCGTTGGTTGACCAACGCAACCTTAGCTAACCTTAGCTATGCAGCAAACCTTAAGTTGAACTGTAAATACTACATTTAAGAACCTATTTAAAGGGTATGCCAACACAAACAACTTAAAAGTGTGTAAAAGCTCAAAAAAGAGCGTGTGACAACGCTTAACTTTCTGGCCATATTGGGCAGCGAGTGACCGAGCGCAACAAGCGACCGAGTTTACATGCACTAGGACATTACTGCCAAATGTAGTAAAAGCAACAGCAACAACAGCATCAGCGACTACAACGCCAGCAATCAGTTGTCGTAGTGCGTGTTTTTGGTTGTCTTTAGTAATGTTGTACACAAGGCGCACACTTATATACGTACATAGATACTTATGTAGGTGTATCTCACAGATACATGTGGTAAATGATGACAGCAGCAGGTTTACTTGCAACAACAACAACAACAACAATAACAATGACAATAAAGACAGCAAACAACAACGGTACAAGATAATATGACTATCGTAATTTTCAGTTTTCTTCCGTGCTGCATTAAAAAAACGAAGAAAAAGTATCTACTATCTTTAAAAGCCACAATTGGCAAACCAGTTCTATGCGTTCTAAGCTTTGTTGTTGATTGCATGTGCATGTGCAGCGCTTCATTTGTGCATCATCATCATTATCGTCATTATCATTAGTTGCTTCATAATGAACAGTTTGCTGCGTATCTATAAGTTGCATCAATGTGTGTTGCACAGTTTTTTTCAACGCTCTCTCATAAATTGTTTAACGAAAATATTTTTCAACAAGCAAAAAAAATTGTTAAGAAATTATTAAGCACACAGTGAAAGACAGACAGACGGACGGACGAAAAAAACGGTACTTTGCAATTATCTGCGTTGTTGCTGCTGATGTTGTCGCCAAGACTTGCAGATACTTTTCAACGTACTAAAAGATAAACGTTTATACTCGCTCGTTTGCTTGCTTCTTGCCTGCCTGCCTGCCTGCCTGGCTGCCTGTCAAGCACATCATACATACTTGGCATACATATTTCCACTTGTATCTGTGCAAATGTCGCTGTACGTGAGAATGTATCTACGCAGATACATATGCATGTATCTGTGTATAAACGCCGCCAATGCATATGGTTAAGTAAATATGCACTTGGCATTGTGGCTTTCGCTCACATCTGGCTGCAGGAACAACAATATGCAGTAAAAGGGGCAGCGGCATAAACACGCACGACGCACTAATAGATACTTGTCGTTCTTGCTGTTATTGCCGCTGTTGCTGTAGCTGTAAGGTCATATACAGCATGATGCATGCAACAGCAAAAGCAGCGGATGAAGCTGCGGCTGAGGCCGCATTCATTGCATGCGCTGCGGTTTTGCAGCACTGATGATGACGATGTTGAGCACATGGTTGTTGGTTGGTCGGTCGGTTGGTTGGTTTGCTATCTGCTGCTACATACTCATTCACTCAGTTGCTTTAGCTGGTTTGGCTTGACAGTTGGTTTGCTTGCATAGGATTGCTATAGCCGTTCCTTTTCTATAAAACTCAGCTTAGTTGGCTTGGCTTGGCATTCTGGCTAGTTGCATTTTCATGGTAATAGATTATCAATGTTGCCTGCTTTCTAACGTTTATTTAACTGCAGCACACATACACTCACACACACAAACACTTATAGATACATTTATATGTAAGCAATCACAGCGTGCATTTCAACGGTTTATGTCACATGAGGTAATGAAATTAAATTTTGCAGACAGTTATTAAACTTTATGAATGTACTATAAAATTCGCATGCATTTATTTTCAAGCACAGACAGACAGAGAGACAGACAGACACAAGTACAGCTTAAGTGCATGCTAAAAGATACATACGCTGTATGTATGTATCTTCTAAATTCTTGTCTGCATGTTGTGCTGTGTATAGCCTTTTGGCCTGCCAATATTTCCTTATATCAGTCTATCGTTTCATTGATTCTGTATCCTGTTTGTCTTTGCGTAGATGTCCATTAAGTTATTTGCTGTTTCTAATTGTGCATTAATGGCTTTATGACATAACTGCGTTATAATGTATCTATCGAACATGCAGTTCGTCATCAACATTATCGCAACTGCATTGCATGCCTTTGTGCGTTAGCCAGCAAGTCAGCTGTCTGTATATTATTATTATCGATTGAAGATATGACGCGGTCAGAGTTAATTACTTTGCTGTAGGCTGTTGTTGTCTAAATGGCAATTTGCAGCAAATTGAATCATAAGACTTTATTCCATAGGCAGCAAATTAAACAAATTAAAATAAAAAATATTGTAATTTTAATTTTTTTTTAAGAAATTTATAAATTTTAAGAAAAAGCGTGTTTGAATTGTTAATGTTCTAGTAGTATGTAATTTTCGTAAGAAACCCTTTAGAAATGAAAAATAATTCAACCATTTGCTAACTTTTTCACTTCGAACGTTATCACTAATTACTCTGAAGATCAATGATCATGATCAGTAACTTTTCTGATCATTATCTTTTGGAAAGGTTGTGAAGAGAAGTAGGGTCTAATGTAAGTAATTCTTTTCTAAAGTATTGCATCTATGGTAGGAGAAAACTAGGCATTACAAAGAGCTCTCTCTCTCGCTCAGCTCTCTAAATTTGTTAAAAAATTACAACAAAATAGTCAAAGTGAGTGTGAGACCGTGCCTTTATAATGTTTATGTTAAAATTTTAAAAGAAGAGGAATCAATATTTCTTTGACCCTGCTGTCGAGTGCGTAGTCGAAATGCTAATACGTGCCAACCTTATGCTGAACCTAACATGTTGGTCGTACTTAACGCTCTCAGCATTATCAAATGGTACTGAACGGTTTTGTGTTGAAGCTATAAATGTTTAATTTCAACACTAGTACTCTAAACTAGTCTTAAATCAATTTTAATCAAATCTAATCCCAATCTAATCGATTGCAGGTAGTATCGATTCACTGGTGAAGAGTACAAGCACAAACGATTTAAACGATTTAAGGGCAGGTTCATTTCACTGGTGGGGGTTATAACAACAATTTTGTAATTAATTTAAAGATACCACTGAAGATAACCCCCGTTCATAATTATAATTATTATTACTACTACTTATGCATGGGCAGCGGTTGACTTAATCGACCGCTATCGAGTGATTATAATGTACTGCTTCCTAAGAACAACAACTTCAAACATCGAGACAGTCACCAAAACAATAGCGAGGCGCACACAAACACAAAAACAATCAATCACCTATCCGTTTTACGCTCACAGTTTTTATCAATTGGTAACTGGTTATAACCATGCTAACGCCTTCTACAAGTATTATTATACAAAGTTGGTACTATTCGTCTAGTGTTGCGAGAGTGAAGGAAAGAAACAGAAGTTTAATATTTATGTTTGTGTGTGGTACGCATTTCATGTAAAGCTTATGTTTGTTTTTTCGTTGTGTGAGTGACGTTTGTTAAAGCCTTTTACGTCCAAAATATTCAACTGATTTTGATAAAATAACACATCTGCCATTCAACACCTTTCAAATTGTTTGTTTTTGTCAACATTAGTTGTACGATACTTTTATAATGTGCTTCTAAAAACAGTAATTTGTCATGGAAAATGGCTTCATTATTTTTAAAAATATTTGCCATGAGTATCAATACACTTTTGTATACATTCGAACCAATTTTCGAAGCCACTCAGACGTGCACAGCTGCAAAACAAGCTTCTCGCAATTTCTGTTTGATGTGCGTGATCAGAAAGAAGTTATTGACTGCCAGTCAGAACTGTAAGGTGGATGACCCAACAATTTGTTGGTTTTTTTTTTAAGCTATAGTATTCAGTTGGTTTCAAAATATGGTTTTCATTGCTATCATTGGGAGTGCTTAATGAAGTATTAGCGTTCAACTGATACAGCTCAGATTGTTCAAGAAACGTTTGCTGTGGAGTACGATCGCGATCGGTGATTATGCTATGTGTACACAATTAGTGCACACACTTAGATTAGCATGAACACTGCAAATTGTTAGCAATATTGGCTGGGTGGGTGCTCGGATTCATTGACGCAAATGCATGAGATTCGGTATGCATGTACAATATTATAGAAGGTAATTTTATAGCTATAAAAGTATAATTTATACATATATTTTCGTCTTCTTTAACTTCGTATATATACAGAGAATTAAAACCCAAATGGCAGTTCAAAGGTTTAGAATGCTATTTTTTGAAATTATTGACTGTCGCACAGACGGACAACAATATAGCTAAGCGAAAGAAGCGCCACAAGCAAACAAATTGACAGCACGGCTAAAGATAGACAAATGAATGAATGAGTGCCTAACGCGATGTATAGGAAAAAAAGTAACTTCGAATCTTTAAATGGACAGCAATGAGCAAGAACAACTACAGCAACTCGACAGCTGAGACAAGCATCGATGGTCATTAGTAAAGTTGACGACTTTGAGATACAACGCGGCGACAATGATAATGATGATGATGATGAGCAAAAGCTCATTTGCTGCAGGAACAGCAAAGAATGTGTTAAAACATCAGAGGCGTAGTTAGCAAGGGTAGTCGAAGTGTTACTGAGTTTAGAAGCTTAGAACTCCCATGCTAACTACGCACTTGATAAAAAAATAGACTTGTATATACATACTTAGCTGCGCTCGTAATTCTGCTATAATGAATCTGTTATCTCTAAAGCTTAATGGGTTAAAGCGTAATGATGTATAGTAGGTACTACTATGCGCAGAACCACGACGACGACGACATCAACTCAGTTTCTTTCACACAAAAGCACCGCGAGCAAGAAATGTATGAATTTGATTGTGACTGTGGTTGCGTTTGTGGTAAGGCTTGTATATAGTATTCAACGTAGATATATATATATATATATATATATATATATATATATATATATATATATATATATATATATATATATATATATATATATATATATATATATATATATATATATATATATATATATATTATAAGCTGTGTGGCAAGGACAGCGTCTAATAAGTGGCACAGAGTTTGAGATACATAGATACGCGCGCTCGCGAAAGAGTGCAACGCATAGTTAAAAGTTGAAATTAAATAATTAGTCGCTTGCTAAGTTTGGTGTAATGACCTTTTAAGTACTTTCAAGATACTAATCGCTATATCCTCTCTGTTGTTGTATGTATGTTATGTATATATGTATGTATCTTGTAGCTACAAACAACTATAGAAGTAGCACAGCAGCCGTTCTTCTTCTACTTCTGGCTGTTGTTGTTGTTGTTGTTTTTGTTGTGTGGGCTGTTGTGGCACCTCGCTAAAAGTGCTGCATGAAACACTCAACTCAACTCAAACACACGCGGCACTAATTAACGTCTTACAAGCGGCGCTAGCTTTTATTCATAGAGCTCAACGCCTCTTAGCCTTCAGGGCAATTGTGCCACAAGACCAAACCCAACTCAACTCAACTCAACTTTTTTTTTCAATGTGTACTATTTATTTCTTTGAAAAATCTAACCAACACCGCCAACGTTTAAAGATGCAGATTAATTAAAATTTTGATAACATTTAGTGCTGTTTCTTCTTCAAATTTTTCTATTTTTGCAGCTATGTAATAAAGCTCAAAATAAATTACACCTAAAATTTATTTTTCGTTGTTGCGCCTATCGCAGCTAAGTATCTAAGTTATACGGAAAAACACAAACCTATCGACAGGTTCTTTACATCTAGTTGTATGTATTTTCCAAGTAAAAAGTAATTATCTTTTGCGTTTATTGCTTTATAGATACTTTTAGTGAAAGTATCTATAGGCTTGAAATTTAAAACTGCGTCGTTTATTTTACGTCTATTACTAGCTGTTGTTGTTGTTGTTGTTTTTGTTGTTATAGCTATTGCTATGTGGTAATTAATTTCTTAAGCAGTTGCTGTGCTTCAAGGTGTGGCATCATGCAGGTTTCTTTTTTGTTCATACATATTTCTTTGGGAAAGGTTAGAAAAGGTGTTGAGCGTCAGTTGGCTTTGAAAGTAAAGTTTTGTATCTGCTTGTCTTATTTAAACTTAAATTTTGATTTGTGCATGAGTTCATTGAGGTTGTAACGCCCTTTTTATTTATAAATTTCTTAAGCGATTAGCAAATTATTAAAGTGAATGCTAATTTTTAGTTTTAATTTTGGAATTCGTATTATAAATATTGTCGGCAAAGCTTTAAGAACTTAACTTATTGTTATAACTTTCGTAAAGAGTCTAAATTTTTCAACAAATTTCGAGTTCCTTAGTTGCTCTAGCGATTTGTTAACTACTGTTCGTTAGTCTTAACGTTTTAGATAACTACTCTGTTCGTTAGTCTTTAGTTAGCGATAAGTTATGCACCTCAAATAGTAATAACAACAAAAAAAAGTGTAACGATTTACCTAACCACCATTCGTTAGCCATTCGCTAGCATAAAGATTTGCAGCGCCGCATCAGCTAAAATATTAATAATAACAACATCAAACTCACATTAGTAGCATTCGTTGATTCGTATGGATGGCACTATGAATCCAATAATCCATTTGTCTTTTTTTTTAGTTTGAAAGTAAAAACCTGTTAATTTGTATAGACCGAAGATTGTAACTTAAAATGTAACTAAATTTCAGTATTTGATAAAATTCCAGAGCATTACATATTTCTCTTTTTTTAGGAAAATTCGTACACACCATACTTTTGCTTCAGCTGTTTATGGGTTCAAATACAGTAATAATGGTTTATTTTGTCAGTATAGAGAAGAAGACGCTCCAACGTCTTTAGTCAAGAAATGATGCGACTATAGGGCTTACATGCGATGCGTTACATGCCTTGGGAGTAAAGATTATTTTTAGCGACAGAGTGAAGTTATCTGAACGAGTTTTTTTTTTTTGTTTTCTTGTTTGTCACGAGAGTTCATTCTTGAATGTAGGAATTCTAAAATTTTGTATAGATTTGGAGTCCATTTAAAGTCTCTTGCCTTAGAAATTTTCGAGTTAGAAAAATAGATAAACAGACAGACGGACTGACATAGCTTGATCAATTAGTCTTATTCGATCTCTTTAGGATCAATTTTTATTTGGAAATATGTTTTCTATTTTAGAAACAATTTTGTAAAAAATAATACTTAAGTTAACATTCGGGAACAGTCTATTAAAGCATAAAGTGCTTTGTATCTTTTTGTAGGCTTTTAAAAATCATTACAACATCAAATTCAAACTATTCACTTCGGTTTAATGTATCTTTTTTTCTTTTTTTTTTTTCGAAATCGCAGACAACCACAAAAAAGGCAATTGCGAAAAAAAAATATACAACATTAGCACGTTGTTCTATTTTGACGTAGTGTTCTGTTAATTATAAGTGAATGATTAATTATCGAGCGCAACAGACAGATTGGGACTGGGAGACAGATAGACCATCAGAGAGACAGAGAGACAAGCACTCGAGATACATAAGTGGTAACAACATCATAGTCATCATCATCATCGTCAACAGCAACAACATACTCAGGAAAAACCATGGAGCACCACTTGATGTCATTGTTGTTGCTGTTGCCTATTTGATTGGCATATGAGTAATGAGCTTTTTGTTTCCAGTAACAACAAACATTTTGTAGATATTTTTTCTTTCGTTTTTTTTTTTCGTTTTTTTCATGCATTTTTTTACAATTAGACATTTGTGTGAAATTGTTTTATTGTCTGCGTCCGACAACAGAGCACATAGCATCATCACTGCTGCCCACACATGCCATAACGAAACGAAACACAACGTTCCAACATTGCATGTCATCACTTAAATGCTATTTCCAAACTACGATTCGCTCCATACACAAATAGTTATATTAGTAATGACTATAGATACATAGATACAAATGCGTAGATACAAAGATACAAAAATTTTGTTTGCTTTTTTTTTCGACAAATTGAAAATTGCGCGGCACAAAAAAAATCCAAAAACAAAAAAAAAATTGAAAAAAGCACACAACGCTCTACAAAAAAAAAAAAAAACAAATAACAATTCAAGTGTTCATATTGTATCTACGCTTAGAATTCAATTAGTTTTTATAGACATTATCCAATTTGCTATTGTTACATTTATGTAGCGCACAACAAGCAGAAAACATTTGCCTTAATGTTGGGTGCGTGTTATAGCAGCACAACTATATATTTGTGAGAAAAATGATGGGAACATTCAAATGTATCTTATAGTACGTACATATATACGCTGTATCTATGCTGGCATGCATTGCGTGTATTGTATTTGCTTGCGTGTTTTTGTTACTTTTGCTTACAAACAGTCAAAAAAAGAGAAGTATAAAAATGAAATGAAATAAAGAAAACACTCAATAGCCGCTCGACACTCGCCGCTCACGCTCACGCTGTCAGTGCTATTGTTATTTAAGAATACTACTTATATGTAGACAATAAATCATAAATAGCAGCAAATTATATTAACGTGCTGCATGCTTTCATCTATGTATCTAGCTATTTATTTATTGTTTCATTTGTATTTTGTATTTTATGCTTGTACAATACAAAAGATACACATTTAAGTATCCAGCTGCTTGGACCACACACTAAAAGTTAGTAGTTGAATTAAGAAAACGCGATTTTTGAAACACCAAGTGTGCTTTATTACTAATTAAATTTCAAGTATACTTTCATAAATAAAGTAAAAACTCAAGCTTGTAAGCTACAGCTACTATAAAAACTTCAATATTCAAATGAAGCAAACCTAAAGCTTAAATAGAAAATGTATCTGAAAACTGTCATCGTGGCTTAATGGCGCTTTAAAAATAAACATTAATATGTCATTAATTCATTTAGAGCCTTTTTGTTTAATGGTTTTGAGCTTAAGACATACAATACATTTTGCTCGAAAAAAAAAACAATAACAAAAGAAAAATTAAGAATAATTGTTAATCGACATATTTAAAGCTACTTGGTTTATACTTTGTTGAAAATTATTAAAGTAGTGCCAGAAAGCAAAACGTTCATATGCCTAGTGTAGTCCAATTATAGCTCAATTCTCTTCCCATAGTAATAACGTGGTCATACGCGCAGCTAGTTTGCGTACAAGATAACATAATAGAAATAAGCATTTAAATAAGTATTTTTCTCATTAATTTTATCTTTAATTGAGCGATGACTTTAAACGAATTCTTAACAATCCAAATGAACTGTAACCGCTTACTCAAAAAGTGCGTGCAATACATCATAAACACAGTAATAACGTGGTCATACGCGCAGCTTGTTTGCATATGGACTACGTTCCATTCTGTGCGAGATAACATAATAGAAATAAGCATTTAAATAAGTATTTTTCTCATTAATTTTATCTTTAATTGAGCGATGACTTTCAACCAATTCTTAACAATCCAAATGAACTGTAACCGCTTACTCAAAAAGTGCGTGCAATACATCATAAACACAAGCTTCAATCTAGTATAAGAGTCACAGTCTCCGTTTCAATTATAGAGAAGAGCTAGTGACAATAAAGGAAAGAAAAAAAAAAAAAAGTGGCGCACGAGCAGGGACAACAATTTGAAACTAGATTGAAGTTAGTATATCAACAATGTGGAACAAAAACAGCAAAGTGGTAGTAATATTTTCTAAGAAGCGTTACTAGTAAAACGCTTCTTAGAAATCTTTGTCATTATTCCACGTTGTTCACACACTCTCCTCAATCTAATTTCTAATTGTTGTTCACGCTCGGGCGCTACACTGAAATTTTTCCTTTGCCAACACTAATTTTTATTGTAGAATAAAAAAAGAGAGTGAAAGCGAAAACTCATCTTCCATGCATTAGAAATATGTTTCTGAAAACGTTTTACTAATGCATTCTTCTTTGGTTTGTCTACATTTCATTCAAAAAAGTTTAGAAAATTGAAAATCGATTTCGTTTCAAAAGTGTGCTGCTGAAAATTTTGTAAAAATAAAACTCAGAATATTAATTAAAAACTCCAGACGAAGCATACGTTACTTAAAAATTGTAGTTCTAAATTTTTTCAAAATAAAATATATTAATTCATTCAAAAAAATGTCGAGCGCTCGTAGTCGGTCCACTGATGATGACGTTAGGCTTGTAGATATAGCTATAGCAGCTCGTATTGCAACCTGCAAAGTTATATGCGAAATGGAACAATTGCAGAAAACCAAGGATTTGAAGCGACAACAACGCATCGCATTCAAACCGAATGAGAATGAACCCAGTTGCAGCCCTGCTGAGCACCATGCCCAATCAATCCTGACAAATGTGCGTTTGATTAGGCAGCAAATTAAAAATGAGCAACATGCAATGTATCGGAAAGAATGCGATATGGTGGTTTTCTGGAGGTTGGCACTAGCTTTTGTCGCCATTATATTTCTATGCGGTTTCCTAATGTACAAATTTTTTAGTTCGTAAATTTTAAACACTCAACGAACATAGATGTTGTTAGAAAAATAAACGTAATATCAGCAAAGCTTTCTTCTATCTGTCTGTTATACACTATTATACAAATAGGTATGCACTTTTACTTTTGGCATATTAGCGATCTAAATAACCGACGATGCACCGAACGATATATCGAGGAATATGTGCATTAGATATGGTAGGCAAACTACAATACATGCGTGATGTTAAATAAGGAGCTGTCAAACTGTCGAGGCTTTGAAGGCACTAGACCTGCAGTAAATGCTGTATCCTAACTCACAAATATAGCATGGAAAGCAATAGATGGCAAGGTACCCGCTGGAAAAAAGGAATCTAGCAAACCACGTCCTAACGCTGAATATGAAAAACAGGTTTGATTTTTCGTCATGAACGTGAATAATCGAAGCATTACATTCATTTCAAGTAGCAGGTTACATTAGAAGAATCGTCTCTGATTAAAGTGGCGCACGAGCAGGGATAACAATTTGAAACTAAATTGAAGATAGCATTAGATGCACTTCTAAATCGAATGCCACTGCAACTTCATATCGAATAACAAACAGACAGAGTCATACTGCGCATAGAAAGTTGTTATATCAACGGAAATTGGAGGGGGACGTGCCTGTCTGACAGATGCCCACCCGCTACTACTGCGCTCTAGTGACAAACTTACAATGAAGCGTAACGTGAGCAAATTGTTTAAAGTAGGCCTCAGTGTGAAAGGAAAATGATAAATTCGAATAAAAATTAAACCAGAAATAAAAAGCTGAGATGAGAAGTAAAAAGATGGCTCCTTAGCTAGTTCCTTACAAGCAGGAAAGTATGCAATTGAAATACATATGTGTTCAATTCAAGCTAACTGGGGGGTACATTTACTAGGGCTGTTTTTGTTTACAATGACTGTCTTGAAAAAATGCACAAATCCACGGAATGCAAGATGCTTCACTTCAATCTAGCATTGCATAAACTACCTGCGTATTAAAGCCTGCTATTTGCATGAAGTTAAAAATAAGAGACTGTTCAAATTTATCGCATAGTTAATTCGATGTTTATACAGTTTATTTGTGTTTTTTTTTTTTTTTATTGTTATACATATTCATATTCCCCTTTTTTAGATAGATTTCGCTCCGAATAATGGTTTTGGCATGGTTTGCATTAAATGATCTGTTAAGTCGCTTTTAGAAGCATTTTCCAATTTCCAAGATTACGTTAATTCCAATAAATTTCGATTGTTTATTTTTTACTAAAAAGGGTGTTCCATTTACACGTTCACAGCAACTGTTTCGTAGCATTTCGACTTTTTGGGCTCTATTTCCCATGTCATTTCAAGACTTTATTCTACGTGTAGCCCCAAATACCTATTAGTTTCGTAAATTTTTTTCCACAGTCTCATTGGTGTGGTGATATAGCTGCTGTTAGATTTGCTGTTTCGTGTGAATGGTATTAAACTTTCGGTGTTACTGCAGTTAACGTTCATACATATCGACATACACACTAATAGCCGTACGACACACGAATAATATGAGCATTTATTTTCTGCTACATTTTGTTGGGATTTTAAAAATGACAGACTGTGCGAAAGGGATAGCTACATATACATATAGTGCTAATATAAAACTACTCGTGTGTATAAAACTACTCGTATCTATCTCTCATATTAAAACCTATCTTAAATAAAACTGTTATACTGACATACTTCAAGCTGCCAAACTTTACACACCGCATATAATCTATCAATTTCTTTATAAAAATAAATCCACTTCAAGCGAGAGAGCCTCTGTGTGTGCTTTTTGTATTTGTGCACCACACTTTCTAAAAGAATAATTTCATTTGAATGCACATTCTCTTAATTGAAGCGTATTGTTCTATAGAAATTTAAATCGTTTAATGAAAAATATTTGCACTACATGCATCTACACAACAGTTTTCTCTATTAGAATTGAATATTTTTTAATTGTTTTTTTAATTTACAATGGGGCAGTTTTCATTAAAAATTCTAGCGCTCTACATTTTTAATGAAATTCCATAAATGTTGATTTCTTTCAACAGCAGCCGTAGCAAACATTGACGAGCACCAACGAGATACATATATACATAGGTACTATGTATGTAGATACAATATACTGTAGCATGAATTTATGCCATTGTTGTTTTTTTCGCATTGTATACCGACAGATTTTCCATATTGTGTGAAAAAGTTTTTTTTTTTTCGGAAAAATTTTAATTGTTGTTATTGTTGTTGGCCCATTCTAAATTAGCCAATTAGTGCAAATGTGCGGCATAATAAATAAATATATAAGTATAGTATATAGTATACTTGTAGTAGTATATAAATACATAATTCTTTTTTGAGCATGAAGCATTTGTTTGTTTGTTGCTCTTTTATTTTAGCACGTACACAGCTACATTTTGTATCTCAACTTTATGCTGTGCCATACCGCCTTTTAGATACGCCCATACTGCCTTTTTGCAACTCCCACACTAAACTACTCTACTGAACTAAACTCATTTGTTTTCATTTGATAATTAAAATTTTAAATTATTATTGAATATGTGAGAATGCAAAAGAGAAAAAAAAAATGGAAAACTGAAATTAAATAAACAATAAAAATACAAATTAGTGCGCATTATTTTGTAAATATTAGCCATATTTATTTCATTTAAATATTTTATGCAAGTAATTATGCGAGACAAACATCAATGTTTAATTGCACAGCATGTAGCTAGCGCATAAACGCCTACATTTACAACAGATACAAAAGTATCTATTTACACTTGCGACGTATCTATCAATATATCTAACTAGTATTTATATGCGTATCTTTCAATAACACGCTGTCGCTTTGCGTGCTGTCAAAATCGATTGTCATTTATATGCATCACTCGCTAACTTTGTACTTAAACTTAACCACACACCCTACGTAGATACAAGCAGGTACTCATAGATACAACGAGGGCGAGTAGCATTTCAACACTTAATTAATATATTAATAGGAATATCTATTTTCACTAATTAACCTCTGACACATTGCGTATACGCAGTGTCGTTGTTGTCGTCGTCGTCGTCGTTGTTGTTGTTGTTGTTTGAGTTTGCATTACATATACGATGTATGTGTGGATTTATAAATATACATAAATAACCTTTTGTCAGAAACCTTGGAATTGAAAGTGACAAATCAGCGCCAAATGACACGCAAACGCATACACATAAACATACTTGATACAATTACACAGATACATAGCCAAGACAGAGCGGTAGGAGTGTGCTAAGCAGACAGTCTGGCTGACGTTTATTAAACTGACTGAGACTGACTGGCATTCAAAAAACTTAGCAGTATCAAGTTCTGCATTACAATTTGAAACGTTCACATTTACCAACAACACGTCAAGATGTGAAATTAACACCAGCAACAGCAAAGAGGGGCAGACATACAGACAGACAGACGGAAGGACTTATAGGCAGTACAGACAGTTCGTCTGTCTATTCAAAGCATAACATCATACGTTTATTAAAGAGAGCTGAGTGATAAGTAAGCGGTCTTGGCAATTATACTTCTTCATATATAATAAGTATATTATTTTCTAGTGTTGTTATCAGTACTTTTTGCCACCTTAGTTAATAAAGTAACTTCTGTTAGCCATTTAAAGTGAAGAACTGTAATATCATATTAAACTACGTATGAATGGTACAAAATTAGAAAGACAAGTACTTAATGAACACAAATTCAGATAAATAGGGAGAGCGACAGAGAGAGAGAGAGAGAGAGAGAGAGAGAGAGACAGAGAGAACGAGTGGTAAACAAATTTTGAAACTTTGAGAGAGGAAACCGGTAGATAAGATAAGATCGCCGAATAGAACTTTAAACCGATAAGGGAGAACGAGATATAGAGAAATAGAACAAAAGAATAGTAGGACGAAGCAATGCACTTTTTGAGCAGAAATTTAGAAGAGAGAGAGAGAGAAAGTGAGAGTGGAAATAAAATACTTTTAGGACATTACTCGCCACTACTAGCAAGCTTTCACTTTTACGCCTATGCTCTTGGATATTATTGAATATATTCTTCCGATTTGGCTTTTAAAATTTCTCAAATTTCTCAAAAAACAAGTCTAGTGAATATTTCATAGCTTAGACAGGTGACTATTTTGTTGGCTAAATTTAAAAATAACCAGTATTTTACTAGCTACACCAATTAGTTTTCAACCGTTTCTCACCGTATTTAACATACAACAAATCAGCCATGCGCGCCTAAAATCATTAAATCAAAAAAAAGGAAAAGAAAAGTTTTACTGGTGTCACCGAAACAATCAAAATGGCGCGCACCCAAACGGCAGCCCACATTCAAGTGTGGAAGCTAATGCACAAACGTACAATCAAATACGTCAAGCAACCTCGTACAAAACAGCTAACCAAACAGCATACCATTATACAATACAGTCATTCATCCAACCAAGCAACCATTCATTCATTCATCCATTCTGTACAAAATATATACGCATAGCTCATTCAAAGCCGCAACACGCAATACTCGCATTTCATTAGACACTTTGTAATGATGGCGTTACCACCAACACCACCAACACCACCAACACCGCCGACGACGACAACGACTACAATGACTACTACGTTGACTCGTATTACCCAACCAAAGTTGCCACCCACTTAAGCGAGGCATGATTTAAACACCGACCTACCATCTAGGCTAACACTGGCAGTACCTACCTCACCGCATAAACTACTAAATACAAACGTACTCGAGACTTATACAAATGAGTCTGCCATTTTTTATGTTTTTGTTGCTTTTTTTATTTTGGTGGAATTCCTTAAATAATTTTTTTTGTTATAAACGTATATACATATATATTTTGTTGCTGTCCCGCTCGCACTTCAAATTAATTATAGCCGGCATTGAAACACGAGTTAGGACATTTAAAATAAATATTTCTTTGCATTTTTTTTTTCTGGGGATTTTCGTGTTATTATTTATCTCTTTTTTTCGGGCCCATTTTTTTTTAGGTGCGTCAAGTTAAATAAATTAAAAGAAATTATGTTACAAGATTTCTTTATTGCTTATTACCTAAAAGTGTTTTGCTGTGTGTATGCTTTATGAATAAGCTTGCAAAGAAGACGTTGTAGCTAAATTCTGAAAATTTAACTTAATTTCCTGTTTAGCATTTTTTTTTTTTTTTAAAGATACAAAGCTATCTTGCAGGTAGATATATTTTGTTTATTAACTGCTGGGGGGTGTATATTTTTCTTTTTTTTAAAAGAAGCTGTGTGGTCTAGTAAGTTTGTGAAGAAGTTTGTATGCGCTTTAAAAGCATATTTTTTTGTAAGAATTAATTTTATTGAGTTACCATCAACTGGTGTGCCAAGGAGGGCCTCAGGATTAACCCACAAAAAGCGGTCTTGGTATCCTTCTCACGGTAGTTCAAATTGGATCTGGTTCCAGTGTCCATCGAAAGCTCTCTTTTGGGACTTTGCGATGAGGTAAAGTTCTTGGGGGTCACCCTTCACAAAAGACTGAATTGGAATACCCATCTTAAAAATGTCCTCAACAGGGCAACAATGGCTTTATGGTCCTGCAACAGCAAGTTTGGCCGAAAGTGGGATCTCTGGCCAAAGATGATCCTGTGCATCTATACTTCAATGGTGAGACCTATAGTAACATACGCCGCCCTTGTATGGTGCCCTAAACTGCTGAAAACATGTGCAATAAGGTAGTGCGACAAACTGCAACGGCTTACCTGACTGAACATGTCGGGTGCCATGCGAACATGTCCCACTGCTGCAATGGAGGCGATCATCGGTCTAATTCCGCTGCACATTTTTATTCAGTCCTCAGCAGCGGACTATAGACAGGCGGACGCTATGTGAACTGGGTAACGCTAGTTTCCTAAAACTTATCCCTGGCATCGAAATCTGCAACGTTTCAGATTGTTTGTCTACGGAACTGTGTTTCGACATACGCT
Organism: Leucophenga montana; assembly: GCA_035044765.1. Taxonomy (NCBI): domain Eukaryota; kingdom Metazoa; phylum Arthropoda; class Insecta; order Diptera; family Drosophilidae; genus Leucophenga; species Leucophenga montana. The sequence continues at coordinate 295,618 of JAWNNQ010001689.1, read as the reverse complement.
TCTCAGTTCTCCTTCCTAGTCGATCAGACTGGAAGGAGGGCAGCCCTAGTACTGGACCATCTAGGATCAATTGTTTCACTGATGGTTCACTTACCGATACGGGCACAGGTGGGGGTGTCCAGGATCTCGGTTGCCATGGGAGCCTAGCCCTCGGTTTTCAATTTGAGGTCCACGGCATCGAGGTCTGCTCCCGACATCGTTTGGATAAAAGTTCCAAAGAGGCCAATATAACCACACTTTCAGATAGCCAAGCGACTATTAAAGCATTATGCTCTTGGAACTTCTCCTCGAAACTGGTTCTTCGATGTTACGACATACTCCAACAACTGGAAATCGCCTGTAAAGTCGGTATTTGTTGTATACCTGGCCATAAGGGAATCGAGAGCAACAAAAGTGCTAATTAACTAGCCAGGACCGGTTCAAAATCTTTCATAGTAGATCGGTTTAAAAGCACTGCATTATGCTTAGCAATGACTGAGTCATCATTTTTACAGTGTACCAAATTACAATAACAAGGCAACATAACTAGTTCGAATTTGTTTTTTCTCTTTAGCAACAAGCAGCCGACTTCGCCAAGCATTCGGTCCTGTATGTGTGTTAAAAACCCAATTTTTTTTTGTCCCTCTAAAGCTAAGACTGGACAGCGTTGCTTTAAATGCCTAACAACTTTATTAAACTACAAAATTTCATCATTTAAAAGTAAAGTGTACGCAAACTGCTTCAAAAAGCCGCATTAAACTCTATAAAATTTGAGTAATGCAGCAATATTTCATTTTCATGCAAACTAAATGAAAATGTTAAAAATGAAAAATAGTGCGCAACCTTTTTCCTATACGCAGCTAAAAACCTTTTGCACATATTCCAACAAACTTATAAAGTTTTTTACAGAGGTGATAAAAAAAAAAAAAACAAACAAAACAAAACATGAAGAGAAAACAAGAGAAAAAAAAATTAAAGGGCAAAGTGAAACGTTTATATATTTACCTGAAAATATGTCTGACCCTTGTCCACCCAACCGATGGCCATATCCGCACCGGCAAGATTGCCATCAGGCGAAAATCCGAAGCCGACATAGCCCAATGTACGTGCCTGTATTTCGAATGTTATATCCTGATTAATGATTTTCCATAGTATGCGAAAATCCTCATTCAAATCGATGGCATGATCCCAGCTAAGCGTTGTACTGTCGCCAAAAGCAACCGCTGCTGCTTCTGCTGTTGTTGCTGCTGCTGCTCCTCCTGCTGCTGCTGCTGCTGCTGCTAAGGATAAGCTTGACGATGCGGCTGAAGCGGCAGCAACAGCAGCAGCTGATGCGGCAGAGGACAATGACGCTGTAGCTGTACTGCTAGCAGAAATTGTTGGTAGTAGAGTGCTGGACAGTAATAGTAAGGAGCAGCACGCAGTGAAACAGGATATAAAACATGTGATTAACGATGACTGCCTTGAACTTGAATGTAGTTGTAGCAGCAGTAAATGTTGCTGGCTTTTTTGCTGTTGTTGTTGTTGTTGTTGTTGCTTCACTTGCGTCATGTTGTATGTTGTTGTTGCTGTTGTTGATTTTGTTGTTGTAGTCATTTTATATGTGTTGTTGTCTACCATGTATATAGACAAAGCTTTTTACTCTTACGTCACAAGGACTCGTCGTTATTTAACGTTACGTTACGTTCTGTCTGCCTTTGAGCTCGTCTGGTCTGGTGTATCTTTATATAAATATATATATATAAGTATATATATATATATATGTATATGTGATGTGTGTGCGCCAAAGGGACGATTTAGTACGCTTTAATAAATAGTTGTTTAGTTGGCAACACGTACACTCAGTCCAGTACGCTTGAGCGCTTCAAAAGTATCTGCTGCTTCAATGAGTCAGCTTAGGCGCCAGTTTTAGGCACGGCTGCTACCTCAAGCCCTCAACAGCCTATTGCAGTACGTCTTTCGGCCCGATTTGGCAGTAATTGCGCGTACGACATTTATTACTTTTAAATCTCTGCCAATGTGCTACTCGGTTGCTTTATTAGATACGCAATGCACAACGTTGTTGCGTATGTATCTATAGCAGTACGTGCTTATATAGCACAGGTTTTCTTTTTTCTTTTGCTTTTTGGGTGCTTTTAATGCCTTTACTTCTTGCTTGATTTGTTATTTAATTAAAATCAAATTCCTGTTGATTTGCTGCGTTTTTTTTTTGTCCACACGTCGTTTACTTGTATATGTATATCTTGTATATAAATGTATCTTTGTATCATTTGCTGTGCAATGCTTGCTTAAATTTGTATCTTTTGTGTTAAATTTTCGTCTGCTTTTTTTCTTTGGTACTATCACAGTTTTAGTTTTGTATCTTCTTCTGCTGCTGCTGGCTTTTGCTGCTGCTATTTGCGACGGAAAATGAAGTATTTTATCTTTTACTTGTGCGTGTTCATTAGCTGCGCTTGTCACAATAGTTGCCCAAATCGCCGGTAGTCGTTTGCTTCCGGTTAGCGCTGCAAATAGAAAGAATAGTATAGAATAGTGAAAAACTAGTGAAAATGAGCGTTTTCTTCATTATAAATATAATTACTATAATTTGAGTCTATTTCTTGTAGTTTTTTTTTTCTTCTTTCTTGGTGTTTTGTTTGTACATTCATACAAAGTTGAACTTCTGTGCGTTTCGTGCTGAAATATTTAATCGCTTATAATTATATCAATTATTAAAAGTATCTTTGTTGATGTCTCTGCTTGTTTAAGTCTATGACGTTGAATAGATGTATGTGTAGACATGCGAACCTTTGAAAGACGAAAATAAGACGCTTTGCTCACCCTTCGACTGTGAAAGACTCGTTTACAGTAGTGTGGATTTAATTTATAGTTTTAGACTATACCGCATATTTCTACACTACTTTGTGTTTCCATCGGCTAACTTAAGTAAATTTATGTAGAGAGAGAGAGAGAGAGAGAGAGAGAGAGAGAGAGAGAGAGAGAGAAATGATAGGACAATTTCACTGGAAGCTTGAGAAATTTGTGAAATTGTGTATAAACTTGTATTTACAGACTATAGAGTCTTTATTTGTTACTTGTTGAACATAGAAACCATGAGAAACCTTCAACGTATAAAAGTTTGTGCATTATTCTGTCGAGTAATTATTGATTGAAACAGTGATGAATCCATGAAGACCGAAGAAACTGCGGGTTGACCTCCAAATTATTATTTCTAATTGAATGCAGCAATAATATTTAAAAAAATTAAATTTCAATGTCCCTACTCGGGCGCCGATCTAAGCAATATTATCTTATCTATGCGTAGTTGACAAAACTTGTTCAAGGTTTTGCTTGAGTATAATGTTTTTTTGTTCAAATCAAACTTCATAAAAATATACAAGAAAACGATGTTCTAACTCGTGCGCCGTTCCAACTTAAGCAATATCACCTTACATATAAGTAGTTTGCAATATTGGTTAAATCTAACTGGAGTATACTATTTTTCTTATTGTTTTCAGCAAAAATATTGAAAAAGAAATTAATATCAATACTCGACCGCCGCTTCAATTTAATCGACATTGTAAGGCATAATTTAAGCATAATTCGTTTCAATTGAATTCAGCAAAAATACGACATTACATTACATATGGAAAAAGCGCTCGATGTCCCAACTCGAGCGCTGCTATAACTTAAGCAATATTACCTTACCATATTATTAGTCGACAGCCTTATTAAAGGTTAAGCTTGGTTATAATTTCTTCTAATCGAATTCAGAAAAAATATTGAAAAAAAACTCGAGGTACCCCCTCGGGCGTCACTCCAACTTAAGCAATATTACTTTACTTATTAGTCGGCAACTTCGAGGATTTTTCAGCGTCAGCATATTTTTTCAAATTGAAAACATTGAAAAAATATCGGTATCCCTCCTCGGGCGCCAACCCAACTTAATTGACATTTCATTACCAATGCTTGAGTAAAATTTTTATATTGGATTTATAAGCAAGTCGATTTCGCATCTTAGTCCACTTTAACTAAATTATTACAAGAAAATTCGCTATTGCTATTTTGGTGTGAAGCAGAAATAGCAAAAAATGATGTTTCGTCATGTTGCGCAATATAATTTATGATTTTTGTAATTTCCAACTTACGCTTCACTGCATTACAAATCTTTCAACAAACTAATAATACCATTTTTCATTTCTCTGTAGAGTACACATACAATTATATAAAAAATGTTTAAAAGTTCAACGCCATAAATAAAAGAATCCCAAAGCAAGAGCAATTTTCAAGCAGTCGCATTAGCAGTAGCAACATTTTAAACTTAATTAGCCTTGGACACGCATTACAACAAAAGCGCAACTCGCATAAAATACACACATATAACAAACAATGCTCAAGAGATACTTTTGTTTCATTGTCGTTTTTGTTGTTGCTACTGCGGTTGTCATTCATTCGGACAATACGCTCAGTTAGACACTCAGTCATTTCAAAAATCTTATGGCAGCTCAAATGTCCGTATAGATACATCCGCACAGATACGTAGATACATTTACACAAATATGTATATACATACATAGAACGCGCAATTAGCGCGTTCAAAGCGAATCGAAGATAATTACAGCTTGTCATAATTTTAATGAAGAAGGTCGCATCAAGTTAGCAATCTCTTGACGCGCTGGCTTCTACAATTCTATACATGTTTGTATCTACACTAAACGTTTCTCAAGCAGCACTGCAACAGCAGCGACATGTAATCTGGTTTGTTTGTTGCAAGTGCCTTGTTGAAGCTTTGTCAAATACTCTTGCCACAGCTGCGGAAATATGGAATTTCATGGCATTTTCTCTGTTGCAGTATTGGTCTTGGGTCTTGAATGAAAGCAATGCGCGGATGTAGCGGTTTTTGGTGCCAGATACAATATTTCATATAATGCTGATATGATATCTTGTGGTGTGCATATTTGCTTTGCGGTTTGATTTGATTATAGCTTAAATGAATGAATGCATGCATGTTAGTAGCGCATAAATTGTTTTGGTTACTTTGCAGCAGCAGCAGCAGCAGCAGCTACTGTTGATGTTCATTTTGTTGCTTGCTGCAACTTGCACTTTGAACTGCGGTTTTGGGTGATCTATGTATAGATATAGCTAGATGGATAATGCAATCAAGCATTATACATTGTAATTTGTAAGCGGTGAGCTACGTAGCTATTATATACTAGATTTAATTCAATTACTTTATAGTTGTCTTCGTTGTAATTAGAGAAATGATATTAAAAGTATCTATACGGTGAAGTTTTAGTATATTTCATTGAAAAATTACACTAGGAGCTGAGTCAATATAGCTATGTCTGTCTGTCTGTCTGTATGTACGTACGTTTGAAGAAAAAGATGTCAGAGCGTAAAAGTGCCTGAGCCACCAAACTTGAATATTTAACATTTGCTATTTATGTGAGCCTTACTATTTACTTGAGCAGCAATGAAATCGTAAATCGTATTAAGTAAAAACTATTTGTGAATTATAAGTGATATTAAGTTAAAAAAAAAAATAATAAAAAATTTTCAACAAATACGAGTTGAAGCGTAATAAAAGCTTTTAAAAACAATGAAGCGGAGAGAAAGGAAAAGAGAGCGCATATCAGACATAGCAGTAAACACATGCGAGTGACGTTTGCAAAATTCTCTGTTTCTGTCTCGTTCCTTGCATTGCATATACGTATGCAGTGGACTTCATTGTTCGATTATTGCGTGACATGATCGATAGTGAGTAGAGAAAGGGAATCAAATGTATTGACACAAAGTGATTTTGCACATACTTATATTTATTAGTAAGAATGTTAATTTTGTATTGCAGCAGTTGAAAACGAGCTCCGATTTCACCAAAAGCAATGATCTTAAGCGATGAGTATCATTTCTGGCACATTGGCTTTGGCAATGTGGTTCTAAAGGAATTAACATTTACATTATATCTGGCCGCTTCAATTTTCACTTAATTGTCTATCTAAAAGTGTGTAATATGATCATGATTTTAAGTTAAATTTTTTTTCTCTAAAATTTTTGAAGAACATTTTTTTTCTCCATTTGTTTTTTGATTTTGTAAAAACTACCGAACCGATTTTCTAAGTTTGTATGAAGAAAATTAAAGTAATTTAATTAGCTTTATTTGTATCCTACATTGAAATATATTGGTTCATAATTCTTCAAGATATGCTTAAAATTATGCCAGTACCTGTGTATAAATCAATAAAAATGCAAAACAGCATTTAATTTGTTGTGGTATTAATTGATTGACTTTTCGAAGATTTTAAGCTGAATTCACAGCGAAAGTGTGAATAAACCAGTTTGATTGTTAAAAATGAAGGTGTTTTCAGGGTTAAGAAGGATTGTAGAACGAATGTATATCTTTTCAGGTTTAAGAAGTCCTGGGAAAAATTAACTATCCCACATATGAGTCATTACATTTACAATACAATCATATTCAATTTAAGTAATTGTCTACAACTATCTTTTCACTATCATAAACAATTGCTAAAACTGTCATATAAATTCACTTAAAACCAATAAATATAACGTTGTCATATGCTCTTCAAAGTAATACAAAACCAAAATCGAAGACCATTACAATATACTTCCTTACTATCCTATGCTTAAATTCATTAAACTTTAATCTTACGTGTGTTTCACTTATAATAAATGTCAAAGCTTATTTTCCACGAAAACACATACTACCAGCATTGAAAAAGTATCTACTTGTGCGACTATGTATGTAAGTAGATACTATTTTCCACGCTGTGGCAGTTGACGCCCCTTAGATAACATTTCCTGTGCTGTCCATACGCGTTTAGCTATCTAACTTGTCCTTTAGGCTTTCTGTATCATCATCAATTGTTGTTGTTGTAGCTTGTCTTATGCGCAGCTGACAAAGGTCAACAATCTAATACCAGCACAACAACAGCAACAATGCTTGACATTTCTTTTTTAGATACATATTTCTCAACACTTCAAAATCATTTCTATGCCATTTGTATTCTAAAGATACATATACAATAGCAATAACAACAACAGGAACAGGAACAATATAAACGGAAAGCATAAGAACAACAACAACAACAACAACAATAAATAGCTTTAGACAGTATCTTGTGTTTTGATTTTGAAGTTGATGTTGACTAAAGTAAATGTTTTTGCTTCAGATACTTGAAGTATCTCAGCAGTAGCAGTGATCTGGACTATGTTCGGTAAATGACGTTGATTATAATTATGCGGACTTGTACAATGTTGCTTGTTGTTTTTGCTGCTGCTTGCTTCTGCTGCTGCTGTTATTATTATGATTATTATTATTGTTGTCGTTGTTGCTGTTGTTGTAGCTGTAGCTGCTGTGCAGATGACGACAACATTGCTGCCGCTGTTGATGGCACAGATGAATGATGTCGCTTAGGCTCTATAGGGACAAAATGTATCTGTTGGCAGCAAAGTAAGTATGGACAGACAGACTGACTGACGGACAGACAGACGGACAGACAGACAGTCACAGTATGAACAGACAGGTTTGACAAGGCAGGCGACATTCATTCGTTTCCTTGCTATTTATTTCTTGTTTTCATTCGAGTCTTGAGAGCACACAAAAATTATTGTATCTTTAAACTGCTGCCGCTGCTGTTCATGTATCTGCGTGCTCTCACACAGCATGTCGCTGTCGTTTCGTCGACATTCATAAGTATAATATTATTACTTTGCGAATTAACTACACTTTGCAACGCAAAGTAAAGACAAAAAAAAAAACAGAAAAGTATCTTAAAGAATGAAAAAATCATCATCAAGCTGCAGCAAAGATGTTGCAATCTACTGGAGCAACACTGGCACCAATGACTGGCAGCCGCAGCCACAGTAGCAGTAGCAGATCGAAATGAATGCAAAAACCAAGATATGGCTTCCGTAGACACATTAGTCGAACCGTCGTCGTCGTCGTCGTCACAAGACTTACACGATACATATGTGAATGAGCATGAAAATGGCTAAAAAGAAGCACCGCCATAGTTGCTCTTGCTGCTGCTGCTGTTTCTGTTGTCTGCATACGTGTATGAAAAGCTGATAGCCGCAGGGGCAAAAAGTGAAGCAGAAAAAATATTGCTTAAAGAAGTAATAGCGGCAGCAATATTTAGTGGCAAACAGCGGTGGCAACAGTAGCAAAAAATTGAAACAAGTCAAAGACTTTGTACATGATTTCATTGCACGATTTGTTCTGCTGTCGTCTTTGGTTGCCATCATTTGCAATCATCTAAGCTAAATGTGTGCAAAATGAGGCCCGTTTAGTACTGTGGCGAATCGCAGTTACTTTATATAGAAATGTACTGTTTTAATATAGTTTACTTTCAACGACACAGAAATCACTTACAGCATTTTCGAGTATTTTTCGTCTGCATAAATAATAAGAATTGGTAAATGATTATATGTGGGTATATACGTTTCAAACTGATCCGGTGTATATTCACGAGTGTTGCAGAAGCCATATTAGTGAGTGACTAAGCGCTCGTTATAATATAAGAGGCGTATTCACGTGCTCACTTTTTCGCACTGTTTTCTATATTTCACTTCTCCTTTACATATTCTATTGATTTAGTAATTAATTGTAAATGGGTAGACATAACTAGTGCATAATTTGCATTGACGAGACAGGCGATTATACATCTAAATTACAAAAATACAACCGCTTGCTGTTTTCTGGTTTGCGTCCTACGACCATTAGTTAGTTTTAATGTTTCGCTTTCAGTTGATGCATAGTTTGCTAAACGTTTTCTTATATTCCATAAACTGTATTAACAAAATTAGCATGCATCACATTTTTTATGGTTAAATTTAGTACATTCTTAACCGAAACGTACTATTTTCTACACACTAATGATATACTCTTACTGGGAAGATTATCAAATGCTTAAATTTGAGTAGTAAACAAAACTATTATTGTGCGTAACTAGAATGATTCTTGTTTGAGTGTAAACAAGAACACAGATAGTTTAAGTTGATTAACAACTTAAAGCTCAAGAATTGGAGCTATTATGAAAATATGTTCTATCAAACATTCATTTTAATGCTCACTTTGTTTGGCTCATTTAACGATTTTCTCATTTGAAGTTATTACCAAAATTTAAACCTATGTTTAGTCAAGCAGAATTTCATACTTCTGTTTGAAATATCTGCATTTTACTCTGAAATCAGCTGTTTTAATATGCTACCTGCTACAGTGTTACCAAATTGCTAAATAATTCTTGCCATTCACCACTTTAGTCGACTGATGAGTTAGAAAAAAAAGTTATGGCGTTCTTTAAAATGAATAATAATTTATCAGCTCGACTAAGTAGTAAAGTTCACTACATTGAACAGTTGATTACTTAAATATATATTGTAAACTTTTGTTAAATGCAAATGGCTTGAAGTATATTATATAATAATATTCCTTCACTTGGATTTGGGCCCACTTTGGTGAAATGAATTTGCTCAGGTATAAAACATCTTTTAGATACTGCATACCAGCCAAGTTGTTGCTACTCTATCAACATACATATGCACATTTAATATGCGCTACATTGGCGTAGTTGATTACATGTACTCTGCGCTACTGCTGCTGCACCTGTTGGCTTTGCATTTTTATAGAACGCCCTCTTTGTTAATGTTTGATGTTTTTTATGTTTATTTATTTTTTTTTTTTTTTGCATACCGCAGTTTAACTTTTTTACGACATGTTGATGCGCTGCTATGTAGCTATAGAGTAAATGTCTCCAGAAGAAACAAAAATAAGAAGAAAAAAAACATATAGGAGATTATATATATTTTACTAATTACTGCATCATTTGCTTACACTCAAGCTACAGCATTAAGCTACACAAGAATGCAGCAAGTGCTACAAGAAGTATCTGCAAGCAGCATCTAAATGCGCTCAATTTTCAAGTGCACACAAAGAGCAAACAAGAAATGAATGACCGAATAAGTGCAGCGGCAAATGTGCTTTTCAGATTTAATTGAGTAAAAAAATTGACTAATTAGAGCCAATGTGAATGCGCGATGCAATGCTTCTTGGATGATGTGGATGAAGATGATGATGATGTTGCTGTTGCAGCCGTAACTGCATGCCTCAGGCTGTCTGCAGGCTTGTGACTGTCGAGTGCATTCTACGGCTTTAATACGCCAACAAAAAGTTGAAAATAAGAAAAAATTTACAAAAAAAAAACAAGCAACATATAACTCATTTATTAAAGTATGACCGGTAGTTGTACTATATACTGCTTCTATATACATTTACAGGGTTTTTTTTTTAATGGTGTAGAAATTATGACGAATAACCATCGTCCCTGACAACATTGGGCACAACGTGTTTGGGAGTGTTCGAGAATGGTTCTTCATAGGATTTTTTCTGCTCTTTGAATTGGAGTCGAGTTTAGGAGGCGTAGTATGAGCTATGAGCTGTATGATGAGGTTGGCATATGTCAGCAACTGCACTAGGCTCGTAATCACATCTGTATGAACTTCGAAGCTCCAGCACTAAGGGCTTACATCGGAAACATGAACTTAATTGGTGGACGGCGTCTGAGAGGACGTCCGAGTTTACAAAGTTGTACTCCAAGTTCAAGAAGTCTATTTAAGATAAAATGTCAAACAAAACTAAGCACAAATGACAATGTGTTGCCAGGTTTGACCAATTTATGACAATTTAATGACTGTCGGAAAATGCAACCACTGAAAAAAGCACCCTATACATAGTTAGATATGTAGTTTAATACGAACAAGTAGCGCCAAGGCGGCGCATGAATGCGAGTGCGCTTATTTTCTCTACTTCAAATGATCATTAAATTTTTAAACTCATATAAATGCTGCAAACAGTAGCATCGGCAGTAGCAGCACCCAACTATGTAGAACTAGTCATACTAGCAGCGATTGCCAATTGCACTAAAAGCAGCTCTCAGCATGATGAAAATTATTAGAAGAAGACGCAGCAGCAGCAGCAGCAGCATCATTTCCAATGGAGTAAAAGCACATTGAAAGGCCAATGCTTTTGAAAATAGTCCAGTAGCCGAAGAGCTACTAGTCTGAGTAGCTGAGTTAAGAACAAGCATACAAAACTATGCCATTTTCCATGCTGCTTTTCTCTCGCTCTCTCTTTTTGTACCACTTAGTCGCTTTTCTAACAATTTTCCGACTTTTCCTTGCGTAATTTAAATAATAATAATAAAAATAATAATTCTACCTGTTTCATAGTATATGCTTGATGTCGACAACATTCTGTGAATTGGCTTTCGTTTCACATAAAGAGAACGTTTGCTTGATGAGTTAGTTATACCGCTCGTATAAATGTATCTTGAATTTTTTTTGTATCTTTTTTTTTTGCATGGCTTGTTAGCAATAATGTTAATTTGAAATGGATTTTAATTAGTATCTGCTTTGTACATATTTTGTGTTTGATTTACTTGCAAGCTAATAGGAAAAAAGGAGTAACAAAATGGAGATGTAGATAATTGGCTAGCTAAACATTTCAACTTTGCTCATTCACAAAATGAAATTCTTTATATTCAAAGGTAGACGAATGAATGCTTTCATTGTAGTTGATTTTGAAAACGAACTTTACTCTTTGAGAGTACTACAAATATTTTCAGTAATTCAGTGCAACTTAGTCTTCAGCAATGTTGCAAATTAATTTTATCTTGCTCGCATTCATTATTATTATATTAGAGGTATTTTCTAGTATCTCATAGTTTGTTGATTAATTTATTAAGTATGGCAATATTATCAGCAGAATACTTAAAGATTTATTGTATTTCGGACTTTCAAAAATAGCACTCTTTTTAGAGAGCTGGAGTTGTATACTAATAGTAACTACCAGTTTCTAGATACACAATGGTTCGCAAGCAAGCAAAAGACAAAAAAAAACCGCTTGATGTTTTTCTAATGGATCTCATCATCACAATTTGAACACATTTTTATTGAGCCACCTCTAAGGAAACTCCATTGATATTTAAAAAAAAAAGCATCATCGAAATTGGTCCACGTGGTAAAGAACGCTAAAAACAAATACGTAACAGAACAAGTCTTATGGTTTGTTGGTGAAATGTTTTGATTAGAGCATCTAGTTTGTTTCCTTGTTGGTTTTTTTTTTTCTCTCTCAATTTTCTTTACAAGTTTTGATATTTAGACTCTCCTATTCATTGAAACGGTCACGTCTCATGGGCCTAGCGGTGAACGAGGACAAGATGAAGTACTCGGTGTCCACGCGCAGACCATCAGCGCGTCTTGGGCGGTCTGTGAGTATGGATAATTTCAACTTCAATGTTGTAGAAAACTTTGTCTGCCTGGGAGCAGAAAATACCAGCGACAACAACGTTAGACGAGAGATTAGACGAAGAATCACGCTTGCTAATCGCTACTACTTTGGGCTTAGCAAGCAAATTAGAAGTAGAGCCGTTCCTCGTACTACGAAGATAAAAATCTATAAGGCACTGATAATCCCGGTCCTGCTGTATGACGTAGAAGCGTGGACCCTGACATCAACGGATACAGCGTCTTTAGGAGTGTTCGAGAGAAAGATTCTTCGTAGGATTTTTGATTCCCTTAGAGTTGGCTTCGAGTTTAGGACCCGTATGAACCACGAGCTGTATGAGCTGTATGATGTGGTTGACATAGTTCAGCGCATTAAATTCCAGCGGCTGCACTGGGCTGGTCACCTCATCCGTATGAACCCCGAAGCTCCAGCACTAAAGGTTTACGACGGAAACCTGAACTTGATTGGTGGACGGCGTCAGAGAGGATTTTTTAGATTTAAATTTTAAAAAATCTTGCTTCGAATTTTAGTAGGAAACAAAACGGATGTTATGTATAAATTTAGTATTGCAAAATATATTTTATACATTAATATTGATATTTTCTCTATTTTTATACCATAAAATTTAGTTTCCTAACGAAAGCGATCTTATTAGCTAAGCAAATATAAAATAAAAATGCATGGCAAATATTTGAATAAGAATTTTATTTGCTAAACAAACAAAAAAATTAAAAAAATTATATGAACAAACAAAAATATTTGCACATAGTATATTTTTTGGCAAACAATATGCACAAATTTTTGACGTTGATGTATCTTTTGATATTTTTATTAAATTTTTTTTTTATCTCGCGTGAACAAAGCAACACTCAGCCGCGCTCCTTCCATGTCACTCTTGCTGCCGCCCACGCAATTCCAAGCGTTACGCTTAACTAATTTAATATGAGCTTAAATTGTCATCATCATTCGCAACGCAACGCAACATGCAGCACACGGTGCGAGCGGAATGAAGCACACTGGATGCAGTTTCACGCTGCTTTGCTGTATCTTTTAGTTTGTTGCTTCGCGTTGCATTTGAGATACTTATCACAAAAGATAATAAAATTTTCACAGAATACATGAAGCGGAGGCGCCAAGGCTTTACACTACGTTACACTGCATCACACTACACTACACAGTGCACAAATTTAGTTAAGTTGCTTGCTGTTGCACAATTAGTGTGTATAGTTAGTTAATTTTGGTAAGTTGCTTGCAATGTAGTGAAAAGAACTTTAAATAGACGGGACTGTTGAAAAATTTCTTCAGTGATGAGCTATAGAAGCCACAAAATTGTACCAAAGGTCTTGTATCAAAGAATCCAATGAGATTTCTGAATCAGTTGTACTTTGATCCATTTTTACTTATTACACTGGTCTACACATTTTTTCATGTCTGGTTTCTGAATGTCAAATTTTGTTTCCTTATTTTCATAATAGTTCAAAATATGATTTTGTAGGAACCAGAACGATATTTTGAATTTGTAAAAAATATTAACCATTTTCTCAAATGTTCATTGGGAATAATTAAACAAATGCATGAAACATTCTCCAGTCTATGATTTTGTAGCTTTCAGGCATAGTTTGAAACAATTCTTTAAAAATTTTAACTCTGTTGTTCCCCAGAAAACTATAAACCACTGTTTTGAGACTTTTCCAGATATAGTTCCTTGAGTATTGAGCAATTGTGTGAATTCTTCACTGGCTTTTTCCATATTTATGGTCCGACACAACTACTTGCTTTCATTTTGGATTCGAATAATTTCAGTCAGGAATAAGTGCTTTCATAAATTGCTTCATAAGATCAAATTTCATATGCAGTAAGTTCTAAGGCTATAAAACTGGTTCCCATTTGTCATTATATTTCCCTATCTGGAGCCATGTGTGCTGTCGGTGATGTGCTGCAGCTACCCTACCTTCCCGTAAACAAAGGTAGCAAGAATATTTAGTACACTAGGCTTGCATTAACATCAGAAAAGCTAGCATCTTTAAATACGCTATTACTGGCCAATTGTGTACTCTGTATACTTCAAAGATTCCTGCACAATTTTCACACTGTTGTGTGCATTTTCTTTGAGCCTCACAGAATGATCAAAGGGATGACAATGAAATTTCTTTCCATTGAGCAGAAGGACAGATTTTAAATTTTTTTAAGAACTAGCGATGAAAAGCCATTAATCAGAAGGTATACTTATGATTCGGATTTAGTCCAACAAGCCTTTCACATCTTTGCAATAACAAAGTCCATTATGTTTAGAGAAAAAGAATACAAATCCTTTATGGCGGTTATTCTGATCAGTTCAGTGAACCAAGGTCTTCCGCTTTAATTTTAGGCAGACTTAGATCTCTAAGTTATTCGTTTTATTAAGTTAATGAGGAGTAGTCCAAAACTCTCCGACTTTATCATAAATTCACTGTCATCTGTGTTGGTTAGAGTTTCACTGTAACTAATAGAATATTGCAATGCTTGGATTTGGATGTGATCCACCTCTGAACGAGAAACAACAAAACTCCAAAACTTATTTATCGACATAAAAGACACAAACGTTGACTTTATAAGTAAAGATGAAGATTTTGGTTATTTTCCATGAATAAAATCAAAATTTGTATATCACAAAATGGAAACTGAAAGAAAACAAAACTTTTTTTTTTGACCAGTGTTATTATTAATAATGCCGACATACAGAAATACTTTTAGGTTCTGATGCCGTTAGACTGGTAGCCCGTAAGTTTTAAACGTCTTTATTCTACCATACTCTTAGTGTGGCATACCGTTAGCCTGACATACCGTTCTTTTGACATATCATCTGGCATACCGTTAGATTGACATTCCGTTAATTCTGCCAACCGTTAGTTCTGCAAACCGTTAGTACAGCTAACCGTTAATTAAACGCATGTGTATTTCAAAAAAGTTTAATCCAAGAGTCACTCCAGATTCTCTATGTTCCACATAAACACTAATGTGAAACATAGCATAACATGAGGGAGAAAACTTTCTGAGATGTTGGGATCAATATTGGAACATGTTTAATAAGCTAGTATCAAACATTAAAAGTACTAAAGCATTGGTTTTACTCCATGTTTTTTGTGAGCTAGAATGTTGTTATTTTCTCTTCTACTGAATGAATTTTTCCATTTTCTCATTGGATGATGTTGTTGCTTCATCAAAAGATGTACATCTCTTTATAACTCCTAGTAGAATATTTTGTTGTTGTTCTTTTTGTTGATGCTGCTTTGGCAAAACTAAAAACTTTAGTATTTTACTTCACTACTTGTTGTCATCATTTTTGTTTTTTTTTTTTAATTTTTCTTAGTTTGTTTTTGCATTAAAGGTGGAAATTTAATCTCAAAGTCGTCGCAGTCAGGAACATCGTCTTTTACTTTCTCTAAACAAGTACTACAAGAAGTTCCAACAAACACAACAACAACAAAGCTGAGTCTTAGAGTTGTAAACGAATGACGAAAAATATTTAATTAATTTTTCGAATTTTAATTAAAAAGTTTGCGCTAGGCTTGTTACAACTACGTGTACCTACTACTAGACATATTTACTAGTCTTATTTGAGTCTGTTGCTATTTTGCACTTCACTACTTTGTAATTTTGCAATTTCTTTCTCTCTCCCTTGCACTCGTAAAAGACGGAAATGAAATTCTTTACACATAGAACGGAAACAAAATTAATAAATGAACTCTTAACTATTCCCAACAGCAAATATCTGAGTGAGTGGGTGGTTTGAATGGTCTTCAGGTAAGAGTTTCTTAAAAAATCATGTAAATTCAAATTTTAGCCGTTGAAGAAACATGTCTCATCGACTGTTGCTTTGCAAATATTTCAAGCACAATTTGAGCAAAATATAGTAGCTTGGAGAAAGACGGATTTATTAGGGATAATCGAAGAAATGCCATGTCCGAAAATTTTTCTCCATTATAACTTCGTCATTCCGTCCGTTTTTGCTCAAATTTGGCTTGAAATATTCTTCACTATCCAACGTACTTCGGCTTTTTAACTTATAATTGCTCGAATTCGGTTCGAAAGCATCTTGAAGAACCTTTATGCTTCTAGCAGAAGACTATTTTTCTAATTCAATTTAAAGTCAGTGTAATAAAGAGCACTAAATAATGAGTTTGCAGTCAGGAACATCTTAATGGTAAACGTTTGTGACCAAACCGTATCTCCAATAAATTTTTTAAGGAATCTTCAGCTGTTAGCCTGGAGCGATGACCATGAACTGAAGTAGAACAATAGAAGTGAGATACTTCTGAAACGTAACTCTCGTAGCGCACATAGAAATAGAGTACAATATTGATATATGGTAAAGATTCTAGGCTTCGTTTCAAGTTTAGAATGTCGGAAGAACTCCACGAACAAAGACCTAAACAATTTTTGGTTCAACATTTTTAATAACTTTATATTCTTAGTCTCTCTTTCAAAGAGCCGCCGAAGCCTTGCTTCAGAATTTTCCGAGGAGGCTTAGCTGACGTTTATTAAATTTCATTTATGCAAATGATAACCTCCTCAATGAAGTACAAAAATGATTATGCCTAACAAGATGTTAGAAAATGTTATGAAAAGCCATTTGATAATGTTAGAAAGCACAATGATAAAAAACACACGTACATGCGCAGGTTCAAGAATTCACACACTTACACACTTTAACTGCTTTACGCGCCACCATAAATGTACACAGAGGCGATAGTTAAAAAACGTAGAACATAAAAACAAGAACCAACAAGGAAACAAATGACACGCTCTCATCAAAATATTACACCAACAAAACTAGGACTTTTACGTAATGGTTTTGCTTTGTCTTTTTTACCACTTGATGCTAATAGAATTTTGATTTCTAAGCTTAATTGTTTTCTGACCACCCTCACAGCTATAACTTTTACAAACAATTTTCTGTCATTCTTACACTCACTACTATCTTCCACCTCGAGTTCCTAACCAATAAAGACAAGGTGAAAGTCTGGAAAATGTGGAAAACGAAATGTTTACTAATCAAACAAAAAACAAATGTTCAAAGCGTTTGATAGGCCTTTTTAATTGCTTTTGTGAGCGACAAAGTAGAACTACAAGTTCGATGAAAATTAAAAATGAAACAAAGAAAAAAAAAAAACAAAAAATTGAAGCCTTACATGCCGAAAGTGAAAAAATAAAATAAAAATCAACAAACATTTGTAGCTATCAATCATGCATTTTGTATCTCAGAAAAAAAAAAATCACAGCACGCATTTAATTTTGTTACTTGCAGACGCAACGCTTGTAAGACAAAACCAAAAACTATTTCAATAAAACATCTACTTAATTGTTAGTTGACAGAAAACGAGCATATAGACAGAGAGGCGGACGGACGAACGGACAAAGGTACAGATACACATATAGCTAAATCTTTTTGAAATAACTCTCAAGATACATTTTCGCCGCCGCTTGTATGACTATGACTATGAAGATGACTATGCATGCAAAAGACATATATCACCTGCTGTGAAAATGTTTAACGCATGAAAGCTGATGATGTTGATGATGCTGTTGATAATGATATTGTTGGTGTTGGCAGCAGGCACAAAAGTATCTACGAGATACATGGTTTGTTTCATATCTTGTGAGGGCGCGTTTCTGTGCGCAGTTTTTCTTTGTAAATATAAATAGCTCTTGTTGCTGCTGCTGTTGTTGTTGTTGTTAACTAAAAATAAATTAAAATAAAAATGCATGCATAACACTATCTGTGACAAAAGATCTCTTAGCCATTAAATTAACACTTAATGAGATACGGATGAAACGGACAGGCGGCTCCGGCGACAGCGCCGCTGTTGTCAGAAATATTATACTTGTTTAAAGAAAATATATAGCCGAATATATTGTATAAAAATCTTTAAAAACAATCAAAATGCGACACATCATTAATGTTGAACACAAAAGATACATTCACATATATCTTGCTGTGTTTTTGGTTTTTTTGTATCTACAAAATGCGTTTCTGGCTAGCTAGCTTGCTGCGTTCAATAAATGATGACAGTTCAACGTTGTTGTTCTAGTTTCTTGTTACTCGTTTCAACTTAATTTTTCTTGGCTTCGTTTGCTGCGTAGATACATATGTATCTATAGAATTGTGTGTGTGTCCGTCCGTCTGTCTGTCTGTCTGTCTGTCTGTCTCTCCATCGTGTGGTGTGTATCTTAATGATAGCGCGGGGATTACATTCATATAAGTTATATGCAACACTAGAAAGTGTGACAAGCAGATTAAGTAGTCGCAGCGTACGAGTAGATGTATAGTAGCGTGGATGCCCGACCAAAAGCAACGTGGGCTACGCCAGACATTTTTCTCGTAATTATGCGTTTAATTTACAACACATCATCATTTTGAACGTTTCATTTAATTTGTTCTTTATTGTAAAACAAATTTAATGCAATTTAAGCCTAAATACCACCAGCACAGAGCCACGCATACTCGCATGCACACAAAAAGGCGTGTCAAAGCTTTTATCGACTAAATGTTATGTGTTGAGCAAATTAAATGCTCATTCATTTGTACTATTTAATTTTGTGCATTTTCTCGTTCATTAATCAAATGCCTGCCAGAGTTGCCTATAGTTGCTTGCCTAGTATTGCATCTTTTGATTTGGCTACTCAGTTTATGCATTAGCAATGCATTTGCAAAATGTCTTTTGTTAAGTGTTGCGCTTCAACTAGATAAATTCTTAGTCCTTACATTATCCATTGTTGATTGCCGGTTTTGTCTAATAAATTATTCATAATTACTATATTTGCATTATTTAAATTGACAAACATACACACACACACACACACACACACACACACACACACACACACACACACACATACACAAACTGTTGTCTGTAGCTTTAATAAATGCACACACACATAAAGACACTCAGTATACAAGGTATTTAATTCTGTAGTCTTAGTATATGGCAAACAAACAGGCCACAACAGACCACAACAGCTCATTCATAGTTGAATCAGTGTAAATTTGTTGCATAATTGAAGAGCAAACTCACACCCAGCAAGATACATGCACAGTTAAAGATACACGTATGTACTTACACTTAGCTGAAGACTGTATAAATTGTTACAATTTAAAGAATAATATTACCAAGCTGCTTAATTTATACGAATTTGGGAGTTCAATCTGTTATTATTAGTATTGTTTTTTTTTTCACTAATGTAAATATCAACTATATACTCAAAATGTGTTTAAACTTCGCTGGTATACAAAATATCAGTGAAGTTTTGGAGTATTGACAAGTGGACAAGTATATCAAGTATATAGAGAGATACAATTATAGTACAATTAAAATGATGCTCAAGTGCTAGAAACGATACGAAAATATGACGCTATATAGTGCTGCAAAACACTACTTCTACTTTCTTATGTGATCACTCAAAACGTGTCAGAGTGCAAGCGAAACCGCAAAACAGCGAAAGCGCAAACGCAGCGAGAAAAAAGTTTCGAAACTGCTTCCTCGATTCGCATTGTTTTTTTGCTTTATTGTTAAATTAACGCTACGCGCATCGTATTGCTTCTGCACTCTGACGTTAGCATTAGACTTGTTGGTCAGCAGAAACTGTAAGAGCGATTCAAACTTGCGGAGATCGCTACTCTGATCGAACTTTTTCTTTGCAAACTGAACGTATGCGTTGTATTGTCTACTCCAAACAAGCCAAGCACCATCGAACAAATGCTATCTGTGCTTTTGCCAATAACCATTTTGCTTTAGCAATGATTGAAATTGCTTCGAAATTTAGCACAGTAAATGAACTTTCAACGTATCGATCAAAAATGTAAACAAATTTATTTTTGTTTCAAATAAAGTGAACCTCTAGCTCCACTTACTTCCAAAATATTGCAGCAAGAAGAAGCTTGAGAAAAAGTTAAGATTTGTAACTATAAGTGGTCTGGTAGGCAGAGGGATGAATCTAGTCTTGAAGATTATGTACTTTATGAAAGCCACATTCACTTCCTTTGGAATGATACCTTGTTGAGCAAAATTGGTTCCATAGTTTTTCCAGGAAATATACGTTGGTAAAAGAGGCAAACTAAAAACTAAATTATTTTGCCACAAAAGTTTAAAATTTTTATAAAACCTTATTAAATTACCATTGCACATTATTTATAATATGAAGTTACTTGAAGCAAAGTAGTGTATACCTGGAAATAAATAGAAAGTGAAAAAATATAAATTAGACAAATTGCATCTTTTGTTGGAAAAATAAAAATATTATAATACTCGTATATATTATATGAAAAGTGATTAAGAATAGAAAATAAATTTTTTAAGACACACAGATGGTTCTCGCCCAGAATTTTACTGTACTCGCACACATCGAACGGAGGCTTGCAATGGAGAACTTCAATTCAATCTCTTTTTGGTGCCCAACCAACAGCGTTAGACTACCACAAGGAAAATGTGAGCTTCATGCGCATAGTTGTTTTATATTTGTATTCGCACACATCGAACGGTAGCTTGCTATATAGAAGTTCAATTCACTCTCTTTCGCACTCAATTAAGGGCATTGAAGAGCAACAAGAAAAAAGTATATATAACTAAATGCTCTAAGCTTTTACATTCAATTATTTTTATAGTGTTGAGTAGAACTGTTTGTATTGGCGCGTGTCAGTTCGAATAAAAGTAGTATAATCTGCACAATTGTTTTAAGCCTGAAAGGTCTTAGTCGTATGGGAACGTATGTTTGATAACAGATGTACTAGAATTAATGTACTAGGCTCGATGAGCTGACTGGAACAGAAAGCACTCAGCAATTATCTGACTTTTGTGCAGCTTCTGCAATCATTGACAGGATGTTAGAATGGGATTTGAACCATTTGAAAGATCAATGAATAACAACAAAAGCAGATTAAGTTCATATCGAGTACAAGGCCGCTTTTTAACAACGATAAAAATGAAGTTTCTAGATCTTTGTACATCAGCAATGATCATTCTACTCCGCATTGAAATTCGCATGGTCTTGACATAGACAAGCATACATAAGATAGAACAGAACTTCTTCATGTCTCTTGAAACCAGGCAGGTTAGCTTCAGCTCAAGAGGACTACGTGGTGGAACTGTTCTGGAAAGATGTTTGCCAGTCTGTTCTAATAAACTAACGAGTGAGTAGTACTGAATAAACGCCTCTGTTTGCTTGTATTCACACTGCTGAATTTCTAAGTCTAGCTGAATTTTTATGGGAAATTTTTACATATTTGTAACTCCAACATACGCGCCCTCCACAAAACCAACAGGTTTGAATGGAGTTTCTGTTTTAACGTGTATGATACTAACTTTTCGCAAAATAGAGAGGGAGTGATAAAATTTCAACCTGCTTTTATGTCCTTAGAATATTCCGATTTCAACTCAAATTTTTGCACCATCCATAAAAGCATCATTTACTAATCACTTTACATAAAGAATGTACATAAAGAAAAATCTTTGACTTAAAACGATTATTTATTTATACAAAAAGGTTTAAGTCTGCCTTTATACAAATGAGTAGACTCGAGTTGAAAATGGGTAGAGTGTACAAAGTGTACACTTTGAAGTAAAATTTTTCTACATATTGTAGTACGATATATGCGTGCTTTTTGTTTAATTAAGTAGCGCAACAATAAACAAATTAATTTTAATATTAACAAAGAAGCTTATTGAAAATCTCCTATTATTTACAATGTTGAATGACAAAACAAATAAATTATTAATTTTAATGCACATCGAGTGCCATTGAGTCGAGTCGAGTCGAGTCGCCTGTCTCATTCACTGTTCACTATTCACTGTGTGTTGCATGAATGATTAAATTGGTGGAATGAATGAATAAATGTTGGCTGCCATGCTGCTTACAAAGCGTGATTTGTTAGTAAGGGAGAAGAGACAGTGTTGCATGAATAAAAGAACGCTTTGTGTGTGCGTGTGTGTGTGTGTGTCTGAAGTAAGAGTTAGTGTAGTTTGCTGCGTGCGGCACATTGTGGGCATAAATGCACCATCACCCTCACCAACTCATGAAACTTCATTTCAGGACAATGCAGCATAACAAAACAAAACAAAACAGCTGTTCATGTGTGTGCCTATGTGAGTGTTGTGTGTCTGTGTGCATGTCCTGTGCTTTATCCTTTATTGTACAATAAGTACTTTTACGTTGCTCAGTTTGCGTGTTTGTTGCAAGTTTTCCTTTTAATTGTGTAAGAGTGCAGCGTCGTGCATTTATGCTCATCGGTAATTTTACGCTGCATTTGAAGAAGCTTAAGCTGTAATGCAGCATGCCATGAATACTTGAGTAAACTTTTACTATAGATTGGACTAACAAGAGAAAACGTTTACTATGTGAGAACCGAAGCTTCAATACACTTCACACGCAGCTAGCAAATTTCTGTGAAGTATTTTGAAGATGTTTTAGTGAAGTTTTTGAAGCCTTCAGTCGATTTTTAAGGTGAAAAATAATTAAATTGTACCTATAAGAATCACAAAGTGTGCAGTTGGCATTTAAGGGAGGGACATGTCCATTAATACATATGTTAAGCTTCTATCCAATAGAATCGAATTTTATGTTTATAATAAAAAGGGTTAATCACACAGACAAGCAGAGAGAGAGAGAGACGGACGGACATGACTACTTCAAATCGTCTCAACCAACTGATCAAGAATATATATACTATATGCCATGTTCGATGCCTCTTTTAATGCGTTACAATCTCTGTGACAAAATTATACTACTATTCACACTACTTGTATAGCGCATAAAAACTTGTAGTATGAGAAGTTCTAAAGTTAGGAAAGAGTAATGTAATTTAATGACACAAGTTCAAAGCATAAACATATGTACATAGTATGTTTAAGTCTGCGCTGCCATAACTTTGAATTAATTTTAGTTTTAAATCCACACTCATCATGTAATTTTAGTTCAACATCTATTTAGAAACTTATATGTTTAGGTTGGTACCTATACTGTAATTAAAATCGTAAACTGTCGCGTAATGTGTTGTAGATGATATGTTGTAGTTTGGAACATTTGGAATGTGATTAATGTATCTAATGACTGTGAATGCGTTAATCGGTAAGAAATATTCTACTTCAGTAATTAGCTAAGAGAGAGAGTAGATAAAAGAATAGATACGTGCTGGCTAAAAAGTAAAGTTATGATAATAGAAATACAAATATGCATAAGTATGAATCAGTGCACGACTTTGAGATACCCTGTACCTTGTCTAAGGCTTCTTATATCAACCATAGTTGCATATATGTCTATTTTATTTAGTGGTCTGTTCTAGACATATGCGGTATATTTTATTAGAAGTGATGAAGAATACACCAAATCACTCACACAACGAATCAAACAGGCATAGGCCTTACATGAAATGTAAACGATAGCATGCGAGCAGCCAGTTGAACGTTGATAAAACTGTAGAACTATTTCAGTTCAATGGAGCTCGAGATATAGGCTTCCAGAGAATTGTATAAGAGACATATTTTGGTAATGTTTCTTTTAACTGTGCGAACTTTAAAGATCTTCAAATTTTTACTATTATTTTGCTTTAGTTCGTGAAGTAGTTTCGTTCCTACTGAATCCAAAGTCGTGTAACTGAACTGATGTCAACTTTTCTCAGTTATTTATCATATTACTTGTTTATTATTGAAGTTGTTATCCCATAAATGATTACAGACACAATCTAATTAATTAAACTCTTCTTCCATGTACAAACTGCTCCTCAATGCTTAGCTACATAAAAAGTTTTTCACTAATTTATAAATATAACCAAATTATTTCGATATAGAATTACACTCGAGAGACAGCGCTACATGTATAAGTGTTTATATTGCTGCTCTGTACATAGAGTTATGCTTTGGGTTGCTATACAAAAAAAAAAAAAAAAAAAAAAATTAAATATAATAAGCATGTTTTACAATTTATTTCCAAAAAAACAAAAGCATCATTAACATCAATGTAAAAACCGCATTAATTAAAACTGAAAACAAAAAAAAAACAAAAATCGTTCAAACAGAGCGAAACATGAACATTGCTGACGAAAAAATATACGAAATGAGTAATTTAAAATTTCGCGGCAAAAGCCGCTAGCAGCCAGCCAAGCAGGAACAAACGCTCAGCGGTCAGTTGCTATGGATAGGGTAGGATAGTATGAAGTATAGTATATATCAAGCTACCCACACATCCTTAACGCTTGTCAGAAACATCGACAACAACCAGAATAATAACAAGAACAAATTAATTAATTTCGGTTTAACTGAAGCTTTAATACACTTTATATGATATAACGGTATATGTGATATACAATGTATATCGAAAGAAACCACGTGTGTGCTTTATGCTATAGAAGTCTGTTGAAAGCTTATCTGCATGCAATGAAAAGAAGTCTCCATACTCGATAATTATTAAAAAACTGTGCGTATTAAACGTATAGCACGACGCAGTAAGACAGACGAACATAAAATTCCGGTGCCAGTGTCACAAACTGAGCGAAAAATGTATTTGATTGCAATAAACAATAGTCTCCATACCGAGTTTCAACTTGATAATTATAGAACTGAGCTTATGAAACACATAGCAACATTAAAAAAGACAGACAGACAGACAGACAGACAAACGGACATAAGATTCTGATGCGTTATAAATTAAGCGAAAATTTAGGTGCTTGCATTAAGTATCCATACAATGTTTTAGCTCGATATCAAAAGAACTAAGCTATTAATTACACAGCAAGAAATACGGACATAAGATTCCGATACCTTCTTCAAGACGTTATAAAGTAAGCGAAAAGCTTCGCTGCTGACAATAAAAACAAATCTCGATTCCGAGTTACCGCTCGATATCGAGAAAACTGAGCGTAAGACAGACAGACATAATATTCCGATACCTGCTTCAAGGCCTTGCAAACTGAGCAAAAAACTTAGCTGCTTTAAATTATGAAGGTTTCCATGCCGAGTCCAAGGTCGTTATATAGAAAACTGAGCGTATAAAATACTTAGCAAGCCACAGAAAGATAGATGGACCAAAAATTGCTATGCCTGATTCAAGCATTTACAAACTGAACGAAAAACTTAGCCAAGCTTAACCAAGTCTACATACCGAGTTTAAGTTCAATATCTAGAAAACGGAGTTATATATCATAACATGACTCAGAAAGACAGACGAACATAAGATTCCAATGCATGCATCAAGGCATTAAAAACTGAACGAAAAACTTAGCCGCTTACAATGAAACCAAGTCTCCATACCAAGTTTTAGACAGACGAACAGAGTAGGCCGATGCTTGTTTTAAAGCATTACAAACTGACCGCTGAAACTAGTAATACCCTGATGGTATAATGTAGTAGTACCTTGAATGGTATAACTATTACAACGGCGACCACAAATAATAAATGTATTTAAATCAACAATTTATATATAAATTATTATGTATATAAATATATACGAGTATGCATCTGAAAGTTTTTGTATCTGTGTGTGTGTGTGCTGTGTTGTTCATAAATTTATTATTTAAACGCTTTATTATTAAATGCAGTTTTTCAGCGAAACGTAAATTTAATAAATTTTGATAATTGCACATAAACGAGTACGCAGATACAGATACTAAATACCTGTTCACACACACATAGACAGATACAGATATATGCTTACGCTCTAACTGTCCGAAAAAGGCTTTAATGCTGTTTCTGATCGTGCGGTCGATTTGTGGCATAAAAAATATTAAGTGGCACTTGCCGCTGTGTCCTGCCGCAGCATTGTTGTGTTTGTTGTTGTTGTTGTTGTTGTTGTTGTTGGCATACGGCCTTTGACATGCCAAGCCATCATGCCATCATGCCATATAATACCTCACCCATTTGGTTGTGTGTACGCTGCGTTTGGATAAATTGTGCTGTTGGCAATTTGTTTTTTGTGTTACTGCCACTTGTCGCCTGCCTGACTGCCTGTTCGCCTTGCTGCGAGTTTAATTAATTTACATGGAATTTACATGCAACTGAAGAGCGGTGGCATAAAGTTTAAGCGAAAGGTGAAAAATGAATATAATCGAATTGACCATAATATGCATACAAGCAAAAAACAAACCGCATATCTGTCGCTTTTGCGATGCCTGAATTTGCCGCTCGAGTTGCATGCTCCGCTGTTCAATTCTGTGCTGTCCAGTGTGACATGACATGCTGACGCAAAGCGACACATGCGACATATTGAGCGAATGAGATAGCCAGCTATAGCCTACTAGTACCAGTGAGGGAAAGAGACAAAGCCAGTGAAAGTGAAAAAAAAAAAAAAATTGGACACGGTAGCGCGAAGCATTTATAAAATTTTAATTAATGTCACTACAAAATATTTTTAGTATGTCGCTTTATGTGTAAGTGTACGAGAGTGGTTTCAGCAGATTTTGGTTCGGAATTCTGCCAAAAGTGACAAAAATTAACAGCAGCATATTTTCGGAATAGTTCAACCTCTTATTACAGCGTAGCTGTGTATGTGAGCCTTGAACAGTCAGCATAAAAAGCGTTCGATCAGTAATAAATTAATGTAAGAATATGTGAAAACTATTTGTGAATTATAAATGCTATTAAGTTATAAATGTAAGCTAATTTAAACATACGTAGTGCAGCTTTTAGTAAACCCCATATATATGTGACTATTTACTCATATTGCATTGAAAATAGAGCCGAAGCACGACAAATTTTAACTAGTGGTGACAACAAACTCAATGAAAATTGATTAGTATACCGTATCTATGTTATATATGTATCAATATGATCGTCTGAACATGAAATTCATATTCAAAGTAAATCTAACAATAGTTGTTTAAAAACGATGATAAGTAGAGAAAGTAAAAAAGAGAGCACAGATTAGTGCACAAACACGTACAAGTGCCGTTTGTACGACTCTTTGTCTGTCGTTTTTCTTGCATTGCATAAACGTATTTTGTGGACTGCATATAACGAAAGAGACGGTGTGCATGTGCCGTTGTTAAACTAGTGCATGGCTTGATCGATGGTGAGTAGTGAAAGGGAATGAGAGCACTGCAGCATACATTGCTGCTCAATTAGTTCGATTAATTCGTAGTGTATATGTATCTATCTAAGAGATGGACACACAAAGTGAGCTAGGAAAATATGCACTGCTTGTATGCATGCATTGCTAAACCGAAGCGTTGTAAACCTACTTCGTGGAAACCATTCAGCGTATAAATTTCAATTTATATTTCTCTTGAGCTGACTTCGGCAGGCAGTAATTCGTGTACATGTGAATGCCCGAAGAGTGACCACTCGTGCTCATCTCTGATATAGGAGTCATTCAATTGTGCTGTGTTGCTGTATTGACACCAAGAGAAAATGACGAATTCACTTTCCAAAAATTTTCACGAAAATGTGCCGATTGTGAAATTTAACCATCTACTTCAAGAGCATCTGCAACTCAATCATAACTTGAATCACGTCTTACGCAGCTAAATGACTGCTTAATGACAGCAAAATTGGCGACTTGGGTGCTCGTTTTGAACTAAGAATGAATGAGTTTCCGTATATTTGTAAAGGGCACCGAAAAAAAATAAGATCAACTGGAAAAATCGGTGGTGCCACGCACGTCACCATATAAGAGGAAAACCATGGAAGTGTAGTAGCAAAGCACGTCGGGTACGCAATTTTTATATGCAAAACATATATGTAAAAGAAAAAACAAGATTCTATATGCATTCAGATTTCTTCTGACTGCTTAAAGCTTGTCCATAGGTTAATATCTTGCAGTAAAATTACATTGCCTACAGCTTTAAAATTTTTAAACTTCCCTCATAGCTAGTTTTTAGTATGTCGTACATGCATAACTCAGTCTAGTACTATGTTTATAGAGTTGTTCTATTTATTGTGAATGATATTTTGTTGTTGTTGTTGTTGTTGTTGTCGTATGTGGTAATTGTGCAGGCTTATAAATTTCAATTCGGTTGCAAACACTTTTTACAGCTCGTTTTCTCATGCAACATATACGAAAACTATGCTATGCATTTTTTTCGCTAGGCTTTTTTTTTTTTGTACTTCTTCGTTAGTAGTAGGTCGGTCCTGTTGTTCGTCCTTGTTTGTTAGTTTTTTTTTTTTTTGTGCTGTACTTTAGCAATATAATTTTTTTTTTTAATTCAAAGCTCGTTTTGCTGTTTGCTAACAATTCATGCTGCTCCTGCTGCTTTTGCCGCTGCGCTGATTGCCCTGACTGACTTTAGACGCGAGTAAAATGCGCCTTTTTTTGTGTAGCCTGTATCTAAACGGTATATTCAGTTTGTGCAAATCTATGTAACAGGCAGGAAGACGCGTGCCAGATGCTTTAAAGTGTATATAATCTTGAATAGCTCTTGTCTATTTGCACATACAGATCTCGGAGTCTATAAGAGATAGAGACTTCAAGTCTGACTATTTAGACTCTCCATTTCTCTCTTAACTAGTATTAAATAAATATGTCAACAAACCTGGCCCACATTTTTAAGTTTTTGTATGACAATTTTTCTAGCTTTGTTGTTAATTACGCTAGAAATGCCAAATTTTGGTGTATCTTATCCTTATCCTTATAAAATATACCGTAAAGATCCAGATTGGGTCACTACAAGGAGTAGTCCCATACAAATTTGCCCACCATTTTGAAGTTTTTGTACGATTTTTTTTTGTGTTTGCGCTTAGTTAAGCTAAAAATGCCTAATTTGGCGTATCTTACGTCACTCCTTACAAAATATGCTATAGAGACTCGAATCGAACCACTTTAAGGCGTGGCTCATGAAAACCTTCCCCCCTTTTTACGTTTTTGCATGTTTTGTACCAGGCGTGCGTTGCTAAGCTCCCTTTTTTTATTAGAACTGGGCAACACTCAACATATTTTTCCAGTGAGTCTTATTATTTCCTGTGCTATTTAGCTCCATTCAACCTTTGACCACACCCTTTCACTCCTTAGCGGTTTTTTAATTGTTTTGTAGATTATAAAATCCAAGTTTAAGAGTGACCGAATGAAAAAAAAAATGTTAACATATAACATTCAACCACCAATTTCTTTTTATAGATGTGAAATCTGTATAATAAGTACAAGAAAAACACGCGCGTATACGTATGCGACGTTGTATAAAAATTTGTAAGCAATCGGTGTAGAAGTTTTGGATATTATCTATTAGGAACAAACGAACATTGACTTTTTATTTACGAGTTTTTAGTTTAATTCTAATTTTTTTATAAATTCTTATAAAATATTCCGCATATGACCAGATCGGACTACTAAAGAGAGTATTTCGAAGTCGAGCACACTTGACTGCAACGTTTTTCTTTCTTGTTTTTTGTTCGAATTTTGAAATTTTTTCCACGATTTTTTCAATTTGATGCTGTTGCCAATCTCGTTCAATGCTGGCATTGCTGGCTGCTGCTCATTGATGTGCTCGTTATTGATTAAAAATGTTCAAACATTTCAAGCAATTTCGGTTTTAAAACCACTTTCATTCTTTGGTAGCTATCCCCGCTGCACTCATTGCATAGATAGGTTGCATCATTGTGGCAATGAGCCACGTTTTATACCTACTACTACTACTACTAGCAACGTTTGCCTTAACTATGTAGCGACCTTACTCGACATGGACATCACGTATTCAATCAATTGCACTCAGCTCAATGCGAATTGCCATCGTCGTCATAGACATGCGCGCTTATTTCGGTTGACCCATTTTCGGATCCAAAAACAGAACAAAAAAAAAAACAAAAAATTTGGAAAATCGAATTGAAAATGGTACAAGAAAAAGTTTGCACGACACTTACGCAAAGAAAAAGTGAATTTTAGGCCAGCAAACCAGCCTAGTTGCAGTAATGGTCAGCAGTAACAGCTGTAACAGCAGCCCAGAAGGCCAATTGCCAACAACACATTTCCAGATACGATTAAGACTTTTATGCAGCAAAGCTGAGTCTAGAACAAATAGACAAGTACGCCGAAACGACAACGACGACGACGACGATGACGATGTTTTTCTAACCAGGTAAAAAGTGTACTCATGCAAAGATATCCTCATCCATATACCGCTTTGTTGCTTTAGTCATATACAATTCTGACAGGGTGTTGACATTTATGTCCGTTGCAGATTTTCGGTCATACTTTGTTGGCTGTTTTGCTACGCTCAGCACAATTCTACATGACATGGCATAGGTCAGCGCTTTCTAACACAGACAGACAGACGGATGAACAGACAGACAAACGGACGGACGGACTGACAGCGGCGCCCTTCGTTTGTCGTGCTTCTTGCTGCTGCTACGGCTATTCCTTGCTAAACTAACAACTGGAAATAACAAATAAATTTTTTTGTTACTTGCAGCCTTTTGGTGTGTTACGTTAAAACATGGGCTGCACTAAGAGTTTGATATGTACAATTTTAAAAATTTATCAAAATAGCTGAAGAATCTTCACATTTATTGAATCTTATTATTTTACCGAAGTCTGTCATCTGAAAGCGATATGAAGTACTGATGAGAACTTGTAGCTGAGTTCAAAATGCGTATACCTGCGGGTAAAATAATTTTCTGTCTAACGTAAAGTTTTTTTTTTTGAAAATTCGGAACCACAAGTGAATAAATATATATTTTACTCGTAGTAGTACTTCTTTAGTTATCTAAGGGGAATTTAAATTTACAGTTTGGTTTCTTCATTTCTTATAGTCTCTGAGATATCATACTACTGGACGGACAGATGAACATGACTATATCGACTCAATCTTGACAAAAATTGATTGTAATGATAAGGACTCGTAGCTGAGCTAGTACTTTTTGGCAATAATCCGTGTTTCCGGCTCTATATTTCGGAAATTATCACTCCTACAACTTATGATTTTAGGAACTTTTAGCTTACAAAATGAATTTACTTTAATTTTTGATGTTAACATTTTCTGTATCTCTGCTAGTTTTGGAGATACAGTCCACGGTTTTTGGCCGCTAACGTACCAAAACGGTTATCACCACTGAATTCAACGTAGACAAATTAAGTAAGCCTAGCAAGCCGACTACAACAGTGTTATTGTCAAACTCTTCATATTTTATGAAATAAATAAAAATTTACAAATATTTAACACTCATGGCACAGTCTGGTTTCGCATCGGCCTTTTCACAAAACGCAATAACACAAGCAACAACTTAACTTATCTACGATGCCCTAATAGGGGCTTGAACCCAACGTTTTTGTGAAGCAATGCACACAGCCGCAGTATCTTAGCACATTGAAATACGCCGGCTGGGTATGGTATGTTATTCTATGATAGCTCAGATATTGTGATTTATATACTAGAAAGAACTCCGGGCGTTCTAATCGATCGATATGTAGACGTAACTGTTATATTGTTTTTTTATGTAATACGCGCCAGTCCAAACAGATCTTTTGAACGCAATTTGTGTAGGAATTAATGCAAAGCTACTTTCTCCTTCTTTAGTAGACTTTACAGAGAGTGTGAAGTGTATTATAGTTTAGGAACTATCGGAAACTCCATAAATATTATTATTTTCCGATTATAGAGTGTCTTATGGCTTCTATACAAAAACAGGTCAAGTATGAAGTGTAATAAAGCTGCTGTTGCACAGAATTTGAGGGTTTTTTGTGCAAAAGTAAACAAAAAAGCAGTTCACGTCAACTTTTCTGTAGCTTCGTAATCTACAATTCTATATAAGAGAGAAAGAGAGATTACCAAACATGTGTGTGCGTGTGTATAATTCATGTAAATCATGTACGTGTGCTTTTTATTCTTTTTTTTAATTTTCAACTGTCAACTTTTGTAGTGCTTATTTTAAAATCAAACTAAACGAACAATTTGCAAACTTAGCTGTTTCAAAACCAGCCATGGTTGCCAACGTCGGAAGAGTGTTTTAATTTTTATCGGGGTTACTAAATACTTTCTTAAGTATTATTTATAACATCCTAAAAGCTTTTTGTGCCTCCCACGTTTACTAAAATGCTGTTTGTTACTATTGGCTTTAATGCATATGGCAAACAAACAAAACGCACGAACTGGGCCTGGTTGACATGGCCAGTGACCAGTGCAAAAGTCAAGCAACAACAACAGCAGCAACAACGACAAGGATAAGCGAGACATACAGAATATAAGGATACAATGGCAGGAGCGGCAGCAATAAGCACAACATGCACAAAATGTAAACGTTTCATGTTGTTACAAAAGTTGTTATAATTTTAGTTGTTGTGCTTGTTATTGTCCTCAACAACGTTCGCATAGTCCGTTGAGCGTCTGACGGTGAGCGGTAGACGCAGCGCTGGGCTGACATTATGCATTAGTAGTAGTAGTAGTAGTGATAGTAGTAGTGCATTCGGCTGCAAAATCATAGCATACTGTGCGGCGCTTTGCACTTTACTATCACTGACTCACTTACTCACACGCTCGACTTGGCTTTGCGAAATTTATTGAGCAAAGTTATATTGCATGAGTGTATTTTATGTGAGTGTGTGTATGCCGGTGTGTGTGTGTGTGTGTGTGGAAGTTTGTTTGCTTATATGTCTGCTGCGCTGAGAAGAGTTTTTGGCCGCTTGTCCGGATGCACGTACGAGGAAGCTGACAGTTGGCATACTTTATCATTGAACCGACGACGCGACGTCAAGTACGGCAACAACGTTGAAGGATGCAGGATCAAACCACAAAATCCAAACTGTGTTGCAAAAACCAAAAGCGGCTGCACACATTCATATACATAGCTCAACTGCAGGCAGATACAAGGATATATATATAGGCTACATGCGCCATATCCTGCAAGCGGAAGTTGCATACACATACACAGCCGGTTTTTACTTCATTTTTCCAACCAATTTTTTTCTTTTATCGTATTTCTCCCGCTCATTTATTCGTTGTATATCTATTTTAAAAAAATTAAAAAAAAAAATATAAAAACAAAACGCAAAAAGTTTTATGCTCGTCACGAGAGAAATTTATTGCACTCCGGTGTTCAAAGCTTTTATCCTTTTTATCATTTTTTTCATTTTGTTGTTGTTGTTGTTGTAGTATTTCGTTCCATGGCTGCGCATCCTACTCGTCCTTGACTCGTCCTGTACGCTTCGTCACTGTTTTGCTTGAACAGTTGAAAAACGGATGTGATTTATTTGGTAATGCTAATGATGTTTTTGTCTCTATCACACATGCTGGTGTGTGCTCTTTCCCTTTCTCTTTTCGAAGTTTATCAGCGTGAATTTGCGGTGTACTGCACATGCATATGTGTTTGAATGTGTGTGTGTGTGTGTGTGTGTGAATAAGTATGGCAGTCACTTCCGTTTTATCACACACTCAGTTTTTCTTGTTCTCTCCATCCGAAGGTAAAATTTTTATCGTTTGTAAAACTTTAGAGTTACTCTTCTTTATTTTGTTATAGGGACTCCAATTGTTTTTAGTATTATCTATTATGAAAATTAAATGCTGTACGTTTGTACGCATTGGTTGTAGTAATATTTTAACAATTAGATTAGATTTAAGCGTAATTTTCTTTGAGGTTTCAATACACTAGCGTTTCGCTAACTACTAGTCTAACTACTAGTCGCGTCATGACACCTCGTGCAAAATTAAACCGCCTAAAATTGTATGCGATACTGTGCAGTTAGCCAGTTGAAAAATAGAAATATAACAAATTAGTTTATTTAGTCGATGTTTGGGGTGCCTGTTAGTTGAATTATCTAAGCTGGTGATAGGTGATACAGGGTGAGGCCGCAAAACTGACTCAGACTCAGATTTGTTTTTTTTTTTACAACTTAGTTTAATGTATCTAAAGTTTTGTGTTACACAGTTTTGAAAATCACATCAGGTAGGTGATGCCCGCCTTCTACACTGAAGAAGAAGCCAATTTCTGGCGTTTATTATGACGTTTATCGGCATATCAGCGGAAATGTTGACAATTTTGCGCGGCTGTTGGCCTTCAAGTCTTGTATGTTTCTTGGGCAGTTGACATAAACGCGTGATTTAAAAAAAAACCGCACAAAAAAATTCGGATGGGACCAAATCGGAAGAGAGAGTTGTGAACTATAAATATATATATTTTTTTGACTCCGAACTATGACTCATAACTTCGTTATCTTTCCATGCATTTCCCTAAAACATAGCTTGTTTTTTAGTCGATTTAATGGATTTTTATTTTAAATTATGACTACCGATCCGATTAAATAGGTTCTTGATCAAAATATGTAGCTAACTTAACTAAATTTGTTAATCCTAACTTCAGAAATTTTTGTCAAAATTCTGTACATAGAGAAAACTCTATAAGAAAAAGTTAGTGTCAATAACAAAAGTGGTTTTGTTTCTTAAAATTTTAAATTACCTTTACAAAACCGGATACTATTAATACTTTACTTTTAAATAAAATCAAGTAAAATGCTTACATTTTCACAAGTCCTTTCGTCCTACTTTCTCTGTCGCTCCCTCTCTTTCTCCTATCAGTGAGATACGCCTGTCGTCTAGCATTTATCTTATTGCACCAATAAATCCTTCCAGACTAGCTACCTAACACGCTGTATCTCTGCACTCAATTTTCAAATGCGCAACGAACACTCAATTTAGAATATATATACCTAGTATAATAGATACTCTAGGTATGCAGATATAGTCAAGCATGGATGTCGCTTTAATTGTGTGCGGATTTTAATTTAATGTAGAGCTATTTATTTGTTTAAGGCTTATTAATTGGTACGGCTTATTCATACATTTGTATCTTTTTTTTTTGTTTTTAACGTTGTTTAGATAATTCGGCATTTAATTTTATTTGCGCAAATAAAAATAGATTTACATATTTAACTATTTTTTTGTTATTGTAGGCGTAAATGCATAATATCATACTTTAATAGCTTAAAACATAAAATGCTACACTTCTGTCTAGTTTGCCGTGTAGTGACCGGTTTTTAACGACATTTGCTTCATTATATGCCAATTTTTATGCACATCAAGCGTTTGAAATAGCATTTTAGATATTTTATTATAACCTTTTTCATTGAATTGGTCTTTTAGTTGGGTTATTTTGCTGTCTTTTGTGTTTTTGTGTGAAAAAATATCAAAAAAAAAACTTCGAAAATAGCTTTTAAAGTCATAAAAATAATATGACTTTGATGTTATAAAAATTAACGATGGCGCGTCGTTATGTTGGTCGCTTTTGTTTTTGTTGTTGTTGTTGTTGTTTTGATTCTGATAGGGTGGTCCAAGAAGAACATGAATACCTACGTAACTTTTTTGTTTAAAATTGGTAATAAATTTAAGAATTTGGTTGAAAGTTTTTAATATGGAACTTTTAATAAATACGCAAAGATATGCATAGAGTCAATGAAGTTTGAGTCATCTGTTGGTTTTTTTTTTTTCTATGTGATAATCTGCCACTTCTAATAAATGCCTTACCCGGGCATCATGAATCTCTGAACCATGTACTTCTCCATCTTTTGTGGAATCACACCGCAGAAAGCGGAGTAAGATACACTAAAAAAACCACAGGAAGGCACAACAATTTCCTTAGAAAACTTGCGACATACTGGAGCCACGAGACAATCAAGTTCTAACATGCTAAGGAAAGCCAGTAATAGAGGCGGTGTATACAATTCACCAATATGCACGAATAAAAGTAAAGAAATGCTAGGAATAAACATTAAACCGCCGAAGGCACCGACTAGCGGAGTAACCAACCAGCTAGCAGCGAAGGGTTTCAAGTCTATCGTCGGTAAAACTGTTAGTGCCAAGGCCAAAAACTTCGTTCGATCGTTTCCGAAGAAGCCGAGTAGCGCTAAACACTGCGTCGCCTGCCGTATATTGAAACGCCTGGCTACTACAGCAATCCTGTAAGACCAAGAACTACACGGGCAGAGAGTGAAAGTAACGGTGTATCAGATAGTATAGAGAAAGAGCAAATGTGGGATTACAATGCAAATGTTAATAAGGTATTGCAACATGTAACATTAAAATTTAATTTTAAATTCAAATTCATTTATAATTCACAACTAGTTCAAATAAGTCTACTTGTAAACAAAACTGTTTTTGACTCGAAAAGTAAAAGTCGACTTATGTTCAAACTCTTAACATAATTGTTCAGACAATGTTTTGTACTATTTAATGTTAATTTTAAAGCACCCTTTAGTACTTTCATTACGCTTGTAGTTTCAATGTAAATGAATTTTATTTGCAATACTGCTTCAACTAACAACAAAAACATCAACTAGCCAAACGTTTTTAATTGATTTTCTGAAAATACCCTACATAAAATAACGCACAATCAAGCAATCTAGAAAACAAACAAAGCAGCGAAGGGTTTTCAAATACAAAACTTCGTTTTCCATTTTGATTGCCGCCATGCTTAATTTGCGCACATTTTATTTTATAGCTAGGACAAAAAAAAAATGGTGAAGAAATGCGCAAACGGACACACACACGCACACACACACACACACACACACACACACACACACACATAAACTAATAAAAAAAGAAACAAAGTCTCGCAAATAAAAAGAAGAAAAAAAATACGAAAAGTTTTTAACTCTTTAATTAAATGGTTATTGAAGAAAATTATATGAATTGAAAACATAAAAAAAATTGAATCAAATAAAAGCGGAAAAATGGAAAAATAAAAAGGAAAAACTTTTATCTTAGTAAAGGCGAAGATTGAATACGCTTCCTACGAGCTATTATCAAACTGTTTATAGCCCAATTAAAATATGATAAATAAAAATCTCTTAGCTGAGCGACCGTTAGCCGAAAATGAAGAGAATGGAAAGAGTAGCAAGCATAATGCAAATGTTAATGAGGTATTTAATTCGTAGCATTCATATTATTATTGAAACTGTATAATAGATGATGGCTATGATAAACCGCAAGCTAATTCCATACCGAGTTTTACCATGGCAGACAGCTGGATATGCATATATATATATATATATATATATATATATATATATATATATATATATATATATATATATATATTATATATATATATGTCGTCGAGTTTATCCAGCATGTTTACCTTCCGCAATACGTTACAAACCTTCCATAAAACTGTTAATACCCCCATCAAACAATAGGTGTGTGAAGTGTATAAAAAGGAAAATTGTCAACATAAAATGCGGAAAAACCAAAGCATAAAAAAAATTGAAAAAAAAAAGTGGAATTAATGAATATTTATGCAGCGCAAATCGGAAGCATTTGCTCCAACTACGTCAGATACTTCTTACTCCAATGTTAAAGAAAAATATGAACGGAAGCAACAGAGCAGCATGAATGAATGAATGAATGCATGAATGAATGAATGAACGAGTGAGTGAGCGACTGGCAGTAAGAACGCTGAATAGAGCCATGGCTAAGAGTGCAAAAGGTTGAAAATATATTTTTAAATTGCGTTGCCGCTGCTGCTACTGCTACTGTTGTATATGAATTGAAATGATGACGAACGATTGAATGGATAAACGAACGCAGAACGCACCACGTCAAATAATCCAAATCAGCGCATTCAGTCAGTCATTCAATTCAAACGCATAAAGCGAATGCTGTATGCTGCATGCGGCAAGCATTTATGGAGATGGAGATGAAAATGGAGATGTGAAGTGAAGTGAAGATGCTTCAACATTGCATAGCCTTAATCCATTCCATGCCGCACGTTGTCACAAGCAATCTAAGCATATTTATTTCGAGAAAATGGCAGCAGCAGCTGCGCTCAGCGCTCAACCAAACTAAACCAATTCGAATCATTCATTCAACGCCCAACGTATACCCTCTACACCAACTCCCTCGCACATTGTGAACTGCAGCAGGAGCAACAGCGCCTTTGCTCTTTGTCACATATACAAGTCAACATTGTCGTGAATGTCTTTGAAGCTGCTGCTGCTGCAGCTCTGCCTTCCGTCTTACTTAGGAGTAGAGTATGTATGCTCATCCAAACGTCCTTAAGAAAAATTCAAGTAAATTGATTTTCTTTTGCGTTTTCTTCGATGCTTTTTCTTGGCTTTGGATTCAATTTTTTTGTTGTTGTTGTTTTTTTTACTCAACTTCCACATTGGCTGCTGTCAGTTTCAACATATTGTTGTTGTCTCTTTCTATGCAGCATAATCGACTGGTTTCAATGCTGCTTTTACTGCTACTGGTTATGCTGCCCTCTCTCTTTCTCTTTTACTCATTGAAATGCTTCACTTTGCTTTTAATGGTATTTTTCCTGTGGTTCAAACTAATATCCATAATGCATAAATATTGAAGATGCTTTTCTAAAAAAATAAAAATGGATAAACTATACTATATGTGTAGAAAAGAGACGGCATAAACGCGCAAATAGAACAAATTCTTTTACTTAAAATTCTTTTCTTCCACAATTCCTAACGTGGGTCATTTGAGAAGCTTTTATATAAGAAATACTGTACAAGAAAGTAGCACTAAACAAATTTAAGCGTTCCAAAGCTCAGAATACTTAAGATGCGCATTGTCAATGCTCAGTTAAAGTTTATCATTGCTTTTAAATTAAATTTATCAGCCTGGTGTTTTTTTCTTTCTGGTTAAAAGTTTAGATCAGCTGTTTGCTGCAGCGTACAGTGGTACCACATCCAAAAAAAATCTGGCAGAAATTCGAAACACAGAAGTTGGCCAATGAAACTTATGGCGTAGCTCATTATCGTATATCCACACTTACTTAAACTTATTGCAAAATACACTGCTACTCTAATATTGACAGTTTATTTTCCACCAGCATAGAACTTGCCACAAGAAAAATATTCTTTAAAAACACCACAAAAATGGTGGCCAAATTAATCAAACTGTCATGAATCACTCATTTCTGATGTCTTTCTCTACGCAACTGATGTCAGAACTTTAAAATTCCAAAAGGCCGACCAGAAATGGTCTTTTTGAAAATCAGTTTTAAGGAGTTTTTAAGTTTGCTGATTACAATACTGAGTTCCGATTTAACGATTCTGCATTTAAATTCATACTTTGTAATCTCAAAAATTGTTACTAAGATTTTGTTACTCTGTATGTATTCATTTTGAATAATGAAAAGATAGAATTATCTTTCATAAATTATCTTGTCATTCACACATTTATGTCTTAGTTAGCTTAACAGAAAGCGAATATTATAACTAACAACTTATCCTATAAGATAAATTTATTATTCACTATTTGCGAAATTTAACCGAATATTAAGAAAACATAACTTACAAGATAGTAATAACTTCAAATATTCACTTACTAAGTTTAATGTATTCTAAAGTTCCAAAAGCAAAGGGCAATGATTACCTGAAAAGATATAAGTAATGATATTTTGAGTCAAACATACATATAATAAAGCTTACGTTAGCATACATAGTTCTAAATTTTATGAATGAAATTTGAAATGGAAAGCGTTTTCTGTAACAATCAATTCAGTGTTTATAGCGTTAGCACTTGGGCATTATAAAAAACCGTTATCAAATAAGAAAAAGAACGATGGTTACAAGAGAAAACAATTAAACTGTCCCATATGAGAAATCGTTAAATTTGTTTCAAGCTTATAAATACTATAGTTATGCAATAAAAATTAATAATAATGGTGAACTTTCTATTTGTAGTGTCACCAAATCACCATCAAGATAATGTTCTGGATCTGTCCCTCATTGTGAGTTAAATCGCAAAACATGAGCAAAAGAGTTTCCTACCGGACATTTAAAATATGCTGTGATCTGTTCAAAGAAAATGAAATGTTTAAAATGAAAATGTTGCTAATTTAATCGACAATGAAGAGGCACAAGACAAACTAAAAAAAGTCGTATTCCAGTCACGCATCATTTTTGGGGTAAGTCAAACTGAATTAAAAAGTTTAAGTTTAAGAATAAAACAAGAGAAAACGATCAATTCAGTGGAACTGAAGCTTTAATACTCTTCACACTATGTACGAATATGGTAGCTATGTCTTCTGATGAACAAATTTCGATCATTTTGATAAGGATTTTGGTTATGGTTATAAAAAGTCGCCATACCAAAGTTTGAGCGAATAAGACACACAAAAACGTATCGAACTAGCCATGTCTCCCCGTCTGTTCTCTGCCTGCATGAATCCAAAGTAGTCACTCACTGTTTTGATGTACCGATCGGAAATCAGATATGGAGACTTCCTATGTTTCTAGGCTAAACCCATATCATAACTATCATGCTACGTCCACTTTCAGGTGTAGCCTCCATACTCCACTTCGGTTCCACCGAAGCTGTTCAAAAGTATTTCAACTGCTTCATTTAATTCATTTATTTATTTAAAGTTGGACATTATAATTCACATATAGTTTAAACTTCAATTACATGATTTACTTTTGTATCGCCTGTGTATGTTTTGCGCGAATAATAATCGGATTTCATTTCAAAATGTTTCTTTGATTTAATATATGTAAATGGAACTACTAAACAGAAAAGCCATACTTGTATGTGACGCAATAATTCCAATTAGATTTTTAGTAGTTCTTAGTAGATTTTTTTCAACTAGGTACATTCAGAACGGAATGCCCGAGATATACATAACTTTTATGTGTGCTTCCCAAATAAATAAAATGCAGTGCAGCACAAATGAGTACAGGGGTAAAATATTTCTTTGGAATGTAGCCAGTTTTTTGCTTTAAAAGTGAAATTTTTCTCAAATATACCAAACAATGCTTCTAATAACTTTTCATATGACCCAGGCACACACACACAAATAGTATTTTTTATATATAAATGCTCAATATTTTACAAGTTCCGATGTGATGTATATATGTATAACTTTCAGCTATATTTGTGACAATATGTATATATGTATCTGTACCTTACTGCCATGCCTCGCACTGAGTGTATGTGTTGTATCATCATTTTTATAAAATTTATGTGAAAAATCCACTCTACGTCTGCAATTTATTGCATTTCATATTATACTATTGAGAAATACTTAAGCTGCGCCAAGAAATCCCAGTGAAAATTTTAAGAATTTTATGTTGTAATAATAGCAACAACAACCACAACAGCAACAGCCACATAAATGGGTGAGGAGGGATCGAATTGTGTGCGCTTAAAGCAACTCAAATCAGGCAGAAGAAAAAAGAAATGAAATAAAGCAGCAAAAGCCAGAACAAAAATAAACCTAATATAAAAGTGCTGATTTTAATGTTTTCGAAATTGTTGTTGATTTTGTTATAATAAAGATTTTATAGGCGCGCAAAAAATGCCAATAACTTTATGTGCCATCACTCCTACTGAGGCGTACAGTTTTGTGCTTGTGGTCGGGGTCACCAACACGTTTAGTAGGCGTTTTTGCTGTCGTTTTCGTCATCGTCATCGTCTTCGTTTTTCTTTTTTATGATTTAGTAATATTTTTCTCAAGATTTTCTGCTTATTTTTACGCATTTTCAACGTTGAAATGAGACGACAGCTGCCATTTGTTGAGTCAGGATGTAACATGTGTGCTTCATTTTCACTGTAGCTAAAAAGTATCTATAAGATACTTTTCGACCTTTTTTTCTTTCTTTATTTTTTGCATACAATTTATGCTGACTGCAAACTCTTTTCTAAGCTTCTATTGCTAGAATTTGCTAAACAATCAATTTTGTTGCCATTCCAAGTCACAGTTCTATAATTTCTCGATTTATTTTTCGTGTGTCTTGAAACAGACAATACAAACATTATTCAAAGTCGGATTTTACATTCGTTTATACGTATATACATACAAACATACATACATAGATGATATGCAGCACTAGGCAAAACATTTTTAACCACATTATTTATTTGCTGCTCACTGATGTTTGTGATGTTATTTTAGAGCATACTTTATACTATAGTACGAGGGCAATTTGATAAGTTTATGACTTTTATAATTTTCCGCGTAGTAACTTTGTATGCTACTTTCAACTAACATCTGTTACTAGACTATATTCAAATTTTAAGTAATCTGCAGCATTAAGTATGTCTTTGACAGTCATTGAGCGCAAGACAAATGAAAGGCAGACAGACGGACAGAAATCAGATGGAAAGAAAACTGATTGACCGCTGATCTACTGCAATTTATTAATATTTTAGTCATATTCATGAAACGGCGCAAAAAATGACAATCACACGATTACGTTTGAGCTCAATATCGTATAAGCACCACTATGCTATGTATTCGTCTGTCTGCCTTTCATGTCTGCTTTCAATGGCTGTCCAACACAAACTTAATACTGCAGATTGGTTATTTCTGGTATTACCCCCAAAACAATAAAACAATAATTCGTAATTCAAAAACTCACTGATTTATCAAATTACCCTCGTGTGTGGTATATATTTTTTGCCAGTTTTTCTGCTCTAAAATTCATATGCACGCGTTTCTTTTTTATACTATATCAGCATCAATTTATCAGTTCCACAAACAAATCCAAATAATGCCAGCAGCAAAATATTTATACCCAAAAAACTCACTCAGTATAAAATAAATTTCGTTAGGAATATTGTCGCCAAGTTGGCTGCCAAATGCAGTTGGAAAAGTCAAATCGTTTATGCCGTTTTTCTGCTATTTCTATATTGTTTTGTTTTTACAATTTTTGTTTTTTATTTATATTTTTATTCTATTTTTTGTTTGTGTGTGGAGTTGAAGTCTGCATATTAATTTTTATTAGAATTACGAAAGTTTTTACTACTTTTTAGCATATACGAAGTACATATTTAAAGAAACCTGTCC
The DNA here is from genome assembly GCA_035044765.1 of Leucophenga montana. Taxonomy (NCBI): domain Eukaryota; kingdom Metazoa; phylum Arthropoda; class Insecta; order Diptera; family Drosophilidae; genus Leucophenga; species Leucophenga montana. The sequence continues at coordinate 252,676 of JAWNNQ010001689.1, read as the reverse complement.
CAAACAATCTGCTATTAAGCTAATACTCGTGCTATTCAACGCTTATACAAATATTCTAATATACTATATAAGTATCCTAAACAAATTTTGTGCATAAGTAAATTAGTACATTGTTTGTCAGTTAAGTTTGTGGAATTTTCTGCTTGTTAAAATAGAAGCAAACAAAACAAGAGCCGTAGAACTAACATTCAGTTATTGTACAACTAACGGCGGCTTGAGCTTGTATATTTTTACTTTCTTACTTTAAAGCAGACAGCTGGTAGCAGCACAATTAAAACCAAAAAGCATTTATAATTCGCAACTAGTTTAAACATATCTTATAGTAATAAGCATGGTTGGCTATGCAGTAATCATTCATTTTTATTATATTTTTATTTTTTTTTACTTATTTTTTCTTTTTGATAGCAAAATCGTGTAACGTCACAAATCAAAACTTATAGCATTAGAAACAACGCCTGCTACGAATTCGTGAACTAAGTGTATTCAATGCTGATGGCTTTTCAGAAAAAAAGCACATTATTCGACTTCATCCTTTTGAATATTTTTCAGTGTTCCAAATTACAATTTTGTTTATTGATTGAAGTGATCTTTCAATCTTATAGTAAGGGGGAGTTACATGAACATTTTTGCTAGCCTAATTGTCTGTGGGTAATATTCACATTGCTGTAAATGAGAAGTAAGCTTTTCAGTAGAACTATTTCGGGTTTTTCGTTTATAATAAAGTGTATGCCAATAGTAAACGTACAAGATACGAAATAGAGAGGGCAATATGTTAATAGGTCATCAAAATTCGATTTTCTAAGTTTACTGCAGAAGGCTACCATAAATAGTTAATGGCTATAAAATGGATGTCTGTCGACTCATAGGTGTGTTGTAACTCTGTGATGTCATTTTACTGTTTCTCAGCTCGTCTCCTTGAATCACGCTTGCCCAGGCATTCAGTTTAAATATAAAAATGCTTCTTTTTGTGGCAATAGTCAACGAGAAAATACAATTGCCTATGCTTCGGCCAAAAAGGTGTATTCATTGAAGCAGCTATAAGATGGTAAAACTTTGTGCTTGGCACTTTTCAAATACGTTTTGCAAATGCTCACTAACACTTTTGGGGTAAGTTGGTAGAGCAGCTACGTACAAGTGGTGTGCGCTTTAGGTGGATAGCTTTGCTTTATATAAAAAACGTTACCTAAAACTAGTTGTGAATTATAAGCGTATTCCAGTTGTAAATGGTAATGCAGCTTGTTTCAAGATCATTTTTGTATTGTATCCAAATGCATGCTTAGTTAAACGTCTTTCGATAGATAGTAATCGTATATGTTTTATAAGATGAAGCTTCAAGGTGCAACTTCAGCTATGGAGGCTTATATTAGGAACTTGAGCGTGCTACGAAGTTATGGGGCCTTGTGCAGAAATTTATAGAAGTAATGCTGTCTGGAGAAAGTGCTTCTAATGCCACTTGACTGCCTAATTCATCATCATTGGGATGCACGATTTAGATGATTTAGAAAATGGAAAGTCATACTTCTGAAGCATTGCTAAGGTTGTGAAGAAGTTGCCTCATTCAAATGGATATATTTTATCGTAGATTTAATGTATCTAAAGATAATTATTTACGCGAAAATTTAAACATTTCAATGAATAAATGGGATTCAAAATGTTTAATCCTACAAGTGTGAATAGTGTTTCTTAAGTTGTTGATAATTAATAGAAATTTTATTCAGTACTAATAGAGTATGCACAACTTATCTAGCTACACATAAAATATAAATCATATTGTGCTGAATCTTATTGTAGATACTCGTATAACCATAACACAATAGCCATTCAACTACCTTCATCTACACATAGCATTCATAAAATTATACGCATTGCTAAATTTCACGCTCTGTATATGCAATTTCAATTTAAGATACAAAATGATTAGCTATAAATAAAACAAGCAAACAAAAAGTAAAGAAGAACAGTAAGAAAAATGAAAGTTGCATGTTGTTTATCATAACTTTTTGGCAGCAGATACAAAACATTCATTCAAAGACTTACACACAAAAGATACATAAGCTACAATATTTAGATATGTATATACTACTTGTACGTCGGAAGTTTGTTTTTTCTATTTGCAAAACGATGTCTATAAATTAAATAAATATATGCATACAGCTAACTTTTCAAATAAGCATTTTTCGGCAAGTTTATATAGCAGACAAAAAGCAATCCTTTTTATTAAATTAAATATTTTTGTGTAATAAAGATTATCAAAGTTGAAAAAAGATAAAACAAGCACATAGTCAAATATACATAGACACTTGCATACACATTTATAGATACAGATACAAATATAGATACTCGGAAGTCGAATTCATGCTACTGTTGTAGATGGATTGTATAAATGTAAATGAAGTGTAGCTGCTGCCTCCTCCAACTACTACTACATACATACATAGCTACAATATACTATATACAATGACAGCGTCGTTTCCGCTTTTACTCTATATCTGTACTTAAATGTATCTGTGCGCTATTTTTTGTATCTGCGAGTATCTACGTGTGTGTGATTTACTTTTTATTTGCTCAAACAATATTCGACATAGTAATTTTATGCTTCGACTGCGGAACACATTCATATTTCTCAACTCACATATAAAATTATCTTTTGAATAAATAAAGATAAGAGGCAGAAATGTTCAACATTTTAATGTTTTATTCAAAAGGGAAAAAGATGCAAATTAAAATATCATTCAATGTTAGCAATTTAATATATTATGTACGCATACATACATATGTATATACTTGTACATAGTATATTTTTATGATAAATGCATAATGGGCGCGTTTATATGTAGAATGTATCTACAGCATCAAGTGCAAATGAATGTGAAACAGCTTATCTGTATCTTTTGTAGCTGTAACTGCAGCTGTAGCTAGTAGCGGATACAATATACAAAAGATAATTGAATAAAATAATAATATTTTTGAAGAAAATTTTGTGCATATCCTATCCGACATTTTTATGGCTCAATAAGTCAAATTAAGTGCTGCTGCATACTGTATCCGAAAATATGCTCTAAAGAATTTTTGGCATTTGAATTAAGTTTAGTTTTAATTAATTTATATGTGTGTCTGGCATCTTGTTAAAGTATGCGCTTAAAGCATAAATTGATTGCATTGAAAAAATTCTAACACAAATTGTGTCAGTCACAGAAATATATTTAAACAAAATTTTTTTTTTTTTTTTCAAAATTTGTTTAATAAAACGAGAGCATTTTGATAAGTCAGTTAATTTCGAATTATATAGATTTGAGCGTGATCCCAGTAGTATACAATCTGCAGCTTTAAGTTTGTATTTAGTAGCTATTGAGAGCAAAGTGGAAAGGCAGACAGACGAACGGACAGAAAGCAGATCGGTGCCGAAATTGATCTCAAACGTAAACGTGTGATTGTCAATCCAATTGCAGCACATCAGCGCCCAGTCAGTAACTGAAACAGTGGTTTTCTTTGGTCGGTTCGTTGCGGTAAACTACTGATTTCTGTTTGTCTGTCTGTCTTTCATAAAAGCTTTCAATGGCTATCAAACACATACTTAATGTTGTTCGTCTGTCTGCCTTTCATAACTGTTATCAATCACTGTCAAACACATGCTTAATGATGCAGTTTGCTTAAAATTTGAATTTAGTCTGTTAACACTACGTGGAAAATTCAAAAATGCCACTAACTTATCAATTTACTCTCGTACATAAAGTCAACTTATAATAAAAGCCATAATAAAAGCTGAAAAATGCTCATATTTATACAGATACTATTGTGTAGTTCAATGCGTAAATATTATCATTTTCTATATAAAATATAAATATTTCAATTGAAAACTATTTGCACCCTTAATACAAACTCATATGTGGCATGAAAACTATGCACATTGTCTATTTGTGGAATTTTGCGAATCCGCCTCCTCCTCTGACGGCTCTTGTTGAGTCCTCATTACTTGTGGATCAGACAGGATTGTGCAGGCAACTTTTCTATGTATATATATATATATATATATATATATATATATATATATATATATATATATATATATATATATATATATATATATATATATATATATATATATATATATATATATATATATATATGTATAATGCTGCTACTATGTAGTACTACTACAGTAAATAAAGTGCACAAATAGTGTAGTAGCTACGACAAACAACTAAAAACTATACACATATGTAGATACAAATTGTAGATTCCCACTCAGACAAGCACTAATACAATAAAAACAATGGAGAAGCACCAAAATATCGGAGCAAGTAAGAGAAAAGCATCATAGAAATTGTTGACCTTAATGGCACTGAAGCTTTAATACCCTATTAGTAGTAAAAAATTTGTTATACAACTTGTTTGTACATTTTGGTTATGTGGTGAAGATTTTGCTATGCAGCTAGTTGAAGTTCTTGAAGAATTTAAGAATGAGCAGAAGCTATTACATCAAATTAACATTCAAAATCAGAGCTTCATATAATTTAAGAACACTAGGTCATTTTTGAGGTCATATGATCAGTTCAAGATTGTAGAAGAAGGTACCTTTTGATCATGTATGTGCAGAGCTTAACAGTAACAATGCTCCCTATATAAACGCTAACAAGGGTTCTATATCTCAATAAATGAATGCTGCGGTGGCGAAATAGATGTTTCTCATCTGCTCTGGCACTATCTAAAGTTAGCTCAGAGAAGATTGATGATTTTGGCGCACTAACATATTTTATCAGTTCTATCCATAAAACGATTTCCAAGCACAGTAGTCGAACACTAGGCGAGAGACCCTCACCGTTCTAAGCCAAAAGTTTGTTTGTCTTGTTTAACGATCAAACCATAAAGAAGTTCTTAAAAGTTCGATAAACATTTTTTAAGAAACTCTCTTTTTTGTGCACTTTCCAGTTAAGTCGATTTTTAAATCAATTCTTCTACAGAAAAGCACTATTTGCGAATAGAGGTTTTATTTCGTTTAAGTTTGCTACAGAATTCCTACTCCAAAAGCAGTTTATGTTTAACAGTCAATGAGTGGAAACCTTTAAATAATGTGGGTCAGCTGCGAAAGTTCTTCTATTGGTTTTACTTATAGGTAGCTACTAACCGCTCTGGCTGAACCGTTAATAGAAATCTTCATAATTGACATCATTTCACCATTATAAGTTAGCGAACCCGTAGTTTAATATATACTAGTATCGCTACTATTCGTACAACAACGTATTCCTTCAACAAATATTGATCTGATATGCCATAGATTCCGATTGAAATAGTGTAGTGAAACCAGTCCATCATTTTTAAAATTTATAATTTAAGTTATATATGAGTTAAGCTGGCTCGAGATCATATTTGCTTCAATAAATACGAACATATTTTTTTCAATATGGTAGAACCCGAAACATTTGTCTCCGTAGCTGTTTTTAATATTCAATTTCTGTGAGTGAGGGGACTTTTCTCGCCTCTTCTACCAAGTGATTCCGTACGCGGACGAAGAATTCTGCAAACAATTCTACAGGTGGTAAAACTTCTGTGATTTTGAAGTTAAACCTAATAAAACAGAACTTGTGCTCGCAGGAAAGTACTAGATGCCGTAGCTGATACTCTCAAAACTGAACGGTATAAGTACGAAATTCGGGAAGAATGCACAATTCGTAGATGTACCTAATATCCGTTCCACAGAAATATCTTATGTGTTGTACCTAATAAGAAATTTCTGTGGAACGGAAACTCAGCAGATAGAGCGAGGATAGCCAGAATTACGCTTTTCGCATGCAAAAAAGCAATAGGCAGGAAATTGATGCTTTTTTTAACAATAGTCCATTGGATATTTACCGTTATGTACGACATTCTAGTTTAGTGGAGAGCTCTAGACAAGATCACAATCAGAAACCGACTTAGCAAGGTGCAAAGAAGTGCAGAGTTATGCATCAGTGGAACTCTATTTTTTTATTCCTACTTCTACTTTTTACTCCACGAGATATAGTAGTGATGGAAATCGCGTCTATTGTCGCTATATGACTTAGAGAAAGCAAGTCATGGACACACCATTACTAGTATATGGGTCTCTTTGACCTATGATGGTGCTTTATCTCGGCACAGGCCACTAAACCTAATCTAACCTAAGATTTAATTACAAAACATTCTTAAATTAATATTTCTATTTCTAAAAGTTTGTTCTACTTTCCTGCTTACATCGCATTGGAACAGAAATTTTAAAGATGGCTCAGAACTAAAACAGCTACACACTTAGCGTTACAAGTTAACTAACAAGCTGTGTATACTCACGCATGAACTATGAGTGTAATGTATAAGATCCCAAAATTTTTTTTTTCTTATAAAATAATAGAAAAACTGCAAGCTGGGTAGAAATGTCAACGAGAAGTACATTGATGATGACGACGACGACGTCGACGTCGAGGACTCAAGTCGAGTCTACTAAAGTTGCAGTTACAATTTTTACTGCATACACAATTTCCTTCCTCATTACGTATCTAAACACACTCAGCGAAAGCATAAAAATAGTAAAAATAAATGTAAGAAAAGCAAAGAAAATTGAAATAAAATCAAACAAATAAGAAAATACTCATAGGAAAATGCAAACAAATAAGAAGAAAATGCTATGAAAGCAAAAGCACCAGCAGCAGATTTCCTGCTTATAGTAGAGACGACTTTTCCAATTGCAATTGCTGCATTCAGACAAGCATCAAAAGCTGCATGCAACGACTTCAACGACGACGACGACAACAATGTTGAAGATGATGAGATGATGTTCCATGGCTGCCGCTGCCGCTGCCGCTGCTGCTGCTGACGTTGCTGTTGCTGTCGAAGTCTTTTGCGGAGGAGCAACTTTGTTTTGCTTTTTAGTACTTTTGATGACTTTTTCGAACAGATGTCGATATAATGCTAAATGTAGTTATATGCCACAGCCACTTATACAAACATTCATACATATAAAGGGTGTTTGATTTGAATTAAAATGCTGAGATTATATAATTTCAAACTTATAACTTCGGGCATGTGGGCGTAGCAGCTGGCTGGCTCTGATAGTACAATTTTCGATCACTTTTTATTTAGTGTAGTTAATCGAATTGGATACTCGGTTGAACTATTACGTCGACCATAAAATAGACGTAACATTTCCGAACTGAACCACAATTTTCGAAATAAATTTACCCAAACTGAGCAAAACTGATAATAGCATTGCCAGTTCTAACCAAACTATGCTAGTTTAATCTCCGTCGGAAAATATAACCTCTAAAAAATAGAACACCCTATACTAATATAACTATGTACTTTGCTGCTACACAATGTCACAGGCACAGAATATAGTATAGGGAACCGCAGCAAAACGTCCACCCTTGCCACATCGCGTTGCACACTCATAGTGTTGCATTGCGTCCGCGTTCATGTCCGTCCGTCCGTCTCGATTCATTTCGTTTCGTTTCAAGCAGCAGTGACAACTTCAAGTCCAATTCGTAGACTGCTTGGCGCTTGCATTGTATGTGCTGGCTACAGTGACAGCGAATAGTATGCTTACAATGCATTTAAATAGGCTTTTGAAATAGCAGTCTAAATTAGTATTAATATGTCAGAAATTGTTTTGGACTTGAAAAGAAATGTAGAAACTTCTGCTAGTCTCTAGAACGAAAAGTTTCTTGAAAATTTTTAAACTCAAACTCAAATAACTGGAATTTTTTTTTTGAAACAGAAAACCTCAAAAAAGTCTAAAGATGCAGAATTGCAAATACTGTTGGACGAAGATCCAGATCAATTAAGCGTTAGTTTATAAGTTGGTTTCGAACGTTTACCAGAGATGGAAAATATGCATGAAGTTGACAGATGGGTCCACGGGTCGAAATAGAGACAGATGGAAAGGCGCAGAACCTTTAAATTTTGATACAAAATACAAAGAGAGGCAGTTTAGCAAAATAGCTAAATTTACCACATTGCCCCACGTTGGGCGCCAATTTGGAATTTTGATTATAAAAGTAATTGAGCATATTCTTATTTATGAAGAGTTAATATCAATGAAAAATCAAATAAATGCTAATAAAAGTCCATATAATACGACACTAAATTGGAATTATCATTGAATGTTACGCTAGCATATCTTTTAGTACAACGCTGATTGCCAGTAGAGCAGTATAAGTATAAGTTTCAAAAACACTGTATTTCGTTGTAAGCTACTACAAAGCTACTGTGTGGGTGTAACAATTGCGGACGTTTTCAGTTGGTGTTTGAGGAAAGGTTGCATAAACTGCATGCAGGCAGGCAAGCAGGCAGTTAGGCAGGCAGGCAGTCAGGCTACTCATGCAAGCAGTCAGGCATTCAAGGCAGCATTTTGCTAGTGATTGCAGTTGGCAGCGTTTCTGTGGCATTGGCTGAGTTGGCACAGCTGCTAAAAGCGCGCGTACACTCATTACATTTGAAAGAAAAGTTCTGTACAATTGTTGTATGCCGCGTTGCCATTTTTGTTGCTGCATAGAAATAAAAGTAAGTAGCAGCAAGTGCAGCATGCAGCATACAAGAGCAAAGTAACACAGCAAGTGAGTAAGTCAGCGTGCTGAGCGAGTGAGTTTTATTATAAACGACATAACTACGACAAACCTTGTTATTGTGTGTTTCACTTCCTTCCGTCCGTCTATACGTGTGTCCTGCCGTCCAATACAACCCTGGCAGCATCGCTCACTCACGTTTTTTTACGCCTTACTATTTATTGTAACTTTGTTGCAACATTTACGAGTGTGCTGCAAAGTTCTGCCTGCCTGCCTCAAACAACAAAAGCTTTTACCTCTTTAGCGAAATGAGCAGTAAAACGAGTTGCTACTGAAACTGAGAAGAAGCAGCCCAGGTGCCCAGGTACTCCATACTTAATTAGTTAGCTGTTCAGTTAAAAATAATCACCAGCAGCAGCAGTAGGAGCAGCATCAAAAGAATGCACAAATGAATGAAACATTGAACAAAGGATATACGAGTTGGTTTTCTATTTCATTTATTTTGTTTGCATTTTTTTTTTTTCTTTTTTTTGCTCGTAGACTTTTTCAAGCTTTTCATCATAGATGACTACAACTCTGACGTCTACTTAAATACGTAGACTACTTGTCTTGCTTTGTTTCACAATGTTGTTTATTATATAACTCAGTTTGCAACAATTTTTCAATGCAACAAAGCGTTGCGAAAAGTATAAAAAATCTTATCTTAAAAAAAAAAAAATTTATCTCAAAAAGAAAAAAAGTAGCTGAGCGTAACTTTTCTTTATTTCTTTGGCTTTCACTCATCTTAGACAGACTACCTAACATATACCATATACCATACACCATATATTCAGACAACCATTCAGGATGCGCAAAATTTTCGAGCTTTAAAAATTACATTAAATGTGTATCAGGATCTGGCACCAACAACAACAACAAAGATTTCGACTTTTCATAAAATAAAAAATAAAAGAAAGTATCTTTTATGCTTCCGTAACTTATTATTCCATGGCTGAGTGGGTGTGGTATATAGCTATATACAAAACAGTATATACTTACATATCTATAAAGTAGAAAAGTAGCACAGTCGCTTTGGGAGTATCCATTTCTTTTCATAGAACGTACAAATGCTGTCAATGCTTCTAGCCACCGTCAGCGTTTCAACTACTTTAATAGACGACATTGTCGAAAAATGTGTCTAGGCTATTCACAACGAATTAATTTTGAATAGTAGAGGGTGTCATGAAAAGTTTTTATTATTTGTTATGTGAGTTAGACTAGGGCAATTGAAGCGGTGTAATCTGATATCAGGAATTTTCAAATTAGACTAGAGTTACAACAAAATAAGCAAAGTTAAAAAGTTCTAGTGACTGCAACATGGTTTACAAGTAATAACACCATGGTGGCAGTAGGCGGACAATTAAATAAGCAAAATATGGCACTAATTTATATAGTTTACAACTTATCTGCCTGCAACAATTTGAAGCATCATAAAGCATCCTGATCACTAATCATATTTACTCCAGATTGTACTCTTTTTGCATGGTTCTTGTGTGTAGTGTGCAACTCCCTCTTTCTCTCTCTGTTTATGCTTTCACTTGACGCTGCTCTCAGCACACTACTGTTGTTTGTGTCATGGTAAAATAATAATGAGGTAGCGGATTGAGAGCGAGCGCCCTCGTATTGCACAGGCCAAACGTTAGTACGCTTTGAATGCTTGTACTAAACGGTTGTCACTACGCGAATTTTTTCTTTGCATATGTCATTATTTGTTCCTCATTTGTCTTGTTCTTCTTCTGCGCACTTGCTTCTTGCTTCTCTTTCTATCTTATGCTTTCATATAGATTGGGCTCAGTCAGCGCTCAGTACGCTACCCTATTACTGTACCATGGTTTGATATTTCAGTTTGCTCTCATGTTGTTTTGCAGTGCTCTATTTTGTGCTGTTTATTTTGTCACACACTCTATGCGCTAACTTGATCATGCTTCTAGCTGATTCTAAGCTTTGTTCTTACTTTTTATTTCCCTATCTCTCTCATTCTCTCTCTATCTATCTCTCTCCTTCTCTCTCTTTACCTTTCTAAGGCAGTACAAATGTAATTCATTGTACCAAACTTTTTTGAATGTCACACCAAACTGAATGAACTACGCAATTCTAAATTAAAAGTACTCGAAATTGTTTTAATTATTGCACAATTAGGCTTGTATATATTAAGACCATATAGTGCTTTCTATAGAGCGCTCTATTAAAAGATCATTAAACTAATTATTTGAGTACAATCAATTTATTTCATTGATCAGCTTACTCATTAATATCACAAGAACTAATCATGAATACTGTTCGAAGCGAATTAAGAGTATACAGCATTAATTTGTGTCAATTGAAGCATTCTGTTTGACTATTGATGTTTCAATGGAGAAACGATTTCATTAATGAAAGGCATGACTGAGAAAGTGCAATTAAATTGAAAATACTTAATGTCAGCATAGCAAGAAGTTGGATTCCGGTTTAAGTTTGTTTCTCTGTAAACGGCGTCTACCCTTTACATATATAAGATATCTCATTATAACAGACTCATTTTTATATTTCTAGCTATATAAATTGTTAAAATGGAATGTAGGAAATAAACTCCGAAAATGATTCGATTTCTAAAACTCGTATCTAACGTATCCAATAAAAAGATATACATACTTTCCCTGAGTAATTTATGCTGTATATTATTTCGACAAAATGGGATGTCTCACGCCCCCAAAAGACATAAGATAAAAAGCAAATACGTAATTGTTAAGCAACTTTTTCCTATACAAGAGCTAACCTTTGTGGTTTTAAAGAAAAATTTTGCACTTGTACACTACAAAACACTAAGACTACAAACAGGCAGGTTACTCAAAGAAAACTAAAACTTGGGAACCTTGCATATGGAACTCTTTATATAATAAGAATACTATACGTTCAGTACTATACTTTCGAAAACCATAAAAAGGTAGAAGAAAGGGTCACCAATATATGATACTACTAAGAAAAATTAATACTTCGTGTTTCAAAGCCATATTTGTGTTGGAAACTCATTAAATAGTGTATAAAGACAACGCTACGGATATTTAGGGCTACGAAACAGCAGAAGCAAGGGTCACCAATATGTGCTGGTAGTCCAATAACGTCTATAACTTCTGTTTACTGTGCAAATTTTATATATGAAATCCGTTTGAGAAAAACTACGCTAAAATAATTTGAGACTACTTACATAATACCAGAAACAAGGGCCGCCAATATGTTTTACTATACACATTGGAGCTAAAATTTTTGCTGTACAGCTAATGGTGTATTTTAAACGTGCTATACAGGAAACTAAGATAGTCTCCCGTGATCACAAACCGCGAAGTTCTGCTGTAAATGAAAGAACAGACCATTTTATCAAAACCACTTCGAAACGATTTTTTCGGAAATGAAATTGAAAATTTTATACTAATTTGGGTCTATAAAATAAAGCGTGAAACGAGTATGCTTTGAAATCAGAGCTTTTAGCTCCAAAACGTTTAGTAAAACATTTTGGTGATCCGTGCTGCACGGATCACCAAAATGTTTTACTAAACGTTTTGGAGCTAAAAGCTCTGATTTCAAAGCATACTCGTTTCACGCTTAGCAAAGATTTCTACTTTAAAACTACAAATTAAAAGAATCAAGGGTCACCAATTTGAATTGCAACTCAAACAAAAGCTTAAAATTCTACCATTCAAAAGAAGTTTGTGTTTAGGATTCGTTACAAAGTAATGTTTCTTTGAAGACAGAGCCAATCCCTACCTACTATATCTTTTCATTATTTTGATTATTTAAAAATTGGTGACCACTTTCTGGATTAGTAATGATTTCTTTGAGCATCTTGGTTTATAGAGTCTGCGCTCTTTTCTCAAGAAGTCTTCTTGTCTGTCTACTCTGACTTATGCTTCACTTAGCACAATATTTACGAAATTATGTTTGATTTTATAAATTTGAAGTAGGTATCTTCATTAGACTGCAGTCCTTTGCTACCACCCTCTTATACGCAAATTCAGTGAAAGGAATATAGAGATGTCAGCAACTGACATGCTGACGAAAATGGCAATAATGCTGCGAGCTGGCTGACTGTCTCCACTGGCTTGCTGACTGTGTGCCATGGCTTTCAAGTATTGTATACAATACAAGTATCTACAGCAGCAGACCGAGAAAGCGTCTGTATGACAGTCTGAGTGTCAGTTTGCCATCTTTTCAGTCATTCATTCATTCATTTATACCCGCAGCCTGCAAGTAAAGCAAGCAAAATTTTGTAGGCTTTTTTTTATAGCTATTGTCGTCGTCATCGTCGTCATAGTCAATTCGAAACTATTGTACGAGAGTGTCTGCGTGGAAGAGTATCTTCTGTGCGTCCCTTTGCAATGTATCTGTGCCTATACTGTACGTAAGTATCTCTGTATGAGTATGTGTTTGCGCGCTTGAGTTGCTTTTTTTATGAAACATCAAAATGTCAGTCAATGTCATTAAATGACTTTTATATTACACCTAATACGGCGAGACGAGACTACAACGACGAATCAAGTTGACTGTGGTTTCTTTTTTTTTATATTTTTGTGCGTTTCAACTGCATGGATATTGTCTTCATCATCATACATACACGTATATATCTTTTAGTGTATCTTAAAAGATTCTAAAATTAGACAATTGTTGTAGTATTGTACTTATAGTACATGAAATGCCATGTCGTTGAAGTGTCATGCCCGCGTCGACTTTGCACTTCAACTACTCGTAGTACTACATATTTTGGTATATGTGAAGGGTGTTTTGTTTTACAGATGTAGAACTTTGAATTGAATTAAAATACTGAGTTTTATTAGAAAGATAATTTTATAGTTACGTGGTGCGAAAGCACATCACCTACTTGTCGATTATAAGGCCGCTTTCGATACGTCGGTAAGAACGAAGTTCTTCAACGCCTTATCTGAACTTGGTATTCCAACGAAGATTATTCATTTTTGCATACACACAAATCGTCGTCAGAATAGGAAAGAACCTCACCAAGCGCTTTGATACCAAGAGATGTTTCAGACATTTCAGTCTTTATCGTGCGACTTTTTTAATCTTCAGATGCAGATTACTTAGAATGGTGGGGCACTATCTTTCATAAGGAAGTACAGCTACAGGCGTATGCTGATGACATTGACACCGAACGGCAAGAACGAACGGCGAGTTAACCGGGCGGTTGAGGTACAGTCACGTCTCATGTGCCTAGAGGTACAAGAGAACAAGTGGAAGTACTAAGAATCCACTCGCAGACCATCGGAAAGACTTGGAAAGTTTTGGAAGAAAAATTTGGCTAGTTGGAAACAGAGATCGCCAGAAACAACAACGTCAGTCTGGAGATTAAACGTAGAATCATGCTTGCTAACCGCTGCTAGTTTTAGTTCATCAATAAATTTAGAAGTAGAAACCTCTCTCGAAGTACGAAGATAAAAATTTCTCTTTCTGTATGGCGTAAAAGCATGGAGCCTGACAACAGCGAATACAGCGTCTTTGGAAGTGTTCGAGAGAAAGATTCTTCGTAGTATATTTACTTCTCTTAGTTCTCTTAGTATAAGTAATAAAGTGGTGCGAAAACGATCCAAAGTTAATCGAATTAGTCACTTGAATGGACGATTATGTGGATCGTAAAATTAATGTAGCCAACGGCAACATTATCGAACTGAACTATGATTTTCAAAATAAATAAATGACAGCAGCATTGCCAGATCTAACTAATTTATAACAGACGGAAAATGGAACCTATAAAACACACAAAAACACCCTATACTTGTAAAGCAATGCAACATAGTCGTCTTCATCGTCGTCATATTTGAGCTTCAATTTGAACTTAAGCATACTGTATGAGTATCTGAGTATCTGTCTGTAGTCTATCTGTCTGTCTGTCTATCTGACTGCCTGCCATTGTTATTTGCGCTTAAGCATTGCCAACTTGCGGTGACAAATCGCATATGACGACAGTGACAGGAAACGGAAGCGTACAAAATGTAGCAGGCTCTGATATCTCACAGTATATGTATGGTATATGGTTTAGGTATATGTGCAATATATGTATCTGTATCTGTTGTCAAACAATTTGTTGAAATAAGTTTGAAATTGAATGAAATTGTCAAAATCATTTCGCGCATTCTTATTCTTTTTTTATCGTTTCTGTCTTGCTGCTACTTCAAGAGCGTCTCGTCGTTTCTTTTCATTAAGCTGACGACTGCTTGACTGACTTGGCTCCTGCTGCTGCTGCTGCTGCTGCTCCTACTGCTGATCCTTTGCAATATTTGTACTTGTAATAAATTGGTTTTTTTTTTATAATTTTTTTTTTTTGCTTGCTGCTGACTGTGAAAAGGGAAATTCTTGCGTGTTGAATATTACTTGGTTATACATGCGAGTATATTTTATAATAAAAATGCTGTCGATGTGCTGCCAACTTGTGCTGCATGTACTTACTCGTATTGTAGTGAAACTGTAATGCATAAAATATTTAATAAAAATAAATTTATGATGTGCGTAGTCGTAAATTAGTTAGTGTTTTACGCTGACAAGCAGACGGATTTGTCGGCTTTTGAAATTACTAAGCGTGGCAGCAGTAGGGTGCCTTGGCAATGGAGGTCGCTACAAAAATTTGCAATCATTTATTTTGCTTAAAGTTGTTATAAAAGTTATTTGTCTTAAAGTTGCTCAATATTAGTTGCGCCCCTTATTGCTATCGCGAGTAAGATAGTTTGGCGATAGTTTGAAAGATAGTGGGAAGATAGTTTGGTGATACGTTGTCGTATACCCCAGGCGACTTGGTTGCTTATCTTCGTCCGTCCGTCTGTCTGTCTATCATATCTGCTTTCAGTGCCTGTCACACACATATTTAATGATGCAGATTGCTTAAAATTTAACCGTGATCTATTAACAGTTGGTATTTGACAGGAGCTGTGTTGAATTTAAAGTTACTATGCTAGAAATTCAAAAAGTCCGTGACTTATCAAATTTTCCAGATACTATAAAATATACAAAACATTTCTGTGGCTTTTCGAGACTTGTAAACCAATTTGTCAAAGTACTCAGTACAGTAATTTTGTATAGCAAGGTTCGAAATTCTATTGAAACGTACCCACATGTAATGGTAGTGTATGTTTTATTAATGCAGGCTCAATTGTGCGTTGATTGCCAATCAAAATTGTGACTGCAGGCTATGTTGCAGGCAGATAGCAATAGCAATTAAGCTAGCAACCACAAAAATGCATGTGACCAAGGGGCAAGAGCGAGCGTAGCGTGTAGTAAAATCATCAATATGCCAAACAGCGGCGGCACTTATTAAATTAAAAGTTTTTTAAGTTGGAAATTTTTGTTGTTTTTTAAAAGATTTTTGTTGTTGCACGTACGAATACGCGTATATATATATTTGCCACAGTTTGATTGTGGCAAGTAGGCGTATGAAAATCAATTTCACGCTGAAACGAACCAAAACTTTAATATGAATTCAATTGAACTGCGTGCAGTCGACATCGAGTCAGTCAGATAGTCAGTGAGCCAAAGCCAGCATGACAGGAAGCAGACGCTTTGCATCCAGAGATACAACGACCTAGCAGATACAGCTCGGCTCGGCTCGCTTCACTACACTTCAATTCTATCTGTCTGTCTATCGATTTATATATGCTGAGGTTCAAAATGAAATTAAAATTCAATAAATGACACTCAAAGGAAGTGCGAGTGTGCGTAGTGAAATGTATCTCATTCGCAACGGCCTACATGCACGTAGATACTTATAGTATAAGGCATTTGCAGCATCAATAGTAGCAGTATGCAGCATTTGCTTCATTGCCCACCTTTCAGCGTCACCATCACCGCTGTCAGCATCAAAATCGCTTGTCGTTGTTGGAATTTATCACCTGCCGGCTTGCTGGCTTGGTTGACTGGTTGGATGGCTGGATGGTTGGATGGCTTTGCACTCTTGGCAAAAATACATATCAGTTTACAGACACTTTTGAAGCCAAAAACCAACCGCTATGGTTACACACGGACTTTGGCAGGGCTATCAGGCTCTCCGTCGCTCAGTCGCTCAAAGCTTTAGTACTGGCAAAACCTAGTGTTGCTGGTTGCACGGAATTCGACAGTGCAACCTGCCTTGTCTGCCTATTTTTTTTTTTACAACACGTATAACTTTTAGTTCGAACGTACATAAAGTCTAAAGAAGAATTTACCGCATAAATTTTAACAAGAACTTGAGTCGTCGTCGTCGTTGCTGTTGTTGTTGTCTATGGTTTACGTTATGGCGACGGTGTTTGGCTATAGTAGTGGCTCTAGCAGTTTGGTTTGGTGTTGTATAAAAAGTTGCAACCGCACTTTGGCACAAAACTCACAAGACACTCATAACTTTTTATAGCAGCAGCGAAGATGCACAATGCTCAGCAGCAGCAGCGCAGGCGAAACTCTTCTATTTTTCTTTTTTCTCTGCTGCAAGTATAACCTAGCTAAGAGTGTAGGTACTATTGCAACTAGCTTTATTGCGTACACTGTGAGAAAAGTTGGTAGTTAGCAAAAATGCAAATGGCCAGCTTAAAAATAAAAAATGGCAACAAAAAAATTAATTTTGTCTTTGCGGCGACAGTCAAGAAGAAGTGCCAACTGCCTGTGCTGCAGCAAATCGATGAGTTGGCTGCTTGTGTGCTGATGTAGCTCAGACGTTGAGTCTTTGTGCTTAGCATCCTTATACGTGTTAAGTAGTCATTAAGAACTTCTAAGAGTGCTAGTCAATAAAAATTCTGAGGGTAGTATTTGGTCCCTGGCAATGACATCGCCATGCTAGATCCGCCCCTAGAATCCATATAAAAGAGATTTAACGTAAGTGGAACTAGAAGAGAAGATAAAGAAGTGCGACTGATTTTTTCCCAATTCTGAAATTTGTCCACAAACTGCAGGGAACGATTGCGAGCAACATTGTAACCTATATAATTACAAGTCGCTCAACAGTTAATACTCCACCGTGCATAAATCTGTTTGACGTGCTATACCCGTAAGTGCTAAAATAATCGAAAGATTTGAGTTTAACACCTCTTAAAACTTCTTCTGAAAAATATGCGCCAATAATGAGAAAATCAAAAATCTCCCTGGTCTAACATCAACTTCAAGCACAGCAAATATGGAGATACTTAATTCTGTTTTAAATATTATCAACTTGATTAAAATTTTATTAATTAGTATTACTTCAAGTATTACTTAAAGAAATCTTCAGCTGAAAGTCTTCATTTCGTATCCGAACCTCATGAGAATTATACACCATTCATTTAAACTTCTCATTACAAACTTACCATTTTAATTAATCGGAACGGAATATACTCGTAGAACAGGCGAGTATGTTTTGAATGGCTAGCAACGTCGTGGTAATCCGCTGAAGTTTGAGAACGAAGACTTGGAGACATTTTCGTTTAATACCGCGTAAACTATCAACGCATTTAAAAAACTGTATGAGAAGATACTATAGACAAATAAATTACCTTTTAAAAACAAAACAAAATGTAAAAATCCATGGACGAACAACAAAGTTACAGCATTATTTTTAAGCCATCATTTTAGACTTGAAGATCAATAAATATGTTTAAGCACAAATCGATGGTTAGGAAATTTTGATTATGAACAGAATTACAGATTTGGCTAAATTTTTAACATTTCTGAAAGTATTTTTATACAACTTCGGTCACAATTCGGCAATCTTCAACCGGTATTCTACCAACTTTTCTTCTCGTGTACAACATTATACGTCAAGAGGTGTTGCACTGCCCATTCTCTAGTTAAAAAATAAAGAAAAATATATAAACTTTATTCTTTCTTATGGCTGCCGCTGGTGCAGCACCTCGAGTCGTTTGTTGTCCATAGCTTCAGTATTTTCCTCAACTATGTGCAGCGCGTTCTTCTGTCCCACATTTTCATAGCTGGGATTCTGTTCTCAGCCCGCTTTTGATGATAGTGGTACGTGCAACTTTAAGTGTGCACCTTGGCTGCTGCTGCTGCTGCTGCATCAGCTGCTGGTCTGCTGCAGCACTTGCCTAAATCTCTCTCGAGGATGAGGCTGAAGATACAGCTGCATCTGCAGCAGGACCAGCAGTAGTTGAAAGTTTGTTTGAGTTTTTTCTTAATACTTTTTCCGCAAGCGTGCATATCTCTTTTTGCCACTTTCTTTCCTTTGCAACCTGCACAGCTTCCGTCCTTCTTTTTATCATCTTTTTTTTTTTGTTTTGTTTTTTTCTTTTTTGTACGGTTTGTACGAGTAGTTTTGAGTGTGGCATGTTTTTTGCTCATGTGTTTACAAAGTAATTACGTTGCTAAAATTAAATTCATAAGATGTGCAACGGCAGAAACAGAAACAGGAGTAGCAAATGCAACGCAGCGGTTTAAAAATGCTACACCGCCCATTCTGGTTTTTTAATACGCTACACATATAGTGTAGGGCATGAATAGTTTGTGCTAGAGTTTGCAACAATCTGTGGGAGATATTGGAGAGCATAGAAAATAGAAATTCGAGTAGAATAGTAGAATAGTTCCAGTCGTATACAATGGATGATTTGCTCATTCATCACGTTTACGAATGCGAAACAAAGCAGAAATTAAATGCAAAGAGAGTAAGCGCGAGAGAACAATGGAAGCGTGTAACGGTAAAGTAACAGCGATGCACATACAGAAAGAGTAACTTACAGCAGTACAGTAGAAGCATGGTACAATAATTAGGTAGTGTATTGTGAGCGAGCGCTACATTTTTTCACTCTAAAGATGTTCGTTAAAGATATCGATCACTCGCGATCACTCGAAAACAAGTAAATTCGTACACGATACAATTTAACCAAGTATTTAGTCTCGTAAAACTTTCTTTATCGATATCGTTAACGAATTTTATATATACTGGGCAGCATGAAACTATTCCATTGAATTTTTCTACTTCTATACAGCGTATAAAGGCTTCGTCTACAGCGTAATTAACTATTCTTCTTGTTTTTTCGCTCACTTTCTCATTCGACACTTTGTAAAAACAGTTAATGCCTGCTAAAAGGTTTTTATGTTCAACAGGATAACGTGCGGCTCGCTGAATCGCAGAATCGGTGGATGCTGGCATGCCATGAGATGCCATGCACAGGTTCAGAGTTTAAGTTGAGTTCCGAGTTCTTAGTGTGCTTCTGCAGTGTGTCTGTTTCCTTACTTTTTTTATGAATCTCTCCTTTGTCGGTTTAATGCCCGTGAAAACGACTCAGCACAGCACGGAGATCAGCATTAATAGTGGTCATAAGCGGCGTATTTAAGTTTTGTTTCACATTGCAATATCTGTAGCGGGCAAATCGCAGATACTTAAAGAGTAGAACTGAAGCAGTTAATATGCTGAGCAGGAAATTGAAGTAGTTTGTGTCTTAAGGTACAAAATTTCTGGGAGCGTCACGAACCATTCTTACGCATAAGTCAGTGAGTCCAAGTTTTAGCCAGTTGTATTTCAATTATATCCCAATTCAAGTATATCTCTATACCTGAGTCTCTTAAACTCATTAATATACTCGCATTCTATACAAGAATTTCTAAAGCTAGAAGCTTCGTTTGAAAAACATGCAACATATGCTTTTGTTCATCATAAAATGCTTTTTATTTGTTCAAATTTTTTTTTTTTGTCCATTGTTTCTATTAACAAATCCTTGCGCGTTCTCTGTGTTGAAAAGCATATTTCCACATACAATACACAGTCTTCACATTGGCTGTTAGCCGGTGTGTGTACGCTTTCATTTGAGTTTGAGTGGGTGTCTGTGTGTATGATTGTATTTGCATTTGAAGCATTCGTTTGTCGAAATCAGATTAAATCGTATAATCGAATCTTATTTCATATGATGACTGACTTCACCAAACAAACGACCGACGATGTCGATGCTGGGCGTCGAGAGAGTACAAATGAGAAAAAAATCAAAATCAAAATCAAAATGCCAGCGAGTAACAAAAAAAAAAAAAATATATATATATATATATTGTATAAAAATCAATACAATTGAATCCTAGTCACATAACCCGAAGCACGTACGTGTATTTTTTAGAAAATACAAAAAATAGTATAGTACAGAAAGAAGAAGCTTTGACTTCGGTAAAACAGAAGCTTTTGTACACTCTAAAAGAGTAAAAAAAATTGTATAGCTTAAACAAAATTACTGAAGATGCGTGAACATCGCTTCGAAATAAAGTACTCAAGCCAAAGGGTTCCGCTTTGGACATTTGCAAAAATTTTCAATTTTTAAATATACAGTGACGTTTCGGTTTTCAGCTTCGGGAAGATTTTATGAAAGTGAATTCGTTCGGAACTCACTCACGGGAAGAGTTGCGAAATCAATTTTGATTAATAGGTCTAGATTTGACTTTTGGGACTATTTGGCGACTTGAATTCACTTTCTAAATGGTGAGATAGACCAAAGGACAGTCAGTCATAAACGATAGCCAATGTAACGGTCAGTTAGACTAACAGACTAACAAACAGAGTAATGGCGAGTCAGACTAATGGAGTGGAGTACAAATGGTCATACTTACAGAGTGATAAACAAACTAAACGCAGACTAATCGGGTCTTGCCACCGCCAACATTCTTCACATTCTCAGCGCTATCGGTGATTGTTGAAAGTGTTTCATGAAAGTGTTGCATAGTACTGTAAGAGTTGAGTAGTTGAAAAATTTTCTCTTTTGAATGAAAACAGATGTTGATTTTTTTAACATTATCGATTAATTGAAAATATTCGATTATTTTAACAATCATGAATAATCGATTATTTAAATAACAATGGCATACGGCAGAAAAAGATGACTGTACTTACGAGTAGACAAGTTTCTTTTATGAAATTTGACGAATTTAGTGGAAAGCCAGTATTTAATACGGAAAATTCCTTTGTATAGAGCGACAAATATTTCTGAATGGTCCTAAGACAATTTCGAGTTTAAAATCGAATTCCTCATGTTGAAATACATAACAATAAAGCTTTTCAGACGGTTTTCACAGTTAAGGATGCGCTGATATTTTAAGGTATCAATATTTGTACTCGGTACAAAATTTTGGGAAGTATCGATATTTTACTAAAGGATATATTCGCATAAAGCATTGATGGTATGAATAAGTCTGAGTATTTCTAATGGAAAAGTTGTAAATACTCTATTTTATTATACTTTGCACTTACTTATTTATGAGGTCATTTTGTAGAATACCAATTATAAAAGGAAAAAAGTCAAATACTCGTAGATCCACATAAGAATACCGAATTCAATATTAAACCCTTGTATGGAAAATGTATGGATAAATGTTCAAATGAGAAAAGAAGATCAAATATAGCAACAAATTTCGTTACATAATACTTGAACCACCTATTAACGGCTAACATTATACAGTTAGTCAAGCTTTAGCTTAATCCTAAAAGTACTTTTAGATATCGAATTAGAGCATCGATGTTTATAGACAACAAGTATCGATTCAAAAAGTACTCACTTCTTACAAAAAAAAGTATCGATATGCATTGAGTACATGCTTGTATCGGCGCAGTGCTATACACAGTATCATCTAATACTAGCAAATGTATCTTTCTGACTTTAGAGAAAGTATTTTCTAATTAAAGACAATTTAGTAGTATTCTGACCACGAATTCGAATTCAGCACATCAAATGAAACACATAAATTCGATCTAATCAAAAGTATAGACGGATGTACAGCTATTTCGACACGTAGATACTTTATATATAGGTTCTCTAGTAAGTACTTCATTCATTCACAAACTTTTTGCCAAACTAATAACACAATTTTCCACACTGGCTACGTACTTGTATGCATGTAGGGTATGAAAACCAACAAACGCGCAATTCATATAAAGTCAGCCAGGACATGCCGCCACAGGATAACACAACACAGAAACAGCAACAACAACAACAGCAACACAACTGCACACGGAAGTGAAATACTTTTCAAAGTGAAATCGTATGCGAAATTGCAAATAGAATGAAAAGAAAAGCTATAACCGACCGAATATATACAATAAAATGTTGTTGCACGAGTGCGAGCGCAAAAAAAAAGTGAGGTGAGCGAATGAACAGCAATTGCATTGATATGAGTTAAACTTAGGTTGAAACTGGTGGTGAGGTCGGGGGGCAAAGGGTAGTAGTAGTACACCTAGCTTATACAAGAGATTGGTGCCGGGGTTTTTTGGCTGCTGCAACGGCTGGCAGCGGCAGCTGAGCGCATTTGTTACTCTCGACGAGCTTGACTCGATTGGTTTAGTTTTTCAGCATTTTCCCATTTTCTATTTTTTTTTTTTTTTTTCGTTTTTTTATTTTACCGGAACATTTTTCTTACTATTTGATGTAGTCTCGTACTTGTAGATACTTTAGTTGGTTGTTGCCCTTTTTCCACATTGCTATGTAGTTTCCTTTTCAGTTGAGGTTTTTCGGTTTTTTTTTTTTATTATTGCTGTTATTTTTCTCTCTCTATCTCTTTCTATTTTATTGCATTTTAGGCGAATAAGAAAACTCATTGGTTTTACTCTTATTTTTTTTCCATATAAAGATTTACACTAATAGAAAGCCACACAAACGAGCAAAAAAATAGGAAAAAAGGGCAAGTATTCAAATTAACTCTATAAATGGTCAATAGCGGTAGACTATACTCGTAAAAGACTATGTGTGGAAGCAGGTGCGTCGCTTGTGCTGTAGGGGGATTGTTTGGTTAAAGGATAGAAAGTTTAGCTGCATTGAAGATTTTTTATAGGAAAGACGTTTTATTTTTCTATTTTATATACGAGTATCGTATTTATATTTAATAGCATTGTATCACAGACTTTGTTTGTTGTGAAAATCGCTTTATGTGATTAGTATTGCTTGGGTAACTTTTCAGTTAAAGTCTACTGTACTAGAAAGCTTATTAAAAAAATTGTTTTAGACTAAGTAAAACCCACAAAGTCGGTAAAATACTTGAAATAAGTGTATTGTATAAGGAAGCGTGGAGTGTGACTGAAACCATTGTGAATGTACGAGAAGAAAAGTGGGCAAGTGTGTGCTGAAATCAGTGCAAGTGTAGAGCGTGAAGATTTTAAACAGCAGACAGAGTTGCCACTCTTTACAAAATCTTTATAAAACCGTGCATTCATGTCGGTTTTCGAATGTTAACTATTTAGTATTTCTCCGCATAGGCATAAGCATTGAGAAGCATTGAGTGTGAGAGAAATGAGTAAAAAAGAAGAAAAAACTGCAAGCGGGTTAAACAAATTCTGGCAGCAAGTTTAATTGAAACTTCAGTAACGTCTTAGACCAAGTTACCAGCTTCTCAATTCTTTACAGATATGATTTTCCATACGCTCGATCTTCGCTACAGGCTATAAGCTTTAGTTTGAATATGATAAACTAATTGTAGCAATGCTATATACCCATTCCAGGCTATGTTTCTTAGCTTAACATAACATTAAATTGTATTAAAGCCCTCAGTTTTAGTTTCCGAATCCGAAAAAAATTGTTCGGAAGTGATTTCGTTAAAATGGAGTAAAGTGAAATTTCACACCACTAATTTCAGGTGAATTCAATGCAAGATATACTATTCCTGAAGGTGAATAAAGCACTTCGGAACATTTCTTTCGAATTATAAAACCGAAACAGGGCAAAAGTCCTAGTTTCAAGTAAATTTCAAAACATTTCTCTGAATTCAGACACCTGAAGTAGTAAAAATGTTAAAAAAATTCAATTTTATGAAGCAGCTGAACAAGCTTAGCACCGGATTTCTTTCAACAGCCTTGATACCTCCATTATATACGATACATAAATATGCATGTGAAAAAAATGTGTGCGAGTAACACGAAATAATTGTAAAAAACTTCCATTAAGAGAGCCATCCGTAAATTTTCAAAATACATGAAATGTAATTCAAAGCATGGGCGCCTGGCACATCCTATAAAGTAAGCATGTATTTTCAACCGAGTCGATATTGAAATAACCGTGCGTTCGTCTGTCTGTCTGTCTGATGATATGGAAAATCAAATCTCGCAGACTTTAAGCGCTGGAGATAATAAATTTGTTTAACATACGAAGATCAAGATTTGAAGATTATTCATGTTGCACGATTTTTTTGTTTCTTATACCTTTGGTTTCAATAAAATAGCGTCACGAGACATACTTCTGGAGCAACCAACGAGTTATTAAAGCTACAATTTGATGACAACATAAACTCCAGTTACCTCCAAACTTCATTAAGAACCTATGTTTAGAAGACGCTACACATCGTGAATTTATACATGTATATAAATGTACTTACTTTCACTATGCATAGTATATATAATTTCACCATGCTGTGGTGATTATACAAGCAGTATTAACGTGCTCACTTATTTACACTGTTTTCCATACATGTTTAACATGAGTATTTAGATACAGTACAAGTGAAAATCAACTATCTAAATTATTTAAGCAAAGATGCCTATTGTATCTGCCCAATAGACTACGAAACTGAATAGACCTAATAAAATTAATTTAAAGCAAAAGTGAATGTCAAAAGAAAGTTTGAGTATCTGTACTAGACGCACACGTTGCAGCTTAAAATGATATTACTAGTATTAGAAGTAGAAAAAACTAACTTAAATCTTCAGTATTCTCTTCAATTTCTTTTCTACTTTAAGTGCATGCAGTCTAAACCAAACGACTTTTCTTTGCCTTGCACTTTTCTTTTGGCAACACATTGAACTCGAAGCTTAACTTTTCAATTTTTTTCTTTCTTTTTTTTTTTGTTTTTTATTCCAACTTCATACTTTTTCTATGTCTAACAACTTTTCTACAACGCTGACAACGATGAGGAGTAGAAGCATTTACTGTGAAAATAGTTCGTTAGCCTTATGCCAAAAAAAAAGAAGAAAAGAAAAACGCAAACAAAAAAATCAAAATAAATTGTATTTCTCTTATGTTTATTTACAAAGTCCAAAAAGGGACTTTCTTTCGATTTCTATTGGCATTTTAGCGTTCACGGAGGGGTGAAGGAAACTGTTGCTGATTGGCAAACTAGCAAAGTGAGTGAAGGAGATTTGTGTGTCTGTCTGTCTGTTTATCTGTCTGTTTAAGCAGACTTTGTCTGTAATAAGATATATGTTTTTGAAGTCACTTACTAATTATTTTCGTTTATACACAACTATTGTGGCAGATTGTAAAAGCTAAAATCCCTTAAAGGAAAAATGTATATTATTTAAATTGAAAAAAGGCTTTATGTGCTGATGCTTATCAGTTGACAGACGGCAATTTTCACTCCAGGGACATTGTGTACACTTAAAAAAATTAAAATAACAAAAAAGCAAACTAAAAACACATCAGCATATTTCAAATGACAATCGCATGATTATCACATGAGCAAGCGAATGAATGTTTGCCACTTATAGATTGTTGCATGTTGTTATGCAGACATACTACTAGGGGGTGTATGAGTGTGTGTGTGTGTGTGTGTGTGTGTTTTTTTGTGTGCCAAAGAATCAGTGAATATCCCCTGAGAAAATAACGTTTGAATGTTTAAAATTCGCTGGAGTCTGTCCGTCAGTGTTTATCTTTGCAGTATGCATGCGCAATTGAACTTTGTACACGTTGTACGCTCGATCCTTAAGGACTTTAGGCATTCAATGTAGCAACAATAACAACAACTGCTAGCATCATCATCATCATCACCATCACCAACTCCATCACTAACATCAACACCAGCCATAGTATTCATAGCCCACAACGTTGTCGTCATAGTCGTCGACATCGTCGTCGTAGATTTCTTTGTCGTGTTTGTTGCCATTTTCAATTTGAATGATTTAACATAAAATAAAGGAGAAAGACCAATGAAGAACACGTAGCATAATTCAAGTATTGTTTTGCTTAGCCACCACAATAACCTTATAAGTACTTGAGCGCAATTTTACATACATGCGAGGGTGGTTTGGTGAAAAGTTTAAGCCAACTAAGCTAAAAGAATTTGTATGTTTTTGGAGAAATATATATCATCTTTAGCCAGTTGAAAATGTAATGCTGAAACTGGAAACCCTAAGAAGTTTTTACTATTATGGAAAGTTTTTATTTTAAATATAAAAAAAAAGAAAATTTTGTTTTTAAAGTGCATCTACTTCTATGAGCGTATCTCGAAAAATAATCGACAGATTTTTTTGTATAAGCACTTAAATGAAAGATAATTTATTTCTCAACAAGTTTTTCTTGCATTGTTAAATAATTGAGCCAATAGTTTCAAGATTATATTCGATTCTATTAAAAAAAAAATAAAAAAAAAAAAATATTTATTATAAATATTTATATCATAAACTATTTATTATCATAAACTAAACTTTGACTGACAGTGATGTCAAAATAGTTGTTGTCACTTTTAATCTACGTCTGTAGCGGGATGAAGAAATAACACAGCGTTTTCTGTAGAAATTTTGAAATAATATATCTTAAAAATTGATAAATCAAAGTTGTTTTTTTTTTGTACTGTGCTCATAAAACCGTCCAATTTCCGATGCACTAAAAATATGCTCTGCAAAACTTCTTCAAAATATTTTTTCACACTATCTACTCAAACAACCCTCGTACTTTTGCCGCAAATCGTGTGGCATGGTACACAATACAAAGCGCAAAACAAAACACCACAAATAATTTCAATCGTGAATCATGAATAATTCAAAATCATCATTACCAACACCTTAAGCTCATCCACCTGAGAGTGTTACCCGAAATGTTCACACTTTGGTTTAAAGGCGGCAGGGAAGCAAAACGTTGGCAGAAACAAACTTTTTTTTTATTTTTTATTTTCTACTGCTACAGCTGAGAAGTGCTCCTCAATCTGAATCTGAATCGGAGTCGCGTACAAAGAGCAGCAGCAGCAGCAGCAGAAGTCGAGGCAATAAGCATAAGAATCGCCATGCGCATATCTCGCTTGCAACATCACGCAGTGTTGAAGTGTTATGGCGCTGAAAGAAAGAAAGAAATATACAGAACGATGGAAAGACTGGGGCACGAACGAAAGAAGTTTTGAAGCTAAACTCAAACGAAACAAAACCAAACCAAACAATCAACCCAACCGTGGAACGGCGGCAAGCATGCTCTGAAGTGCTTGGCTCAAGTGCTAAAGTGAGGCGGATTATGGTAGTAAGATTCACCATCCACCACCACCACCTTCATCAAGAACATCATCATCATCGTCGTCACCATCACGAAAGAACTTCAACTGCCAACGGCCGACACCTCCGCCCCGTGGCACGCCTTTAGTTAGTCTGACTATACACATATATACTCATACAGCTTATTGTATTGTAACTTCTATTGTTTAAAATCTGCTCGATTCTGTGTTCACAGTCATCTCATAGTCGCGAAATATGAGCAGGAACAGAACAATTTCAATGAGGCACGACTCTTGTACATATTTCGAAAGAAATAGCCAGCGAAAATATGGACAAAAAAAAAAAAATAAAAAAAAACTCCATCATAATGAAAAATAAAAGTTGCCAGTGGTATGCAAGGAAATAAGGACCAAATCCCGCTGCAAAGAACAATAAAAAGATAAGCGACGTTGACGCTTGCAACAAAAGACACAGGCAGAGTATTGTGTGGCAAGAAGCTACAGCAGCAGCTTTACAGCGCTAGCGAGGTACGGTACGGTTTGCAAGCGTCCGTATGTCCAATCGCTTGCGCAATGTGTTGCAGCTAGTATGACGCCGACGCCGCCGACGCCGCCAACGATTTGAACTGCAACAATGCGAATGAAGCTGAAGCAGAGGCTGGCTTTGATGACGATGACGATGACTTTGCTCTAAGTGCTTTTTGGCCAAGAAATAAAGATGCTGACCTTAGTTTTATGCATAAAATACTTTCGCATTTTTTTTTTTTATTCGATTCTGCAAAATATACACTAAGCGCTTGATATACGCTGCTGAAGTGCTTAGATGTAAGTAGATATGCTTTAAAGAACATGGTTTAAAGTTACAGATTTGATATATTAAGTTGACTATAAAATACAGCGTATTATTTAATCAAAAGTCACACTTACTGTGTACAATGTATTTCAAAGATACAATAATGTGTAGTGAAGCTTACCTAAAAAGAAGCAAGAAATAAATAAGTTAGTTAAGCGTAAAATATATTTTAAGTGCTTAGTTGTTATTATTCAAGTGGATAGTTTTTCTCAACTGTCTGTTAAGTTATACCTCAATATAAAGTTCTGTATAACTATTGATCTTCTCTCAAACGTTAAACAAATTAAACGAGATGTTTAACTGTGAATGGCAAAAACTAGTACGAATATGGAAAGAGCTGATTTTGTAAAAAACTAAATTTGATTTTCTAAGGTCCAGTAGTGCAATGTCCTGTTAGCTAATTGTGCTAATGTGTCAGTTTAACAATTTCGTTGTTGCATGCGAAAGTAAATGTTAACAAACAAAATTATATGTGAATGGCAAAAGTACAATAGAGTTGCATGACTGACAACGTTTTGAAAGAAACCATGTTCCTGGCATCCTAATTTGATCCATGATTTGTTATACCTAGAATCGCGGAATTTTAAAAAGCAAGTTCCAATGCAAATAAACTATATGGTCTAGGAATTATAAATCGTAAGTGAATGTTGCAGTTTCTGTGGGTATTAGGTGAACATCATTAGATTTTCTTTGAACATTCTTAGCGCTCGCACAAAAAAATTTCTCGGCAATAGGTGTGTACTTCCTTTGTGTACTTATTTTTTAGCTAATACAACATAAGTTAATGCAATAACAAGACTGTACTTTCAAATCCAGGTGTTGGTTGTTCATATGAAGGTGAAGATTACCATCTCCATTTGTTTCATATGCAGATGATGGTCATGGAACTTCTTTTTTTCTTCAAATTTTCAAGACATGCGACTGCATTGATAACGGTGATCTCTTGAACGCAACAAAAAGAATGTAATGAATGCAAATTAGAAATTTACTTGCTATATTTTGTTTCCTTATAGCTTCCCTATTCCTGCAATTCAACGTTGGAAAAACAAAAAAGCAGTTCATGTTAACGTAATTTTGTGCAGCTATAAATTGTACAGTGCTAGAGTGTATAGAATTTTATATGCGAGCGAAAGAGAGACAAACAAAACATGTACGAGTATGTGTGTAATTCATATAAAGCGTGTGCGTGTTTTTTTTTTAATATAAAAACAGTTTTGATAATTTATATATTATATAAATATATCATGCACATTTGCAAACGGAAACTTTTTTAAATCAAAATCAGTTGTGTACTGTGAGCATAGCATGTGTCATAAAAAATTCTCCTTCCTCTTAACACTGTATAAAATATAATTTTCGTAAGTCTTCTAAAATACTATAAATGTCTTGCGTATTTCGCAAAACTGAAACTGATTTTGCTTCATTAAATTTCTATGTCTATATAAATGAAGTTCTGAAAAGTTTTTGCAGTAATCAGCTACATATCCTGGAAACCAAATGCCATATCTTTGCTTTTCAATTAAAGTATGCAAAAATTAAAGTTGTAGAAGTATAAATTGTAGTTTTTAACAACTTTAATAAGGCAAAACTTCACTGCCGTACAGAACAAAATTTCCAAACTGCGTTCGCTACGTTGCGCTTCACTGCAGCGGCATTGGAGGTGCTAATGTTGATCACAATTTCCGATATCAACTTCAGTCAAAAACGACTACGATGATGACGACAATGAGGACGGCAGAACAGCAATGATCACAAGGAGCAACGAGCAACGAGCAAAAGAACAAATGGACAGAAGAACATTGCGACAGCCGAATGTTAGTGTTGGTAATGACGTTGTTGACGACGCTGTAGATGATGATGATGATGGAGGAGGTTGGCTTTTATGATTTTTTTTTTGCTTTTTTTTATATTTTATTCGCGCTGCTCTAACTTGACTAAAATTAAGTCGCGACAACAACAATAATAACAATGCAATGGCAACATGTATTGGCATTGTTTAAGTCCCCAATGTAGTTTCCAAAGACGCTCTACTCAGGTACACGTATCGTAACAAGGTGTGCAACAACAACAACAACAACAACAACAACAATAAAAATAACATTCACGTTGCACGTTCGCTCCCTGGCCTTATAGCGCATACCATAGACGATGATATCTGATGTGAAACGAAACACAAATCATCTTCCAGCGCTCACGAAATTGTTGCAAGAAACTTCAGGGAACAAACAAAAAAAAAAACAAAAAAAAAAATAAATAAATAAATAAAACTGAAAAGGCCAACAGTAACAACAAAGCGCTTGGTGGCGGTGTTGCTGGCATGGCACAAAAATCACACTAAAACAAAAGCAGTAAATGCTGCAAGACAGCGTGCAACATTGGCAGCATCGACAGCAGCAGCAGCAAACAATAAAATGAGGCGGTGGTGTTGGCGTTGTGAGTTGTTGTTGTTGTTGTTGTTGCTGGTTCGTTACTTTAGCTATGCTCTTGTTGAACTGAAGTGGAGTGAAGTATACACTACTCTACCTTCACTGCTGCTCAGTTCAGTTCAGTATGTGTGAATTCGCAAAACGTGACACATTTATATCACTTCGTTTGAATCGCAAAATAATAATAAATATAATAGCGAGATGTTTTTTTTTTTTTGTTTTTTGTTCCTTTCTTACGTATTTTGCTGCTATTTTTTCTGTGGTAATCATCAGCATACAACGTGGGGTGCTTTAAAATATCATATCACACTTGAGTTTGTTGCTATTTTTCGCAGCAAATTCACTTAATTGGGAGATAATTTCTATAATCTACTTGCAGCAAATGCAACCTATGGACTTATTATACTTAAACAAGCATCGATTATTTGTCCAAATGTGTTGAGAAGTTTTCTCCAGTTTCTAAAAACGTCAATAAGCACGGTTTTCCAATTGCTGCTTACTAAAAGTGCTTATACACATCCAAGTCTTCTCAAAACTCATTTCCACAATAATATTTTCGAAAGATTGAAAATGGAAATTTATTTTTCACAGCGTTTAATTTCCATTAAAGCTTATCAATGTCTAGCTGCGCTATATAAATCCTCCAGTTCGCTCGGTGCCGCTTTTTTGCTAGTTATTTCGCCAGTGAATTGTGTACTAGTTACCTCGCTAGCTCATGGTAATGCATAGAAGAGCTAATGCGTGATTATATCTAAGCGAAAAGAAAATTGTGAGAGTAGAGTCGTCGTAGTCTATTTTACTTAATTTGATTACGCTGAACTAAGTACGTTTTGCTAGGTTAGCGCATGTTCCCAAACAAAAATTTAATTGAAAGTTTTTTTGGCCAAAAACCGGAAATTTGTAACATTTTGGACTGTATCTCCAAAACTAGCAGAGATACGAAAAATGTAGCCATACAAAAAAAATTTAAGTAAATTCAATTTGCAAGCTAAAAGCTCTAAAATCCTAAGTTTCCGAGATATAGTGCCGGTAATAAGGGTTGTAACAAAAACTGGAACTTTTTTAATTTGGTCTGTATCTTCGTAACTTGCAGAGAAACAGAAAATGTACTAATACACAAAATTAAAGTAAATTCAGGACACCATTAAAAAGAGATACAGGTGAAAATGCAGAATAAGTTTAGGTTTAGTTCTGGATTAGATACTTCGTACGTACTAACGAAATTGCGTGTCCTTACCGTCAGCGAAATAGCTAGTCACTCAGTGCTAGTGAAATTGATGGTTCGCAGGTACTAGCGAAATCGCTGGTACATTATCGTTACCAAAGTGGCTAGAGTGCGGTAATGCACAGGGTGGCAATTGAACAGTTCCTACGACGCGAACTGGAGGAATATTTGAAGAAGTTCTTTTGTTTGAAATATGAAAATGTAGTTCCATATATTCTTAACAAATATTTGGTCTATTGTTGTTGTTACTCGTACATATTGAAAGTGTAATAAAGGATATACAGATTGGATCTGCTCAGCGTACACTTAAGTCTTAAAATTGTCAACATTTGGACTGTTCTAACCTAAATGTGCGGTTCTCAGCGTAGGTTACGCCTTTGGCCAAGCATTGCCAATTCAATTAGAAAAAATGGGCCAAAGTGATCACTACCACCTAATCTAAACGACTGCAACTTGTTGGTTTTATGATTTTGGCAACACTAGCGAGCCTGGTAATTCCTTTGCAACACATAAAATGAATTTAAATGTTGGTAAAAAATTTAGAATGCATAGAATATGAAAGGAGAACTTCAAGCATAAATGCAGATTTCTTTGTTTACAAGTTTCCTTTTTCAAATAAATTTGGGTTCTTCTATCTTTTAGGCAGTTTTCAAGATTTCATGTTCTTACTTATCGCCCAATCAAAGTTAAACGTTAACCGGCGCCGTTCTTCTGGTTTAACTTTTAACAAAAATTCGAACAGCTGATTGCGTGATTGATTTGACTGCTGAATGAATTGCGGTTTGCTTTCGATTGAAATTGAAATTTAACACACGTTCTCAATTAATTAATTTTTGCGACATTTTAATATTGTGTGGGCAATAAAATACCCAAAAATAATTAGCTGAACAGCTGGTTTTGACACAGTGTAATCACATTTTGAATTGTTTTTTGCCATTCACACATTTTTTCATACACACAGTCTCAAATTTGAAGCATAAGATGCGAAAGCAATACTAATTAAGCGTCCTTAGCACTCCAATTTAACAAAATATTGAGAAAAGCTGAACATAAAAATAGATTTTCTTTAAAAGTTCACCAATTTTCGTATGATGTAAAAAAAGTTGCCATTTTTCTTTTTTGTCATAGTTAGCCGTAAAAAACTTTTAAAACTAGCCCACGTGCTGCACTTTTATTATAACGAGACGTAGACGAGATTTTGGCTTTGAATGTGCGCTGAGCTGAGCGGATCTGAGCTGTGTTGAACTCCATGAAACGCTGTTGGAAATTGACCTGCCCCAGCAGTTTAAAGCGGCGCGCTCGAAATCCGAAATCATGTCTGCATAACAAAGTGGGAAATCGACATTTTCATATAGGACGAACGATAAACTCAAATGAACGACCAGGGGAACATACAAGAGATGATAGCTCGAGTTGAGTTGAGTTCAGTTCAGTTGAGGTAATCAGACAAGAAGATGTGCGACGATGAGCGACGAGACGCGTTCCAATGCAATGCGATGCCATGCGAGATGTGTTACGGCGATGTGTTACGGCATACAATTTCCAATTTTGTGCATTTTTACTACAATTTTGTGCTTTTTATACAACACTTCTTTTTCTGATGCCTTTTTTTTTTGCAACACATTGGCTTAAAAATTTAAACAAAATTGGCCAAGTGCAGCAAAGCTGTATGGGAATTGGGCATCAGAGTTGCAGACATAACAGCCAGGCCAGCACAGTACAGCATATATGTATGTATGTATGTTTGTATGCGACGGAGGTCAACAACAACGCTTCGATGACGCGACTCCGACCGTCACTGGCTGGGGACTATGAAAATTTTAGTGCGAGTTTGAGTTTGAACTTTTTTTTTTTTTTATAATTTTTTCGTAGTCAGCCAGCGACTACGACGTTGTACCATTTGACAATACGAAATATTGCTCTCCTGGGCATTGCCAAAAAAAGGAATAAAAAATAGAAGAAGGAAAACTTCTGTAGAACTGAAGCTCTAATACGCTTCAGACGAACTATTGTAAAACATTCTAATCAAAAAAAAAAAAAAGTGTTTCTTTGAAACATCCAATTTAGTTTAGTAGCTGCTAACAAAAAGCAGTTTAACTTACCATAGAGGTGAAATAATACATATAATAAGTTATATTCTTATATTTATGTATGATATTTGGCAAGAATTTTACTTTTTTGTTGTTTGCGCATGGATTAGAAAGTTTTGTAGAATTTTGTTGCGTAAGAAATAATTAGAAATACTTGATAATCGGTTATTAAATACAAAATTTAAGCAATTTTTCATCGAGCGTGGTTTGAAGGCACGTTCTCTACAATGTTAGCCAGCACGCAAGAAAGCTGAGCTATCGAGACCTTAAATCTATATTGATATATGTGTACAATTTATACAATATCAGCTATTATTAATGGGATGTAATATTAAACATAATTTGCTAATTCAAAACGAGTATCTGAAACTAAATGAACTGTTTAGAATCTACTTATATGCTATAGTGACCCAAACTAAGTCAGTGTTAGATAGTTTATGATTCGTATTAACAAATTTTATATTTATAGGTAGCATAATAAAGAAGTTTCTTATACCAGAATCTCTATATTTATATGGAACTATATGCTATATATGTTCCTATCAGAACTAATGTTGAATATTTTTTGGCGATTTATAGTAGTAACATACATACTTAAGTTGAAGCTACCAGAACCTCTGGTACTATCTGGTCCCATGGTGAATATCTTATAAGCATTTATATTAGGAACATCCATACAAAATTTAGTATCTCTAGCTCGGAAAATACTGAAATCTCTTCTAACTGAAATCCTCTCTGGATACTTCTTGCATATCTTATAACAATTGCCATTAGTTACATTTCTCTTGATCATAGATTTGTATGGAAAGAATGAGTATATGCCACAGAACTCTGATATTAGATTATGATGTATATTTTACATCAATTCTTTAGAAACAAAAAAAAAAACTCCATACAACAACTGAAAAGAAGGCGTTATTTAAAGTCTATTCTATGATAGAATAATGTAAAGCAACTTACTGGTTAAAGCCAGCAGACTGATGAGAACTCGTAGCTGCACCAGAAACAATTGTCTCCGCAGCTGAACTTATTTTTACCAAAACGCTATTGCTGTTTTTCTCTCTCTCTGGCATGAAAATGTTCGTACTCTCTCTTTTTACAATAGAAAGCAGCATCCATATTGAGTTTCAGCATATAGACAGACGGACTTGGCTACACTGACTCATCTCGAGCAGTTAAAGAAGCATTTTGGCGGTCATCTTCAATGTATACCAAACTCATCGTCAAACTGCTAATAGCTACACTTTTCACACTATATACTCGCATATGTAGGGTAGAAAAAAAATTCATATGAGTAGAAATAGCTGCAGAGGATTGGCCTGCGTCGTCGTTGTCGTCGTCATCAAAATCGTTGGTTTCAGTTTTATTTTGCCTGACTGACTCGCAGACTGCGAGCGAACGAGCGAGGTAGCTAGCGAGCGTTTGTTGTCAACTGCTCAGCATCAACAACGACGTCGGATGTATTTGCGGCGTATAATGTTACATCTGCTTAGCGGAAAGATAAATCAACGCTTCTCACACGCCACAGCAAGCATCTGAGGCAGCATCAGCATCAGCAGCGACAGCTACAACATCAGTCTCAGTCTGCTCATTCGGAGCTTCGTTTCAGCATTTGCTGCACAAACGGAACACTCAAGTTGACAATGATAAATAGTGAAAAAGCTACAACTCACACACACACACACACACATCCAAATTCATAGAAATACTCACACCATGTAGTATTACTATACTGCGCGACATAGACATGCAGCCACATGCTGCTGCTGCTGCTGATGCTTTACTCGTCCTTGTCCTTGTCCTAACTACTTCTGCTGCTACTCCTGAACTTGGTTTGTCACTCTAACTCTAGAGCCCAGCCCAGTAATCCTAGCCCATTCCAGCCAACCATTCAGCACGTCTGTGCAAGACAATGAATTTTATGCGCTGGAGTGGTGAAAGTTTACGTTGATTGAAGTAAAACATTTCGATTAAAGTTTATGAAATAAAACTTTGCACACAGAAAATTGCACTTGTGTACTAGTAGGTATAGTCAAGAGTGTAGTAAAAATTGGCTGTAGTGAATAGTTGTATAGGTGGGTGCAGAACTTGGTGTAAAGAAAAGCTTTGTAAAAGTAACTAGCAGCATAAAAATTATTATGTATAGAGATTGTTTTTAATGTTGCTGCTTTTGAAGTTGCTGCTGACTTTGAAGCTGTAGCAGCGATTGGTGTTTGTGGAGAAGGGCGCACAGTGGAAAACTTAGACTAAGTTCAAGCGCTGACTTGTATTAATTATATTATTCGCACAAACAACTTCATCGTGCTTTGTTATCTTTCTGCATATAGCAGAGCGCCTATACCAAAGTAACAAAGTGACACACACACATGCTGCTCTTTGCATAAACCAGCGAAATTTACACAAATAATTTTCTTGTACTTTGTTATCTGCTCATATCGAATGGGAAAGTAATAAATACTTTTGAGCACCCCTGCCTTAAAGGAAGCGTCGGATACCCCATAAAGTGCAATAAATATCAGCATGACGAAACGAGTCGATCTATATAAGTCCGTCTGAATGTTTGCACGCGCCATATTCCCTCCATGGAGACTTCTTATAAGCACAACAACTGTTTACATCGATCTAAGCTCCAAGTGTTGTTTCTAAATAACTCAAATAGGTAGATTTTTTAATTATGATCGCAAAACAAATGGGGGTACTCACTATCTCTAGAAAAAGTAGTTGCAGGAGAAGAGAAAAAACAAAAGAAAACGTTGAGTACAATAGAACTGAAGCAATAATGCTTTTCACACGCTTTTTAATATTTCATTTCATATTTTAATTGCTCAGTTCAACAAATAAGAAAGTTTTAGACACTAAATCCACTAAGTGAATGCAGATTCTGTATGACTAGTCTCTTTAAAGTGTACATAATACGCTCGTTTACAGAAATATGTGCAGTGTGCGTCCAAAAGAAACCATCATATCGAGTTTCAAACCTCCATCATGCAATTTCAAGTTAATATTGAAAAATGTTGTAGTAAAAAACATTAAAATGCGTTTTAGGTATGTGTTGTGGAGATCCTAAACGAATACCGGTCCCAAACAGTCTACACACCGATTTTAAGTAAAATTGCATGAATACTATTTCCCAGATTTATCACAGATCGACTGTGAGACAGAGGGACAGATGAACATGACTTGATCAATACGCCTGTCTTTCTCCAAAAAAACAAATAAATTAAATAAAATTATACAACTTAAGCATGGTAACACGCTTATATCAGTCCGGCAATGTTATGATGCGTGCACAGCATTGCCATTCATTGAAACTGCTAAGAATTACGAAAAACAATATGCATACCACTGTAAAACTTCAACTTCGTTTGTTCTGTTCATTCAAACGAACTTCGTAGCTACAATATTCGCTACAAAAACTATTGTATGAGTATATACAAGTTCCTTTCATAATGGCAAATGGCAACTTCGTGATCGGACGTGGTGTAACGCTGCCACACAGCATACAGTTGATTAAAAGTTTGCGCAAGAGTTATATAAAAGGGCTGGCGGCTGGCTGAATGACTGATGCTGCTGCTGCTGCTGCTGCTCTTGTTGCTGCTAGATTGAGCACAGAAGGCAACCGCTTTACACCAGTCAAGTCAGGATGTATATTGTAAGTACACCTAAATCCTGGCCGAAAAACTTTTGCGGTTGAACATTGACGTAAAATCTTGGACTAGAGTTGTTGCTATACTCGTACTACTAAAGCTTTGACCCTTGCTGGTTTTTTGGTAGAGCGGGAAAGAGTTTTGAATTAAAATCCTTTTGGTGTTTTCTAACTCTGAATGCTGCATTGGTTGACAATGTGCGCTGTTTGGTTTTATTATAGCCTAACTAAAAAGTTATCTGTCAACTTTAGTTGTTGCACTCAGAAAGTTAAAATGCTGCAATATTGAATATTTTGTTAAGCCGCAAGTGAAGATGAAAATCCGGCATTGAAGAAAGAAAAAAGAAGTAAACTTCCATGCTGACACTGGCACTAACTAAATACTGATTTGCAAACAAATTTAAATGTAAATATACTGAGTGGAGCAAAAAAAAAAAAAAAAAAGAAGTAGAAGTAGAAGAAGAAAATATAGAAAAACTATGTAGAAAAAGTAGTTCTAGTGGAACATAGGACGATGCTTTGCGTTGCTGCATGGGACATCATAGTAAGTAACTTGTGCAGGCAGCGCCAGTAAAGAACTTAATATCAAAAGCTGTTGCTGCTGCAACGCTCGCTCGCTCAAGTCTAAAATAAATAAATAAATAAAATGTTACTTCGACATTGGAGAGTGCTGGAGAGTGAAGACGTGAGTGGGTGCTGGGCTTAAGGAGCACTAACAGCAGCAGCAGCAGCATCAGCAGCAGTC
Source organism: Leucophenga montana (assembly GCA_035044765.1). Taxonomy (NCBI): domain Eukaryota; kingdom Metazoa; phylum Arthropoda; class Insecta; order Diptera; family Drosophilidae; genus Leucophenga; species Leucophenga montana. Next base: position 214,059 of record JAWNNQ010001689.1, on the reverse strand, counting down.
CTGACACTGGACCAACACACTAGGTATATAAATAGAGTTAGAAATACATAAGGGAAACATTGCATCAAGTTGAGTTCAGTTGAGAGCGTTATTTGTGAAGCGGCAACAACTTCCGTATATTATGGTCGGCCCGTATCAACAAGAACGCCAACAAAGGTGCAACATGCAGGAACTACTTATGTATTTGGAGTGTACAACCAACGACAAAATGTGATTTCCATTTAATTTTTTTTTTTTGCATTTAGGCTTTATTTTGAGCGCCTAAACATAAGTCGAGCATTTCGAAATTCGAGCATAGAGTGGGGAAAAGCCGGGCCAAAGTTTAGCTAGTGTGGACGAGAAATTTACATTAAATAGTGGGCAAATGCGAAAGTATTTCGATTAAAATTTTACATTTTTATGGAACTACTTAGACTTTTGTTATTACTCCATAAATTTGTTTCAACAGTAACTATTCTTCTGCAAAAAAGTACAGACTGTAAGTGCAAAAAGCGCAACATATTGATTTGCTGCCAGTTTTCAGTTTTAAGAACTTTTAGTATACTTGAAATTTAGGCATTGAAGTGATTCTATTTATGGCGGAATTTTTAATGTTTAAATAAATGATAAAGTAAACTATCCACTGTGCTATGCAACATAAATTTAATTGGGTATTTTCAGTGAATTGCTCAAAACTTTATTTTAGCTCCATAGATTTTTGTTAAGAGGAATTAATTTTCTTTGAAAATGTACAAACTTTATGTGCTAAAAGATATACATATTAAATTGCAAACAGTTTTCATTTTTTTAAGAACTTATAGTAACTTTAAGTTTCTACAGTTAGTCAGATATGTGTGTTTCGTTTCTGTAACGATATTTCTGCATTGCAATCAAGTAGTATCTATGTATATATAAATCGAAAACAAAATTAACACTAGCATGTGCAGCAGTTTCAAAAATTTAAGTTAGTAGAACCTTTCACTAAATTGCTCAGAATTTTGTTAATACTCCATAGATTTTAGAGAACTCTAACTTGATTTCTTCAAAAAACTACAGGCTACATATTTAATGGGATAAACTTACGAATTATCATACAGTTTCCAAGTTTTATGCCATTTTAATGACAAAGAAATTTAAAATTTAGTCAAAAAAAAAAAAAAAATGGAACATTTTTTTTAAGTTTTCTTTTTTAATTGCATGCATGTATAATTTGAAAAAATTTAATAGGTAATTTTTAGTAACTGCTTTCACTGAAATGCTCAAAACTCAGAAGAAAAAAAATCATTAGATAAATATGATAAATTCAAATAGTTATTCTCACTAAATTGAGCAGAACTCGGTAATTGCTCCATCAATTTTTTTCGAGAAACTAAGTGTTTCTTCAAAAAACAGTCTGCAGGCTATACGTATAAACTAAGAAACTAATTAATTTTGTTACAATTTCTATTTTATAAACAATTTTATGAACCTACAGTTGTAAAATTTTGCAAACTACACATTTTTAGTGTCATCAGTAATGTCTATAATAAACATGGGCTTGTATACGTTAGTATTTCAGAACATTTTGCATTGAAAACTACTGTTGAAAATATTTGTTTTGACGTTGAGTGTATCTGAAACTGACATTCAAGAACAGTAGGCTCCTGTAGCTCCTGGTGCACTTGTTACTATTTCTTAGGAGTAGTCTTCTGTTGTCGATGTTGGCTCATTTCTATATAAATATATGAGTAGCACTGTTTGTATTTGCTGAATGGCGTTGGCTGTTGCAAGTAACTGTAGTATCTGTATTGTTGTTGTGCTGATAGCGAACGGTACGTACGCTCTATCTATCTATCTATCTATCTATCTGTCTGTCTCTCAATCCGTCTGACTGCACGTAGTGAAAAGAAATTTTGAACTAGTTTAAGTACCCATCATGAAGTCCCAAGTTTCTCGTTTTCACCAGGATTGTTTTACTTTATAAATTTTGCTGTATGTAACAGATACAACACACATACAACTATCCATGTATCTATAGATACAACAGCATGAGAGTAAAACAAGTTCAGTGCAGAAATGAGAGCAGAAGACAAGCTGCACTGGTTATGCAAAGCAATTTTGTTGTAGTTATGTACATAGCATTGAGGACGACGAGAACGACGACTGCGACTGCAAACGTCTGTGGCAAGGACGCAACAGCGGCAGCATTGAGACAACAGGACCCGTACCCAAAAGTACACATAGACAACACATTACTATAGATGGTTATAAAGATACTGTAGCGTCGAGAGAGTGAAAGCAACAGCAGCGGCAGAAAGAACCAACAGTTTACTTTGTCTGTTCCGCAACTTTGAGATGCAAGAGGAGGCAAACTAGAAATAAGAACCATGATGATGATGATGATGATGTTGATGATGATGATGCTTTTGGTCCTTTTTATAAAACCGCCTGCTGGTTGATGATGAAACGCTAACCCCAACTGCTGCTTTCCAACTTGCATCATGAATGAGCTTTCATGCAACACTATATATAATTTTAAATACGGGGGACATGACCCTCTTTTTTTTCGAAGAAGATTTCTTGCGAGTTTGAAATTTCCTTTTTTTTTGATTTTTTTTTTTTTTTTATTATTATTCCAGACAGACAGTACAAAAAGTAGTTGCAATTTTTGGACTTTATTTTAAAAATTTATATACAACTAAAAAAATAGTGGAGATAATTTTATTTAAATATGAAATTTGATGTTGGGGTTTGTTTGCAAGTAAAAAAATTTATATAATCAAATTTGTTAAAGTTCTTCGCATGGAAAATTGAGCTTCAAGTTTAAGTAAGCACAAGTAATTTTCTATTGTTGTTGTACTACTCTAGAAGTTGTTGTTCTTGTTGTTGTTAATGTAGTGTAGTTTGTTGTATATTTTATGCAATATACTTTCTTTTTTTTTTTGTGTGTTCCCTCATTTTGTGGGTCAAAATGCAAATTATGCTGCACACTTGAGTTAATGGTCAGATGCTGCACAATTCAGTCAGTCAAGCAGGCAGGCAGGCAGGCAGCCAAGCAACAAATGCCAGCACTAGCAGTTGCAGTTGCATACAATGACGTCGTCTAGAACATCGTGAACATTTTTTGGAATTACGAGTATGTGAAATTTTCTTCTACATATATTTTAAGAATTGCTTACACTTTCGGTTAGTACAGTGTAGACTGTTTGAGTTATGTTTTAAACTAAAAATGAATGCTGGAAAGCATTACGGCATCCAAGCGACTCAAACACGGAATCTTCGAAACGGTGCAACATTTTTAAGGTTTGAAATATTGTGACACCGATTCGGTTCCCCATTATATGCGAAATTCGGTGCTTCTAAACTGTACTTCTGGTTCAAATCTAATAGAATTGTAAACATTTACGACAGGATGATCTATTTTAAACACAAAAACTGCTAAAAGTCTGGAAAAAAATGACCATACAGCATTCCAATTGAAGCGATTAGTAATTAGTCTCTCAATCAACCATCGAGTAGATTCCATGCAACCATACAGAAAGATGGTGCTTTCTTTACCTTTTTGTACTCTTTCACTTCAGTAATGAAGACAAATATTTACCTGAAAATAAAGAGAAAATGTTAATTAGATAAATTATATGGTACAATTACAATAACTTCATGAAGAAATATCTACTTATAAGTACAGAAGCATTTACATTTATAAATACGAATAATTGTATCCGGATATTGCAGGTGTTTCTGCGAAACAATTGTACAAATCAATATCGTCTAATCTATCTGTACTTTTATAGCTATTGATTTAAAGTATCAAGGAATTAAAAAAATCGGAAACTACGAATATGGATTAACGAATTCAAATCTATTAATCCGAAATGACGAATTCAAAACAACTAAACGTATTCATGAATTCGAAAGTTATCGACAGAGTCAACGAATTCATACAAATAACTCGAATTCGATTCTAATAATCGGAATCTTCAATTCCTAATTCACAAATTCAAGTTCGAACTCACTAATTCGAATTAATCCGATTATTTTAATCCGAATTCGAACATACGAACTCAAAACCTAATATACAGATCCATATCCATAAAATCAACATCTTATCCAAAATAACGTATCGGAATCTATGCAGCCGAATGAGCAACTAATTTGAATTCGAATCTATTAATCCAAACTACAAATTCGAATTCGAATTTATTAATCACAATCCATAATTTCGAATTACGAATTCGAATCCACACTTATTTGTAAATCCACAAATTCATCCGATTCTATTATTTCAAATCCACTAATTTGAACAACGATATAAAACTCGAATCAATCAATCAGTTTATTCAAAAATTCGAACAACCGCACTCAAAGCTATTAATCCAAATCGACGAGTTCCAACGAATGCGAATCGATTAATCCAAAAATTCGATGACAATGAATTCGAGTCCAAATCAATTCAAACGAATTCTCAAATTCAAAAAATAATACGTACTTTGCTAATCAGATTATACACAAATTGAAACAACGAAAACGATTTTGAATTCGAATCTATGAAACCGAATCTGTTAATCTCAATCGTCAAGTTTAAAAAATAATTTCAAATGAATTCGATTCCAAATCAATTAATCCGAATCCATAAATTCGTACAACGTATCCGAATCTATTAAGCTTAATCTACAAATCGAATTCTATAAATTCCAAGAAACTAACCCGAATTTATAAATACGAATCTACAAATACCAATTCACGAATTCAAATCTGAATCTACAAATTAGAATCCACAAATTCTAGGCAACTAATCCAAATCTGAATCTATTAATCCTCAATTTTAAAAACGAGTTCGAATCTACTAATTCGAATTCACAAATTCAAAAAACGAATTCGAAACCGAATCTGTTAATCCAATTGTACTAAACTGAATCAACCAACTCAAGGCAACTAATCCGAATACACGAATCTGTGTTAACGTGTTCGAATCTACACATTCGTATTCCCGAAATCGAACAACGAATTCGACAACGTGTTCGAATCTATACATTCGAATTCACGAAATCGAACAACGAATTCGACTCCGAATCGGCAAAGCCAAATTCATGAATTTAAAGCAACTAATCCCAATTCGAATTTTAGCTATGCTTCACTGTAAAGCACCCGTTTTTAATACTATATTCTGTTCATTTGCTCATCAGCTTCTTATTTCCGCACACTTGACCATAATACTTAAATTTCAAGTATATTTTGGTAGAAATAAAATCCAACAATGAAATATATACATATATACATACTTTTTTTCGCTAATCGCTCGCTCACAGCTCCCACAAACTCAACAACTCAATGCCAACCAAGTTTTATCACTATTAAGCAAAATACTAATAAAGCATTATCATAAAAATACCCAAAAGCATTTCAAGTCATGCCCCTTTTTTTCATTTTGGAGCGATGCTTCGAATGGAAAATAAAATGAGAATCATTTAATTTATTTGCGCATAAAAGTTTCTTCGCCTTTTTGCGTAAGCGAAGCTGTTGCCTTCATACATTAAAATTATGTATTTTCGAAAATAAAATTTATTTTACGAGCGAGTTTTTGGCGTTTTTGCAAGAAAGAGCGTGAAAACTTCCAACGTTTATTGTTTACGAGCGTAAGCTCAAATGCATATAGAAAATGATACATACTCCTACCATACTCGTACCATGCCACATATAAAGATTCATATATCTCAACGTTTACTTGAAATACTATAACATTATCGCAAGCAAAATATATCCGCTTACAGCAAATCCGTTCGATTTGATCTGTCGAACCGAACCCTCAACTGAACTGAACTGAACTAAACTCAACTCAAATGCCAATATTGCAGGAAGGAAACAACCAGCAGCAGTTCCAGATAAAATAATATTCGGACGCTAATTTGAGTCTTTGTCACGTCTTACCATATGGAAATATTATTTGTAAATACTTTTATGTTTGGTACGTGACCAAAAAAAAAAAATAATAATAAAATGAATATGGGAGCAAGACACACTCCAATGACTGCCTGCTGCATGTGTGAAGCAACTTTGTCAACGTTTTGGTCTTCACCATCGACTTTGTCGTCTTCGTTTTTATATACATTCTTTTTTTTCTGTCAAAGTTCAAGATTGGGTTTTCCATGGTTTCTTGTTATTTTTTTTCTGTTTTTTTTATTCCTTCAGATACTCTATCTATGCGTAGTACTTGCCTAAGTCTCGTTTTCTGCTGCTGCTATTTTTGCTGCTTCAAAGTTTTATTGCGGCGACGAAATCAAATAAAGTACTTGGGTTTATATTAAAATTTATGTCGAAAAACACAAACATGTCGCAGCACACAATACTCCCCTCACAAATAAGCGGCATGCAGTATAAAGCATATTTTTTGTTTAACACCAAATGCTTTCTTTCATACACAAACAATTGTGAAAATATATGGCAACACTAAATTCGATGGAAGTGAAGGTTTTATGTTCTCGTAATACATAGCCACTTCAGAGTCTGACTTGATTTAGTATAAATATGTTGCTAAAATATGCCACAACTAGCTTTTAATAGCAATTGTGTTAAATTAGTAAATTTATAATATTTTCAAAATCATCTTAAATGAATATGAACGAACACTAGTGTGTAATAAGCTTTACAGAAAATACAAACGCACATACACAAATATTAAATTTTTCTCTTACTAAGCTCTCTCGCAACACTCAACAAATGCTACCTACTTGGTAAGAGCCATGGTGTAAAAAATATAAGGCGCTTGCGTGCGAGCAGCCAGTTACCTGTTAATAAGAAACTGTAAGCGCGAAATAGAAAGGGAGATTGCGTGTTTTTTTTCTTTGTATGCATTTCGCTATTATTTTGGTGATTCAAAGATAAGGCTAGTTGATCGTATGCAATCATATCGTAGATCGTGCGTATCAGGTTGCGAAAGTGACCGGGGGGCCATATCAGTTGAGTACAGTGGTATTTGTCGGATTGTTGGGCTTAAATTCGGTTACATGCTGTACTATTTTTATAGAAAATTCAGCACTTTTGGAATGAGCTGAGCGGCGACGCGTCTCAATCCGAAATTAACAAACTCTATTAAGCTAGAACAAGGATTATAGAGCACAGCTTTTTACACTTTTTTGTTTTCATCTGTTGAAGAGATCGACAGTCGTTCGGAACGAGACTTGTCTTTGATGATTGGCCGGCCCTTCTTCAATTCTTTGGACCACTCGTACTTCCGTGTTTTTTGAAAAAACTGAAGCGCAAAAATCTGCAATATTCTTCGTCAATTGCGGTAAATTGAGTGGACCACTGACCACACCAGTATTTGTAAATTAACTTAAGATCTAACAGCTCATTGGTCATGATCATTATTAGGCTAAGACACTCAAATTTCTTAGTTCTTTACGTTATTCCGGTATTTAGATACAGGTTTATTGACTTAGATCAGTATCAATTTTGTTAAGTAATAAAGTAAAGCTCAATAACCATAACTACAGCGAGAGTCATTGTCGAAACTTCTATACTTTACAACATATTTACGTTTGTCACCAAATAACAAATTTGCCATTCACAGTTGTGTGGAATAATGAGCACCCACTTTTAATGATAGTACTTGCATTATTGAAAATTATTTTTGTTCGTCTTTCTGGGAGAATCAAGAAAACTGGTTTGTGCCATACGATTCTAAACTCTGGGGTGTCCCAACAAGAGTACAAGCTTCAAATTTGGCGTCATTTTTGTTCTGGTCTTGCTTCTTTGAAAATGAGGCTGGAAATGCAGTGACTGTGTATGACATTCGTTACAGGATAATGTTAACGGAGTTCTTGTGGCCTCAACTGAATGCTATGAATTGGTATGACATGTGGTTCCAGCAGTACGGCAATGATTTCCAGATCGAATCATCTTTCAAAATTCCTATGTTAACAGCTACCTTATCTATATTGCATCTTCTTCACTTTTTAGTGCATTTAATTTTTAAATTTCATTAACTGTCTTTTTTATTTACTCTAACAAATAAAGTATCTTATATCCATTTAATAAAATCTGCTTTTTGCTATATTCGTCATTTATTTTATTATAACTTCTAATATATTATTTACTGTCCCACTTTGAATTTCTCTTCTAATCTTTATTCTGCTTTATCTACTATTCTCACTTCGCTTCTTACTGTTCTACCTATTTTTTAAATGGATGAACGATAATCTGTCTTTTATTTTCCAACACTAACTTTATTTTCTGCGCTGCTTGCTTCGTCCATCTCTTCTAGTTTCTTAGAATCCGATTCTATTGTCTGTTCTAATACTGAACGTTGCTTCTTCAGCTTACTAAAAACATAGCTTTAGGTAAGTATACTTTAAAAAATAGAACTAAAAAGCGTATGTTCAATAGGCTTGCTAAGCCTCCATAATTTTACGAGGTTATACACATTAGTTGAAAAGTTTCTTAAAAAAAAAGTAAATACAATTTTTCACACTTTATGCGTAGGAAACATAAATTCCGTAGTAGAAAAAGAAACCCAGAAGCTAGCTTAAGATTTTACGCTTGAATTGCTAATGTTTGCATTTTGTATTTGTTAAAATAAATAAAAATTACTTCCACACGAAGGATTTAGCGAAAAATTGAAATGGCACCTTTGCCATGGGAAAGACAGAACCAATCTACCCCAGCTATAACATCGTCTAAATAATTCTCGCGACCTCAACGATGTTGGGCGATGATGATGATGATGATGATGACGATGGTGATGACGATGGTGATGACGATGGTGATGAGGATGAGGATGAGAACGACGACGCCAACGGTGACACCTTAAATCTTAATACGATTATAATACAAAATGTGAGCAAATTGAAACGTTTTGCTTGGAGTCGGCAACGTCGGAGGCAGCTCAACTAAAATTCAAGCATTTTGCTTGATATTCTTACTATTCCTACTAAAGCTTTTGCTTTTAAATTACAGAGGAAGCAGGAAAAAAAACCTCCAAGTCTGCACAATCCACAGCCACTCAAAAAACTGCGCTGGTTTGCTGCTGCTGCTCAGACGCACTTCTAAGTACGCAATAGCGTTGGTGGCGAAGTCCAAGTACTTCACCAAAACTCCCTGTCGTTGCTGTGCTTCGCACCATACTTGCCAACGTCAGCCGGCAGCGCTGCTTGCCTGGCTCAAACGTCAACTTAACGTGAATAATTGTCTAAATCCCTACGACAAACACTTATTGTCCTGGATTAGCAGCCAAGTAAAAAATGGGAGAGCGCGCGGTGTTTTGTTGGGTGTGGGTGGCAGTTGGAATGTATACGATTCGACGAGGTGGGACACTGAAAATTGATGTAAAAACAGCATTGAGCATGAACAAATGAACGAATGTATTAAAGAGACACGGTGGTAGTTTAAATAGTTCTTCTGTAAAATGAAACATGGGACTAGATTTAACTCAATGAACATTTTGGAAGAATCGTTTACCGAAAAAATGTAACGAATAGTATAGTTAGAATAGATTTTGGAAGATTCGGACTTTAGAAATCTTGTTGTACATAAACTGTTCCTTTGATGTAAAACTTCATTTCAGCTTTTGTAAGATTACACTAAAGTATGCTTTTATAAACTAGTAACTAATAACACCTTCAACTCAACCAACTTTGACTGATAACCAAAAACGAAGATTTCTGTAGATTTCACTCCATACAGATCGGCTTTGAAATTTCATCTTAGCTTTGCTCAGAACTCTTTCTAAACAACCCTCGTTTAAAAAAAGTAAAACAGCTACAGTAAAATAAAAGAAAAACTTTTTCACTTCGCTTTTCTTTTCCCCATTGGCTTTGGGTTTTCCGTAGCTTTGCCGCAAATGCTTCGCACCCGATTTTCTTCCTTCACCATTTTTTTTTTGTTTGTTCCATTTTCATGCTTATATGAGAAGTTTAAAATTTTCTACATTTAGCTCTTGTTCCGAATGCACAGGCGGCACATTTGGTCAATGGAATTGCGGGCAGCATAGATTTGAAAGTAGACATAAAGACAAACAGACAGACAGACGTACGCCTCTTGGGACTTTTCTGCAGGTAGGACATTTTTTTTGTTTTGCTTCAGAGAAGTTTTCTTTTTTATACTTTCCTGTATAACTTTTACTCTGAAAATGTTTACTTTGCTTTCGTTCAATTAATTTGTGTGTGTGTTTGGGTAATTTTGCGTTATAGTAGCTTCCCACAAAAAAAAAAAAAAAGGATCTAGAAAAAAACTCTTTATCCGTAGAAGAAAAATGCTAAAACTTGCCTTGCTCGCACATTTAGCATGCATAAAGTCAGAGCCCGGGCGTGCAAACTTTTGCATTCGCCTAAAGTGTCTTCTTCGCCGTCGTCATCGTCATCGTCGTCACAGAAAGTTTGCACAAAATATTGAAATAGTTTGCACAAAAGTCAAATGATGCTCAACTCGTTGCGGTGCTGCCCACCCGTTCGATCCCCTTTAGCTTCTTATTGCCATACAGCTCATTGCTTGAAGCTGATGACGACTGATGCTGCTGCTTCAGCTTCTCAGCTGCTCTTTAGTTAAGTTTGTTAGCCGCCTCCGAAGCTACTTCTGCTCAGCATTAGGCCCGGACGTAGTCAAATTTTTTTGAAGGAGCGGTTAAAAAGCTAATTCGGCGCACCTAAAATTTCAAAATGTCATTTGCGTACAAATCTCTCACGAAAAATTGCACAAATAGTTCAAAGCGCACCAATTTTGTTTTTTTTTTTTTTTTTTTTTTGTGTTATTTGTGAAGTTAATGTGAAAGCTGACAGTATTAATCATATAAAATATATTTTGGAGCATTTGGTTTTGAATAATCGGATTATATATACAAAATATTCAAATAAATTAAGAGTACACACGACAGCTACGAAAAGTAAAGCAGACTGTAAAATGAAACATATTATTTCAGAATAATGTATTTTTATTAAAATGGAACTGCTCAAACTGCTTATAGTAGTTGAGCAACTTCGGAGCAACATATTGAATCGAAAAAATGTTGATTGTACTACTTAAAACTAAGTAATTAAAGGATTAATTTGATGTTTCCACTTTAATTTTTTTTAATGGAGTTTGTAAACATTGTCAGTAGTAATGGTTTACAGCCAAAATGTACATTCGAAGCGACTATGTTTTCTTAACTCAAAAACCACTTTGACAAATTTTTTTATGGACAGGTTTTCGAGATACTAAATTTTTCATTCGCTTCTTCTTATTTTCTTCTTAGTTTAAAATTTTAGCGCATAACTAGATTGGGAAACGTACAATTAGGTTGCCAAAAACATCATATTAAGAGTAATCCAACAGTCTAACATCGATTAAAATTGGTTCAGTAGTTAAAATGTAATAGGTCAAAATATATGAGAATTTTAGATTTAGATTGGACCACAAAAAAAATCTAAAGTGGATAAAAAAAAAACGATAATTCTCATATATTTTAAGCCATAAAACTTTTTATTACCTTTAAAATGAGGTTTTTTTGCGAACAAATTGGACGTTTTCAACTCGCGATATGTTCTAAAATGTGAAAAGAGAACAAGAAACGCGGTTTTTGGAGATTTTAATGCTTTTCAAATCTATTCTAAATGCTTGTCTAATCTATTCTACTTAAAAGCGTTTTAAGTCATGTGTACACCGCCCGGAATTTACGACATTTTAGCCTGTTTCTCCTAAACTAGCAGAGATGCGGTCTCAACATCCTAAGCCGTAGGAGTGATAGTTTGTGAGATATAGGGCCGGAACCAAAAATTGGTAATTAAACCGGTAGTTTCCGGTATTTTTGACATTTTAGCCTTTTTCTTCTTATGTAGCTAATGTCACAAGCATTTTTGTTTGTTGGGTGTATCTGCGTACATATGTATATAGTGTCACACGTTTCTTTGTCTATTGCACTTGATTCGTGGTATTTTTGTTTGTTAGCATAGTTAAGCAACTTTGTCGATTTAACTAATGAAGTATTTTACAATGTTCGTGCCTGGGTATAATTTGTTGTTGATTTATTTTCCTTAATATCGTGCATATTGCTAAATTTTTACTAGAAGTCGTGAGTACGCTTATTTAACTTGATTGATTTTTGCTTATCTGATTATGGTTCAAAAAAATAAGACTTTTACGCCGTTAGATAAAACTACATATTTGTACAATACTACCGGATATAGTAACATATGACAGCTCCAGTTTTTTGCTGAATTAAATAAAGTGACATTAAAGCAAAACAGCTGACAGAAAATTGTAGGAATTTAAATCTATAAAAAATATAGCGTATGATCATATACTGGAATCAAGTGTATGTAGAACAAGTCTAAAGAAAAAGGGAATATTTTCGAGCTTTTCTAAGAATCAGAAATAAAATTTTGCTTTTTAGTTAATCTCAAACTGAAATTGCTTGAAGAACTCGAATCGACAAAGATCAGAAAACCACTTAATACAAATTGCATTGTTTAAGCGGTTTGTTCACTTTTGAAAGTATCCAAAATGGGTTCTACACTTTTTATAAACTATGTCACTATCGTAGCATTTAGAAAATAGCAGAGTTTCTCAAAATATTTGCCTGATTTTTTCTGTTACAAATGGTTTACTTTGCTGTACAGCTCTAACAATCTAAAAAACTATTTTCATTTGTCTGTAACTTCATTTTTTCTACATCACGTAAATACCCTTATTATATTACCAATGGTGCTCAGCAAAGTGCTATGCTGTAAAGTTATAAATCAAGATACATCTGATTTTATAACAGATATTGATACTAAATTATATAACTTTACAGCGTAAGATATTGGCATAACTAGCATCAGAATTATGTTTTAAGGGTACTCACATAGAGAAAAGTGTGACATTTGTTTGCAACGCGATGAGTATAATGAAATGTAGTGTAATTTAAGTACAGTGTATAGTTTATTGCGTATCAAATTTGAACTTCTTTACGATACAAGAAAATGTTATGTGAGAAGTTTTATTTTATAAATGTAACATTTTGACAAAAACCATGTTTTATACTTTTCTCTATTATTCTAAAAGGCGTGAGTACCCATATTACTTACTTTGTTGTTTAAAATAAATGAAGCACAAAGATTTCATTTAGATTTATTTAACTTTAATTAGATAGAATCAAGTATCTTTCTTTACACCATACCGATTTTAGCGCCCTTTACAAACTACACCGCCTACAACACTCTCATCCGCTACTGCGCATCATTGTCATTGATGTTAAATGCCACTAGGAGTAGTTGTGTCTGTGGCAAAGAAAGTTTTCGATTTCATTTCTGATTTGAAATTAAAAGCGCGCAAATTTTGTGCTTGTAAAAAGTTTTTGGTATACAAAAATATGCAAATGCATAGTTTACAAAATGAACGAGAACGAGAACGAGAACGCGAACACTTGATTCATTTCATTTAGTATAGTATAGTATAGTTTAGTATAGTAGCAGATAGTAACTGGAACTACCAAGAGCAAGTTAAGAGTAAAGTTTCAATTTGCAGCTGAATTTGAATTTCAAGTATTTTTGTTAGGCTTAAAAGCGCAAGTGGAACATAATACAACGTATTGTAGTATATATCTACTTATTTTTAGCATATTGCATATCTTAAGCTAGCTTTGACCTTTTACTTTAGGGATTATACGAATTTGTCGCCACGAAACGCTTAAACCCAGAAAAAGGTTTCAATCAATAAGACAACAAACAACAAACAAAGCACAACGTTTTTCAATTAATCCGTTAAACTTGTGGATTTTCACGGCATTTCCGGTATTTTGTCATTTCCCAAGTAGTGTATGTATAAAATGGCAGCGCGTAGAAGTGAGCTAGAGCGAGCTAGAGCAAAGAAAAAAGGAAATGTAAAGCACACTGTGGCCGTCAGTTTTTGTCGCCTAAAGCAAACTTAATACATGTACATACACGTACATATATACTGACTGGTTTTGACTATTCAAGTCCTTTAAACCGAAACCAACCAGTCAAGCACTAACTTACACATGTGTATCTACGTATATAGTGCAAAATTTATTTTGCTTTCAATTTTGCTTACGAGTTTTGCTGTCAGTTTACGCTCAAATGAGCTCAGTTCAATTTAAAATGGTTCAGAACGCACAAAACTAGGTTAAGAGGTTGTTATCCTTATGCTGTTTTCGAAAATAGGTTTCATACGCTATGATGATGTTGTTGATGATGATGATGATGCTGATGATGATGCTGATGATGAGGATGTGCTACTCCGGCTCCTATACTAACATTATATCCGCTACAGACAAGTTGCGCCTCGATTATATACTCGACACAGCACAATACGACTCTGCGCCCTTTTTCCAGTATTTCCAGTGCTATGCCTTGGCTTTTTGCTATAATGCTGGCGGCATGTCTGCAGTCATAGACAACTGTAGCGTGTAGCTGTGAGATACTTTTCAACTGTGTGAGTGTAGCTATGTGCTTAGACCTAAATGCAGCAGCATAAACTGCACACACACACACATATATTATATTGCATATAAACATTGCACAACCGCACTCCTTCGCATAATCCTGCGCAAAATATGACCCACCATGGTCGCGGACGTCTAACGAAAAAGTGTTTGCATTCATAATTTTTTTTTTTTTTTTCGAGTAAAAAATTAAAATAACGACAGTAGCTTTTTTTTAGTATATATTTTCATTTTTTTATATACCTATAGTTTATATATATTTTTCTCGAGCACACTTGGCAATTATTTTTTCTTCGTTAGTTTCAGTTTGGCGGCAGATTAAATTTTTTTCAACTTAGTACGTATATTTTTCGTTTACACTGTTAATGGATTTTTGCACACTATACAAACATCGGTGCACCATAAAATAATTGTGAATTGATGTATGAACAAAGTGACCAGACTATCCGTTTATATACAATATACATACATATATATATATATATATATATATATATATATATATATATATATATATATATATATATATATATATATATATATATATATATATATATATATATATATATATATATATATATATATATATATATATATATATATATATATATATATATATATATATATCGATACATACTATATGCCTTTTATATGCCGCAATTCAATTTGCGCGCTTAATCGCTACATTTATACGTGTGCAATGTATCTTAAAAAAAATGATGTATCTCATTTTTTATTGTAAAATATATTATTTTTTACTGTTGTCGTAGTAAAATATTCATGCATATTGTATTTTAAGTTCGGTGTGCGCTATTGAGTCAGTTTAAGGCCTTAAGCGTTTACATGAAATGTAGTTTAAATGGCAAGCGTACTGCACTGTATTGTTTGCTAAGAAAAACATTTTATAATTACAATGGCATCCTGCAGCTTATGCACGTGAACCGAAACGTGTGTGTGTGTGTGTGTGTGAAGATCTCCCACTGAGCAAGATTCGGCATGCTATGATGACCACACATAAACAACCCTTTTGCACACGGTTATCAATTTAAATAGGTCTCATTAGGCAAGAAAACTGGCATTGAACCGGAAATTTATAATATATTTCAAACGATATCTTAAGTGCACACGCACACAATTATTCTTGCAAACTAATTCTTCGCTATCCGCTCTTAATGTGAGTATAAACAGCTCAACTAAGCTTAAACACACGCATTACAAATTATTTTGAAAACTGCTTAAAAAACAAACAAACAAATTTAGCGCGTTCAGCTGAACTAAACGCTGATTGATTAGTTTTTACTATTTGGTATTTTAACAAATAAACCAACGTCTAATACGTTTCTCACAGAATCGACAGTATGACGACTGTTGTCACTACGTTCAATGAAAAGATTCAACTGTCTAAGAATCAGCAAGTCAACGTGTTACGTGCATGTTAGCTAAGGTAGCTAAGACGTTTTAGAATAGCGCTTAGCGTTGTTGATCATAGTTTCAATTGCTGTTTTAGATGAAGAATTATATACAAGAAACTTAAAAACAAATGCTATTTATATTTTCATTTTATCTGTTGCATTAACTAACTCTTATTATACAAAAAAAAAAAAAAAAAGAACTAGCTAAGTTCGTAGGGAAAGCCCATGTTAAACTCTACAGTCAAATGCACTATACACTGTAGTTAGACAAGTAACTAGTCAGTAGTAACTGAGTTCCCTAGCACTAAGTGTCTTCTAAGTGCTAGGGAACGAACTCAACAACTAACAACATGGTGTTGCTATAGCCTAGATTTATTGGAGTCGATTCAATGGCTCATGAAAATCAAGCAGAGTTCGAAAATGACGAAGTTTTCAGTTTGTGGCGACCTCAAATTTATTTCTGTTAGTAAATATAATCCAGTTTTTAAATTTTTAAGTGCAGTATTATCAGAGAATATTCTTATAATTTGTCAACTACATACTTTGGAAAGTTATATAAGTAGTGATTTTAAGAGAATTGTATGAATTATCTAACAAATATATTAAGTCCTAGTTCAGTTCGAAGGCATAGTGCAGTATTTCAATTTTCATAGGTAAACTAATCGGTCATTTAGTTCAATTAGTTTACAAATTATTTATTTCACTGATTTATCATTTAGTTCACTTGTTATTCAAATGTATTATGTACATATTTCATTTATTTCAATGTATAAACAGTTCATTTAGTTCACTGTCCATCAAATTATTTTAGTCTTTTAGTTATAGGTGTTTATAGCCTTATAAGACAATTATAATCTTATAAATCATTGGGCATATTTGATTTAGAAGTCTTCTAGTTATTTTAGTTTAGCTATTTAGTTCTTCTAGTTCAGTAATTTGAGTCATGTATCATAGTACAATATAGTTCTGCGTACATTTATATATTATTTTTTCAATGATTTAGTTCCTTCAGTTCGTTCGTTCGTTCGTTCGTTCAATGCAATTATGTAGTTCAATTTAATGGAATTTAAAAGCCAATACACTTGCGTTTGAGCCAAATTTAGGAAAAAATAAATTTGTAGAAGTTTTTAAGTAATATTAATTTTCAAGTTAAAGGGCTCATACTAAATCTAAAATATGGAATTGACACATTTCTCTATATCGAATATGTATTAAAAAAAAGATCGATTGATTAGTTTGAAAGTTATAACAATAACTCCGAACCAAAGCATCTTCTTCAAGAGTATCTGACTCTGAAAAACAACCCGAAGCATATCTTCGGCACAGCTTCGGAGCTTTGCATCTACTTCAAGAGCATCTGAAATTAAACAAGAACGCGATTCACGTCAGGTTTTGAAGCATGAAAACTGCGAATTGACAGCTAAATTAGAGGGGTGAGTACTCGGGTTGAACTATATGTCGCAAATGGATGAGATTTGGTATACTTCTGGACCGAAATTGAGCCGGACTGGTGGATTTAAACCGAGCCGGCAAACCGAATCGGTTCGGTTCTTCTTATTAAGTTGGCTGTTACTGTTACATTAACATGCATGCCAAGTTTGAGCGCGATGCGATAATTAGTCTATGTTTGACAGCTGCTTGTTTACAACGCGAAAAGTTTGTATGGCGATTTTTAACATGGAAAAAAAAATTGAACAATGAGTTTGCTTGAACTTTGTGTTTCGAATGGAATGCAAGTCGTCCATCCATCTCTGTTAACGACAAAAACATCGAAAAAGTGATGGAAATTGTGCTCGAAAATCGTCGTATTGGCATTTGAAAGATAGCAGAGACACTCAACATCTATTATGGCTCGACTCAACACATTTTGGTTAATGTTTTGGATGTGAAACGCGTCGCCGCCAGACCTGAAGACCAAACGAACTGAATTTGTTGGACTTTTTGGCCAAACATGAAACAAAAGTCATCGCACGTATCAGCGGCGTATAACAAGTGTATGGAATATTGGATTAACCGTTGACATGCTTGTATTGACTCAAAAGGAGCCTATTTTGAAGGCGGCAATAAAGATTGGTATTAAAATGCATAAAAATGTTTATTTTTTAACCAGTCCGGGCCAATTTTGATCTGAACGTAGTATGTGTAAGTGGCTCTGGAAAGAATTGTGAGTGCCACGCCTCCATATGAGAGAAAATTCATTAAATGGCGTATCCGCGTACGCTAGTAGTGCTTTTATAATATTTCAAGTAAAGCTTATGTATCTCAACCATACGACCAAAAAAAAAAAAAACAACTAATCCTATTTAAACTATGGTCACTCTACAAAGTGTTTAGTAATTCATTTATATGCATACATTTACTTCTCCCTTAAGCAAAGCACGTATTTTAAAAGCATTTTACTCTAATTCAACACACCTAGATCAACTATGGAAATAAGTATTATAAAATTGATGCTAGAGAGAGTTGACGCTTTTTTCTATATAAATATATATATATATATATATATATATATATATATATATATATATATATATATATATATATATATATATATATATATATATATATATATATATATATATTTATATTTTTTTACCCCAAAAACGCACTCATGCGGCATCCAATTACTGTGCGCAAATACTTAAATTTCACAGTGAAATAAATTTTGCCCTAAATTTCTGGAATCAAAAAACGCACTTAATGCAGCAAAAAACAAAAAAAGCAGCATATTCTCTACATATATTATGCATATGTACATAATTATGCTAAAATTGCGAGAAGTTATTGTACAAAAAAAAAATGAACTAAACAAAAATTAACATTTTAAATAATATCGAAATTATGTGCTCCAATATTCAATTAATTTAGCTATAAGTTATTTTTTTGCAATTTATATTTTACAAAAGCCAACATTTTACGATTATGATTCGGTTTTTGTAAATTAGATTTTATAACTCTGTGTTTAGCATTAGAAACTACCCAGTTGCGCAGATATGTGCAAACGATAACGCAAGCGAATGTTTTTTCGTATCTTTTACGTACAAAACTAACGTAACGCAAGTGATTCGCAGGCACTAAAGCACTGGTACTGCATGAATAACTCTGTCAAACGTTTACTGTCGGCCATCGAGCAAACGAACGAGCCAGCAGCCTTTTCAAATCAACTGACTTATTTGTCAGTCGATCGTCTAGCTTGTTCAGCTCAATTGTCTCATTCTGACAAAACCATTTTCAACTAATATCAAATGAATTTCAAGCAAACAAAACAGTGACTAGCTTGCACACCTATGACCTGATATGCTGCATGTATGGCTGTACATGTGTACATTGTGTACTCTACTTGTAAAACCGGTATATATAAAACTGAAGTCATCAAAATATATTTGGTTACTTGATTATATTTTGCAGTCATTTAGTTAGTCGCAAGGGTGTCGAAGTCTTGATACGAAAGCACTGTTTAAATGCTCAATCAAATCGAAAACATTGAACACCTACGAGTCATAAATAGAGTTCGATTGAGCAAGAAACCGTTTTCAATCAGTCAGCGAGTTAGTCATGCAGGACTTAGTTGCTCAGTTTGTGGCAGCAATTGATTCGCTTGCCATATTGCGCAAATCTTTGCTTTCGGAACACCTGCGGAAATTTTGCGCGAATTTCAAGTTGATATTGACGTTTTCCATACAAATGCATAAAAGTGAACTGTTGGTTTATATGGCATTACCTCAAAAAGTGGGTGGGACACGCCCATTTTTATATGCATATGAAGCGGTTGTCCACCACATTGCATTTCAACCTAATATTGACTTTAATAAAGAAGTTTTCTTACAAAAAGTCAAAAGTGGGCAGTAGGTTTGTATGCGAGCTACCCCAAATAGTGGGCGGGTTCCACCCATTAATGTATATGTCAAGCATCCGTCTACTCTAAGTTACTATATCAATTATTAAGTTGATATTGACTACAATTAAAATGTTTTCAATACAAAAAGTCAAAAGTGGGCGGTGAGTTTGTATGGGGCTACCCCAAAATGTGGGCGTGGCGGTTCAATCTTGACACTCTATTAAACTGGAATAAAAAGAAGTATACGTGCAAAATTTCAACTGGATTGCATAAAAATTAGTCCCCAAAAAATGCGCAACAACATACAGACGGATAGACAGACAGACGGACATGGCTAGATCGATCCGTCGTGCTAATTAAGAATATATATACTTTATGGGGTCTACGATGGCTCCTTTAATGCGTTAGAAACTTTCAGATAAATTGATAATACCATTTCACACTATGTGTGAATGGTATAAAAATGGAAGTATGTATGTAGTTGCCCTATAGACTCCGAAACCGCTCAACCGATTTTGATCAAATTTTATGGCAATATTCAAAATAGTCCCGTGGGTGATGCTGTGCAGTTTCGTTGCGATTGGATAAACAGAAAATTTTTTGGATTTTTTAGATTTTCCTTCCATTTCTTTCTTTTTTTTTTTTGTTTCAATAAGAAGAATCATGTGGAAGGGGGAAGGAGTGGAAGGGGGAAGAAGTGGAAGGGGGAAGGAGTGGAAGGGGGAAGGAGTGGCAACAAAATATTGATAAACCAAAAACATATTGTGAAAACAAAAATATTGATTCTACAAAAATAAAAAAATAATTGGGACAGGTTTGCATGGGGTTAACCCTTACAGTTGTCGGCCTATATGGATTATTTCGTAACGATCCACATAAGAGACTCCAAATTTCTTATTTCTAGCTTCATAAGGAGCAAAAAGAAAACATTTCGTACAAAAACAAAAAAATGGAGGGCAAGTTTGTGTGTGTGCTATTCCTTGTAGTAGCCCCATTTGGACCTATGCGGTATATGTTATTAGGATTTACTTATATCTACTTATTTGGTCTATATCGATTGGTCTTCTGATGCTGAACAAGAATATATACAGAATACATAATGAGAACATATACAGGGTATGAAAAACAAACAACCACTTCCGTGGAACTCCTAGCCAGCGAAGCCATACATTTCATCTGTTTGATGTACTCTTCAATAATTCCAATTATTTCTAGTCTTTTATTGCTAAGACTAGGTTAGAATTATAGAACTTAAACTTGAAACTAAATGCGAATTATATGCAGCATTAGCAAAGCAGAAGGTACAAAATGTATATCGCGCATTCTTTGCCTAAGTCGAATGTTCGCTTGCATGGGTCGCTTGTGGTCAATTTGGTATTTATAGATAGTAACTATCTATCTATCTATATGCAATGCATGTGCACCACTATGTAAACAGCACGAAACTCATTTTATACCATTTAATTTTTACTGTTTTTTTTTTCGAATATTGGTAGCACTTGTGCATATATTTAAGTTTTTATACATACTATTTTTTTTTTTTTAAGAATATATTTTATATTTTTATCTTATTTGAAATTGGCTACGGAAGCTGTTGCGGATGTTACTCGTAGAACAAATTCAACTGCTGCTCTATTAGTACTCAATGCTAGTCCTTTTACTAAATGATTACACTTAAGTTGATTTGCATATATTTTAACATTTCCTTTTCATACAACGAGGATCCTGGCTGCTACTACTGCTCCTCCTGATGATGATGATGATGATGTCAACTTGTGTTGTTCTGTGCATGCAGCGACATGTTAAGGTAAAAGGACGCGTTTCGCTTCGTTTGCGTATAAATGTATGCACGTACATGTGTGTGTGCTTGTGCGTGCGTACAAAAGGATTATTAAGGAGCTTCATATGTAAATGAAATCCAAATGCATACAAACACACACACACACAGACAGACACAGACACACATGTCTATAAAGATTCATGCAAATACATACAGGGTGACAAAGACATGCGCCGCGCAAGGACACATAAGATACACCGTGAGATAGAACAGGACATCGTATACGCGATAACCTGGCAGGCAAGCAGCCACACTTTGAAAAACAGCATCCAACCGTAGCAGCGACCTACATATATAGGAGTACATACATATATACCAAGGTAGATAATGTTTTACCTTTATGAAAAAGCAGCTCAAAATGCGCACCAGACTTACTGAATGAATGAATGAAGGAATGAACAAATGAGTCCTTTTTACATACTGTACGCATGTTGTAAATGGGCATATTAAATTTGTATAAGTGTGTGTAACAGTGTAAAGAAGGCGTGGTCGATTCAATAAGTTGTATAAATAAACTTGATCAGTATTTAAAGTCAAGTTGATTTAGACATGTCCGTCTGTCAGTTCTCAGATCCTCCAAGCTTCTTTATGAACATACTTGCATATTTTTAAACTCTTCTAATTTCTTAACAGATCTAAGTTTTTGTATGTAAAACAACGCACAGTGCATTATTTTAGGATGCTGCGGTGTACATTGTTGTCAGTCGTTATTTCTGTGTGTATCTAGTGCACGAGTGGAGTCAAAACTGCAAAACGAATGCGTACATATTAATATGAATCGCAATGTATAGTATGATTCATTCTATACAATTATAATGTATCGTGTGATATTGTCTCATACTGACTCATTTTGATACTATCTAGAATGCATAAGCAATCCATAGTAGTGAGCCAAAAGAAAGAAATCAATGTATAAATGAATGCTGCGACAATGATTCATATGATTCAAAGATTTTTAATAAGTTACAACAAATTTTGTTTGTTACCGATAGGTGCGGCTGTGGAAGAACGAATATATTTGACCAGCCAGCAGGCCGAATATAAATGCAGTAACAAAATACAAGCGCAGTGATTCACATGAGTCATTTCTTTCTAACCACTCATTCACAATCATTCAAAGGTGATAGAGTGTAGAACTATTTCATGTTAAGTCTAAGTAACTCACATTGTATAAGTAAAGATACCTGAAGCACATCACAGTGATACACACGAGTGATTACATTCCAAGCACTCATTTAGAGTCATACGTTTGAAAACAGTATACCCGTATATAAACTCGTTTTATGCTATGCATCATTGAGCCATATTATAGAATCATACTGATTGGCATGAGTCATTATTTCACAGCCATTCATTTAGAGTTATTCGTTTGAAATGAGTGTAGAACTGTATATAAACTCGTTCTATGACATGCCCCAGTGAAACATATCATATTATAGTATGTAGATAATTGAAACATGATTCATTCTTATTCCTCATTCAGACTTATTCATTTTGCAGACAATTGAAACTCAATAATTCACTTGAGTCATTAGTATGCAGCCACTCAGTCAGACTTGTTCATTTGAAAAGAGTGTGGAACTGTGCATGAATTCGTTTTAAATTATATCGCAGTGAGTTATATTTATGAACACAGATGATTCTAAACAGAATCATAGTGCGCGTATGATTATTCCATTTTAGACTAAATTTAGCTGCGCGTGCAGTGTATTAAAGTTTCGGTGCTACTCAAGTTATTTTCTTCTCTTCCTCTCTCTGTCTCACTCTCTCTATATATATCCTTCTCTCTTCATACTCGTGCGTTTGTGTAAAAGAACGGGTAGAATAGCATACGAATGCGTTTCGTAATTTATGCTTAAGATAAAGTCCTTGAATAAATACATGGAAAATCCTTTGAAATTGAAATTAAATACGAATATCATTTTTTAAAAGGCACACACACACGCAACACACAAACGGAAAGACAGACAATCCGACAGACAGACAGACGGACAGGCAGACAATCAAATATATAAAAAGATATTCTGAAATGAAATTAACATTCGTTCTCCTCTTATTTTAGGCAAATTAAATAGCTTTTTGTTGTTGTTGTGTTTTGAATAGAAAACTTGTGAGCCTTAATACTACCAATTTTGTTTATGTTTGCACGCAAACTCAACGCATCGATACAAGTGTTCCTTGCACATTTTTCCCAGACACATTTGTTTTTACACATAATACCTTTGAATAGCTTTTCTCTAGTTTTATATAGAACAATCTAATCCTGCATACTAACCGCACAACCAAAACCAGAAGTACTTTTGTACGATAGATCCTGCGCGTACCGGATTGCTTTTATATTGTATAGAGGAGTATTTTGTTTTGTCTGCATAATAGTCAAATTGTATCTTCTTTTTTGTTTTCTTTTTTTTTCTTGTGCTACGAGTATTTTATTTAGAATTTTAGTTATTTGTCTGTGCGGTTTATTGGCTGGCATACCTTTGCATACACTTGTAGATACATTTATATTGTTGATGTGTGGGGCAATTGTTTTTCATTGCTAGCAAACTAATGTCAATGTGGCCAATGGTATAACAATAGCTGCAACATTCACTGAAATAAAACTAAGTACTAAATGTGTTAGAAGTGAGCGTATCAATTTCGATATAGACGAAGTTTTTAAGCGCTACACTGCATATGTTGCAGCAGCATTTGTAGCTATAATGAGTCTAATGTTATTGCCACTGAAGACAGCGTAATGTAATCTATTCCTATGAACATGTGCATAAGCATTTTACTCCTTTTTATATATTTTACCTACACCAATCTTTATATATTCAAATCGAACTTTATGTTTAGTTATGGTAATGAACACTGCAACAGTAAATAGCAGAGTCAAGAAGATCATGGAGGTAAATCAAGCAATGAAATGCGCGCCAAATATCGAATAGACTAGAAAATAGCACTTTGATTATAAGTAAGTATAAATCGCAGACAAACTTGTCGTTTATGTTTCTTCTCCTTTAATTCGGATAAAGGTTTTATATGGGAAAAACCGGTATTTCGCTTAAGAAATTTTACCTGGTATAAATGGTGCAAAAACAAAGCAAGAATAAAAATCCCTGTTTAAAAAATCTTCAGATACTCAAGAAGAATGTGTATCAGCTACTATATAACTCGTCTTCAGTTTCATTATCTTTCAGTGGAAATGAAGATTTTTGATTTGCTATTTTTATTTTGATTTAACAAAACAATACAAACATTAAACACTCAAGGCGTCCGTCGGTTTTAAAAAAAAAAAAAAAACACTTACAAAAAGAAAAATGTAACTTAACCGCGCTAATGAAGATTTTGTACAAGTAAACTTTATTCAGCTCGACATTATCAAAGAATTAGACCAAGATGCAGTTCACTGGAATAAATTTAAGCTGTAAAGATCAGCTCTGAATAGTAAGTAAAGCAGTACGAAATTTTTCAGCAGGTTTAAGACTCTTAAAGTTAATCTCTTATTCAGCATTGTGTTTACTCTGAACTCCAATTTGTCAACAATTTTGACTTCTTGAGCTTCAAAAGAGCAGCTGACTGCTCAAGAACATCAAGCGAAAATTGGAGCACAGGAAACAGATCTTCTCAAGAGTAGAGTAGAACCTGTGAGGTCCATCCTAACGGAAACGAGCACTGCGACATAAGGTGTTGTCTTTTGTACACTAAACCCGTCTTGAGTAGCAAGCTAAAATAAACATTTTTGAATGAATAGCTCAACCACTGCATAATTCGAAACCTGTATATTCTCCAAGCCAAGCAGTAGCATCCAAGTTGCCTCCTCTATGCAACAACCGAGATGTACAGAAACTGTACTTACACTTCAACTCATGTATGCATCTCTATGAATTATTGGACTAAGCGAACCTCTGTCACAGACTAGTAGCAGATATTATTTAATGCGGTCGTGCTCTTCTTTGTGCATAAAGCTTCTGCAGAAATTAGGTTGAAGAGCCTGTAGGTGTTTTGCGTATCTCCTAAACAATATATGAACTGTTACTATACAGTTATTGCGGAGCACGAAACACGTGTCTCACCAGCTATTGTTGCTTTTCATTAGTACAAAACTGTTATCAATGTATTGAGCTCGATTCAGCCAGCAAAACTCATATATTCATATAATAATAAGGCCACTAAACATTTTCCTTTAGAATACAAACACTCTTAGTTCACCTTTATTTTCAAACACTTGAGCGAACTTTAATTTGAAGAAGTCATTTTAATGCTTAGTGTATTACATACCAATTCTCTTTTTTCAATTAAAGTGTACACAAAATGAGTACAAATATTTAAAATTTTCATTTTCATAGCTGATTGCCATATTAAATTAATTTCATAGTCATAGACGTAAGCCAAACCTTTTATTCAATTTGAATTTTCATTCTTAATTTTCATTTTTCGGTTACATTCATTTCGATTCGATTCGATTGGATTCGTATGCATTTGCATAGCTTGTTGCAATATTAGATATGTCCGTCGTCCAGGTGACTTGAACTATTGCTGCTGCAAGTTGTCTGTTGCACTTTATACTGCATGCGGTATGCGGCATGCGGCATGCGGCAGTAAGCATCTAGTTCTACTAGTACGTGAAGTACTCTACATGGATTTGTTGTTATTGCTGCCAGTGCCATTTTTGGGCCAATTGCAGCTATTAAGCAATTTTTATTGGCATTTTACTTTGACTTTGGCTCTCAATACGATTTAACATGGTTTGGTTTTCCATGTATCTTGTAACTTGTTCGATTATGTACGAGGGCAATATGATAAGTATGCGTAGTAACTTATCAGCTATCATTAGTTAATAGACAACGGGTAAGTTTTAGAACAATCTGCATCATTAAGTATACGTTTGACAGGCTTTGAAATCAGATATGAAAGGCAGACAGATGAACAGAAATCAGAAAATTGGCACAACGATGCGACCAAAGAGAACCACAGTTTGTTAACTGATGTGCTGCAATGGATTCATATTTTATGCATGTTCGTGCAACGACGCAAAAACTTGACAATCACATGTTTGTGTTTGAGTTAAATTTCAACACCGAGCTGCTTTCTGTCCGTCTGTCTGCCTTTCATATCTACTATCAATGGCTGTCAAAAACACAAACTTAATGTTGCAGTTTGGTTACTTCAATGACTATCCTCAAATCAATACAATAACTCAAATTCTAAAAAGCCATTGACTTAGTAAATTGCCCTCGTATCTCTTTGTAACTCATTCACTACATCTTTAGCATTTACCTTGGATTCTTTATAAACGTTAGGTATTATTTTGTTCGATTGCATTCGATTTGTTTATTATTTATTTAATGTGAAATTAAATGCAATTTAAATTTGAAACGTGTGGCATGGCATTCGTCTTACATTGAAATTAATATTTATTTGCAATATTTTTCAGTTGTAAATTACATGTGTCGCTCGTTTATCTTTTCTAAGATTTTTCAATTGTTCACTTTTATTGCAAATAAGATTTGTTTTCGAATTTACTTGGCAGCATATTGCATGAAATTTGATTGTTCTCCAAATTTTGTATTTATTTTTGTTGTTAAACATTTAGCATTGGTGTTGCTTATGTATAGAGTAGGTTTTTTTTTTGTTTTTATGGAAACAGGTGAATTATTTAGAATTAAGCTTAAAATCACACAACTTCATAGAAATAGAGCTATATAATTTCAGTTCTTAGAATTCACATGTATGTGTAAATAAATAAAATCATGCTACAGTTGGATTTATTCATGTCAGTTCTTTTGAAAGTCTGGTTTAGTGTAGAGAAGATTCAATTACACTTTAAGAAAAAGTGTACAATTTAAATTGATCAAGAAACAGTTTGGCTTGAAAATATCAGACCGTTTCAGTTTAGAAATAGATAGTATAATCGATCGATATAAGATCTACGTTGGCTATAATAACTTCTCTTATAATTGCCAGCGATAAACTTAAAGATAGTCACACAATAAAAATATATTACCTCGTAAATAAATTCAAGATAGTAATAGAGTATTAAGAATATACATATCTACGCAGTAAAATCTCAAACTATAAAGTTTCACATAAGCATGAAACCATGGAACAGTTTTTCAATACAAATAATCGAATCAGAGTATTTCTGTAGGTCAAGCTGCACTACTTCAATATATCAAAATTTCATAAAGTTGATCTGCGTATTGATAAGGATACTCAAAATATCCAAAAATGAAAACTCTATCTCTTATAATATCCAACATAATGTTATTCACACATACGAAAGACAGACAGACGGACATAGCTATATTGATTCGACTTTTAATGCTGATCATG
This sequence comes from Leucophenga montana, assembly GCA_035044765.1. Taxonomy (NCBI): domain Eukaryota; kingdom Metazoa; phylum Arthropoda; class Insecta; order Diptera; family Drosophilidae; genus Leucophenga; species Leucophenga montana. The sequence goes on along the minus strand of JAWNNQ010001689.1, from coordinate 186,277 downwards.
AATATGTTTACAATACTTTATGGGTTCGACTATGACGAAGAAGACTCAATTGCGTTGAACGGGACAGACAGTTGAAGAATTGAATCGTGTTAAGCGATAATTCACGGTAATTCACCAAACTCTGAGCAGCAATCATTGTTTCTAATGAGAACTCGTTTACTGAAATACTCGAGCATGTGGCTGCCATAGGATCTTAATTATGCTAATTCAGTACTCGTGCAAAAAAGGGACACATTTGTCACTCTCACATTATTGTCCCTAAAAGAGTCTATTGGCTCTTCAACTGCCTCGTGATATACTAATTTGGTAACATCTGTTGGCATAACGAGTAGAAACAACATTCGTGAGTATGACATGCTTGGAATATAGATACTAAATTCAGACGGTATTCATGTTTCATTTGTAAGCAACTAGTAGCATTCCTTAGAGCGCTATTCTAACCGCTTTACAGGCATTGCCATTGTGTATTACTACTGAGTTAAAGTGAAGAAAATTAAGAAAAGATCGTCCAATAGCTTGTAATAATTATCTTCTTATCATTACCAAAAGATGTCACAACAAGCGCTTTCAGCACATTATTTCTTGACTATTCATGAATATGCATCTTGATGAAGTGACCCGACAATATAATCAAGTCATTGAAAGCTGTACCAAGTATCGTCGGATACGGAACTGTCCAAATATTCAAGTCCCCTGCAAAAACGAATTAGCCCATTCGTCGTTGTTATAGTTTTTCTTTCACATTCAATATTTTTGATTACAAATTAGATGAGAATGCTAGACTGCTTAATTAATAGCGTAAAAACTGTAAAAATTCGTTTACTATCAGATTTTCCGCTAAAATAAGACTAAAGTTAGCGGGCAACTTTTTTTAAACTTATTCTTTTTTTTCAACAGGAGCAGTTTCTAAGTCATACTGTGCCACAATTATGTCAGCTGTATACACGAAAGTAGCAAACAAATTCAAACAGGTAAGTCGAAACCTCAAAGTTTAAATGATTTAGAGCACTTGCTATCGAAATCTCGAAGCTTTACCACAAAGTTTGATTATTTTAGACAAATCTTTTATTAAATATATATAAAAAATGAACAAATAGTATTTCTCGATTATAATTTGATTTATTATTTTTGTTTCTATAAATTGAACTGTTAAATTTATTAATTTCATTAAAATTTCTTAAGCTCTAAAAAGCAAATCGAATGTATAGCTTAGTATCAAATATATCTCTGTTTGTTTTCAATGCATTTTTTGCACAAATTGATTGAAATTTTATACAAACACCGACGGCAAATTCTAGTTACAACTTTCAGCTTCATAAAAAAATATGAAAGCAAACAGATTTTCTTAAATTTAAGCAATATTTTGCAGCTCATACTCACCTGCAGATGTAAGAAAAACATATAAACTGAAAGCAATTGCAGCTTATGCTTGAATCTTAAATAAAAGTATATCATTTGTATATATAAAAAAAATAAATAAAACTTTTATAACGCAATAAAACTAAATGTCTCTACGAAAATTGCCACCACAGACAACGCACACGGACGAAACTCATAGATACAACGACTACTATTTCCAATAACATAATGCTCTAAAATCCGCTTAATACGATTGCACGGTAAATATGTTCGCATATTTCACAAAAAAAAAAAAATATTACTAGAAAGAGGAACCGGTGGGATAGAAAAATCAGTGACCTACTAGATACATCAAGCAGTCGTTGAGTCCTTGCAGCAAACTGTTGCCTACCTTTAGAAGACGAAATGCGTTCAATGTATCTACAAAAACTAAATATTTAACTGCAATGAAATATAAGCTAAAAATTGTTGCAAGAAAAATAAATGAATGTATGTATAGGGTGTTTCTTTTGTAGAGGTTATATTTTCCGTTAGAGACTCAACTGTCATAAATTGGTCAGATCTGTGAGCGTCCATTTTACAATCGAGATAATCGTCCATCATAGAGCACCATCATAGAGCATAGTATTGAAGAGGACCCAAATGAGTCGTTCCGTCATTGGAGCTGTGTGCATCCGCAGCGGGTGTAAGAATTGAAACCGAATGACCATCGTTTGCACCATACGTTCGATCAATGCACTGAAAATCAACTGGAAGTCAACCTACTTTTTTCTTACAATATTCTATATTCAGTGATGAGGCTCATTTTTGCCTCAATGGTCATGCCAATAGGCCAACGTTTCGCATTTGGATTGAAGAAAATTCATGAGAGATTCTCAAACTACCGTTATATTCACAAAACATCACTGTTTGGTGCGTTTTATGGGCCGATTAAATCATTGGTCTTACTACTGATTTAACGTGCAGCCTGGCGAGAACTTTAGCTGTAGAGTCATGCCAATACACGAAAAAGTGATCGCAAATTGAACTTGCAGAACTCAACAATAACAAAGCCAATTTTGATCAGTTTGAGGTTATGTAAACTCAGTACTTTAATTCAATTAAAAGTTCTACAGCTCTGAAAAAAAAACACCTTTTATATAGAAATTTCTATACAGCGCAGCAATGTTTCGATCTATCAATTCATAGTAAACTGAAGTAGACCGACCGACCGACCATCCGACCGACCGACCGACCATCCGACCGACCGACCGACCGACCGACCGATTCAGAGTGGCAATAAATCTACATCAGATAGTTCTGCACCTATAGTATCTACGAGTAGTGTATTTATTTACTGCTAGACTGAAGTTGCTTTTTTACTCAACCCGGACGCTTCATATTTTATTTGCGCAAATATTTTCCAAATGCGATTTTTGTTTGCAGCATTGAAAAATAAAAATTGCGTTGCGCTGCGCTGCGCCGGTAAGTTGTATCTGATGTATGAGGATGTATCTGCGAAGTATGAGCAAAATGCTGCTGCAAAATGCAAGTTATACTAAAATATTTATGACCAAGCAACCTACACACACAGACACACACACACACACACACACAGCCATATTTATATATCGTACATAAATTTATAGATATTTCAATATTTGAATAGAATACGACAAAAGAAAAAGAAACAAAAACAAACTGAATGAATGAAAGCAGCAATGGCGCGTAGATACTTGTCGATTGTTTATATTATTGCAACTTTTATGCATTCACATTTTGCCACTTGAATTTATTTATTTTTGGCATTTTTTTCCGTTCAGTGTACAGTTTATATCATTTTGTCATTCAAATAAAAAATAAATTTTTGTCGATTTTCGCCAAAAAAAAGAGACAAAAAAGGAGCGCAATTCATTGATATTGCTATGCAAAAATTAAAGGCTCGGAATGGAGTTGTTAAAACGAGAGTGGTTCGGATATGTTTCCGAAAACACTTTTATCTCAATTTTTATGAGTAACTTAATATGCGGCATTTAACGTCATATTATTGGGCACAAATGTGAGATTTTACACAATTTTTTGTTGATTTTTTGTGCAATTAAGACTTTATTGTGCAAAAAAAAAAATGGTACAATGTGTATTGTGGAAAGTATTTTTCTACATTCTGTGCATTTAGTTTAAGGTTATTCCAAGAATTTATACAATTTTTTGCTTCCTCGTAATGCTGGAAATGCTGCTCAGGAAATTCATGCGTCATCAAATTAAATTAGTGCTAATCTGCATGTGTAATGTCTGGAGAATAGAGTGGTTGGGATGGAACCTTTTCCTGTTGCGCTGTTCTGGAACATCTGATCAAGCGTTCTCAGGCTGAAGAACAACTTCATTGTCTCTGTGTTAGTATTTCTTTTAATTTACGGCTCAAACGTATTATTTGTAGTCAGCGATCTTCCGTGATGGTTTCTCGTTGATCTGAACAACTCATAATACCCCACCCAATTCTTGTATAGCTGATTCCAACAAATACAGATTTTACCCCGTGCGCCGCTTTTCGTATTGTTTGGATTCGGTCTCGATAAAATGGTCCGATTTGAATTCACTTGTAATTGGCGCTATGAAATTCATATTCTCAAGTTCTTGTAAATTGTGAAATTGTTCTTAAAGTGAAATACGAACCATTTTAACGAAACCGATTCCGAACAGTTTATACGGATTCGAAACCGGAGTTTCGAACCTTGCATATTCGACTCTTGCATTGATGTTAATGCATGATGTTGCCTGTACCGTGAGCTCTTACGTTTTTAATCAACGCAATTCAAACACTTTTTATCGCGTTTAAAAATTTGTTGCCGCTGTTGTCTTTACAGCAAAGGTTCACAGCAAAAAAAGGATTTTGCAACTTCTTTTCGTGGTTTACATGGATCATACATCATACAGTAATGACTCCAATTCTTCCTCTTCCAATTTTTTTGAATGCAAAGTTCGTTCTTTTTCCTAAGTGAAGTTAAAGAATTAGAGATATTACAGCATGAAAAACCACGTGAAACACGAGAAGAATTTTTGGAACGAAATAAAGCGATAAATAATCTCAAGTTTTGATCAAACGTGTTTTGTCTCCAGTAAGATGGGCCGTGGAGAGAGAGCGAAAAAGTAGACTTCAATGGTTTTTAATGGTAAGGACTGCTTTTCGAAAATGCAGAAAACTTACGATGAAGTATTCTACTATATACTCATGCTCAAGGCAGGCACATGCTCTGCAGAATCTTTAGTAAAGAAAAATTAAATCTCTTAGAAGAAAGAGAACTTTTTCCATATGAATCTGACACAAAACTTATTGCAATGCGAATACTTTTTGACTTGCATCGCCACTGTTTGCTGAGGTTATCCAAATAATTAGCTATCGAGCTCACTAATGCTATGATGCTAATTGCTATGGAGATGCATTGATAAGACAATTACGTCATCTTATTACCTATGTCCAGTTACTTAAAAAATGGCAAATAGGAACATCCTCTAACGAATTTGATAAGTACAATAACAAAAACAGTTTTTTGTGCTCTTACACAGAGTTTAAATCGACAATTCTGTACTGACCGTGCGTTTGCTTCGGCTTATTTTATCACACGGTGGAACACACTTTACTTAAAGTACATGTTTATGCTGTGTTGGAGGTCTGACATGTATCGTTTATAATTTTTATTGCCTTCTTTCGGTTGACACGATTAATTCTAGGAGACACAAAGTTTTAATGTAAAGTCCGGAGATGTGAAGATAGAGCTACGGAACTTATATCTGCCACCATTCAAGAGCTTCGGTCCTAGGTATTTCTTGGTTATTCTTGGCGATTTCCATGTTCACTATGCAATGTGGTTCTCGATTCTGGGAAATATTTCAAGGGGAAAAAGCATGTCTCTATAAAAGCGAACGGTTAACATCAGGTTTTTTCACTATTCCTTCATGTAGAAGAATGCTCATGCAGTCAAGTCCGATTAAATTTATCATACCAAATTCCAATTGATGTAAGGTAATTAATGTTGGAAGATTTAAAGAGCATGAAGAGCTTAGGGTGAAGTGTTACTCATTGCAACAATGTTGTCTAAAAATATGTTACGCTAAAGCCTGCTCAGTAGAATTTTTTAGCACAGAGTTCTACGACGACAGACTACTGAGGTTTTTTTTTTGTAAATTTCCTTTAATAAATAAAAAGTTACTTAAGACTACCCTCGCGCCATATCTATCAATGAATGAATGGCGGCGAACTATAGAATGAACAAAAAACGCACTCATACGCATGGCGTTATGCAGTGGCACCGCAAACATTATTAACCTTTAAAGTGAGAGAGAAAGAATAATAATACACAATACAATAAAAGGAGTCAAATGGACGGCATCGATTGAAGTTTTCAACACAAAAGCAACTCGAATTCACAATAAAAACAACAACTAAAACTACAATAACAATAACAAAACAAGGACAAAGTAAGCAACATGCTTGCCTATCATCCGCTTGCCCACCTTGCAACCTGCACTTTATGCTTCATAGCTTCAAAATATATTTGGCAAGTAATGGATTGCACTTAACATGCCACACACTAACCACAACAGCCACAAGCACTGCAGCAGCATTATGACGGCAGCAACACCGACGGATAGCAGGGGCTACAAAGCAGCCTAACCTTACCAGCCATACAGCCAGCCAGCCAGCCAGCATAGATGAGCCGGCATAGCTTAAACAGAAATACTGAGACTGGTTAGCAGGCGCCTAGCTGATTTTGCTGCATGCTTTATGCGTCGAAATATGCAGTTAAGGACGGTTTTAATAGTTACTTAAATTTATTTTTTAAGTTAAATAATTTATTATGATTGATTAGTAATCGACTAAAGAAGTACTTGTTTGTTACAGTTAAAATGGTTTTTGGAGCTATTGCAATAATAGGCCGAATCGTCAATAATGAAGTAACATTTTAATTTTTAGTCATATTCCTTGGAAACGATTTTTTACCGTCGGCAATTCTTATTCGTCACAGAACTGACCAAAATAATTCGTAAAGAAATCAAAATTCTCGTACAAAAGATGAATTTTGATAGACATTTTTCTACATAGTTGTAAGCAACATCCACAAAGTTTTGTTTAATCTATAAGAAAGTTTTTATCATGCCGAAATCAATGAAATCGTTTATAATATACATGTAATGAACCTGCTCAAACGCGAAAAACTCTACACGGATTAAGCTAGCACCTTGAATGTCTTGAAATTAGTTGTTACTGAATTCCTTAGAAGTATGTAATAGAAACCCGTACTAGAAGAGAATTGTTAATAATGTGCTAAAGAAGTTTGTTAAAATTATCATATTCCAACAAATCAAATAAATTACAAAAAACTCTATGAAGCATAGCTAACTACTTAGTATAAGATGGTCTATACGTTGTTGTAAGTTTTTTGAATCAGCAAAAGTATAAAAGCTAGAATTGAATTTCCGGATCAAATAGTATTGTCAGAAATATATCTACAGATGTTTGCATACTTTATGTCAGACTTTATGCTATGCTACACCATCAAAGACGAAGATGTCTTGAGGCTAGAAGAAGGCTAGAAAGCCAACATTTTTTGTGCATTTTTCTATCAAACCTTGTTTATAAATATATTTATGGGTAGCTACCTACATTTGTGTGTGTGTGTGTGTCTGTGTGCATTTGTTTGTGTGCAAGCATGCAAAACACAAGTAATTCATCATTTCAATGCAATGTCTTCACTCGAAACCAGAGCAAGAGTAACTGAAACAGAAACAGAAACAGAAATTGACTGAGCAACAGAGCCAGTATAACACCTTAACAGGCCATTATAGCCCAAAAACTAAGCCATATCAAAAGCCAATATGAGCCAAATTCTCAATGCTAGCAACTACCACCATGGAACCAATGTGTGAGCCCAACTGAGTCGAGCTGAGCTAGTAGTATTGCATATTTATAGTTGCTAGATTGTTCATGTATCTACACATACTTAAACAGCATTTGTATGCATATATGTACTACTATCTGGATGCATATGTAGTTATGCATATTAGCCGGGAGCGCATCGCAAAGTTTTTGTATTGCATTGAACTGGGCGCACAAAATTTTAGCAGTCTCCCGAGTGTGTGTGTGTGTGTGTGTGTGTGTGTGTTTTTGATATGAATAGCTTAGCCTGCAGCAATATAAAATGAAATTTTTCCAAAAATAATTTTCAAAAATACATACATAATAAACAAAATGGCTATATACAAAAGTTTAAAAATGTTAGCATGATAAATTTGAATTTCTAGAAAACATGTTGAAAAAAAGTAAAAAGCATAGTTGGCTGTTTTTCTAAACAAAAGATACATACATGTATTGTAGTTTGGTATTGCAATTTGAAACAATATTTGGCACAAGTGTATGAAAAGGTTTGAAAATAATATTGAAACTAATTTTAACAGCTTCAAAACTGGTGAATACTTTTAGAAATCATCCTTCTTAACATGTTAAGTATCTGGTCTACAGGAATATGGCAGTAGTAAATGCTTCAATTTCTTGGCAATATGGGAAGCATTAAGAAACGGATTTATGCAAACTCTTATTACACATGTATATAAATAAAAAGTAAACCCAACTGCTTGGCAGAGACTGTCAAATACCACAGAATTCTTGCGTACAAAGCACGGCCTAATGATTTTTTAATGTTTCTTTTTTCACCTAAGTAGGCAGCACTGTCTCTAATAATTGTACCTATGTAAACAACTTTGTTTACATCAGCTGCTTTAGTTAGTACACACATCTCATGATTGCAATGAACAAAACTCGAATTTCCCTTCAATTTTTTATTGTGAACAGAATTTCGATGCCAACTCACTAACAATGTTTGTAATTTTGTTCTGTTGAATCAATTTTATCAAATTCAGGGCCGTACGATTGGTACAAAGTGTTCAAGTAGGTCCCAGAGATCTTCGAAGACAAGCGTCTCGTTCCGGGCGACATCTTCGACCTTAACAACGAAAAGTGAAGGAAATTGTGCTCGATATTTCACCTTATACTATATTCTACCTTAGAGATTGCGCGGCCAGTAACCAGTTTTCACGTATCCGTGGGTCGATTTTGGTGAAACATTTGGACAAGAAACGCATCATCGCTCAGCTCGTTCTGAAAGGTGAACAGGTCTCTTTAGACATACTAGATTCTGATCACACAGTCATGAAAATGCATCACAACTAGTGATGCAACGTAGGTCTATGAGTTTGACAACCAAACAAGTCAACATGCAACAGAATGGCGAATAAAAGAAAAAAGAACGAAAACCAATAAAATTTCATTAAAGTCGCTTATAAGTCAAGGTAATGCTCATTGTTCTCATTGATATTCGTCATTTGGTGCAACATGAATTCGTTAAAATAGGACAGAGGGTGAATAAAGAATACTATTTATAGCTGCATTGTAACTTTTTTTCAAGTACGGCCAGAACTGTCGAAATTCAATTCGCATAGAGCAGCAATTGTGATCAAATTTAAGCCCAGCAATGCGATAAATCGATCATCGATCGATCAACCATAGTAGTCATATGGTTTGGTCCATTTGTTAAAAGATTTCTCTTTTATGACAATTGAAGTTAATGTGCAAATACCCACGTGGGTCACCAAATAGAAGCATATAAACTTCTCGAATATTTGTTTTGAGTTGTTCAAAGTTTTTGCTTGTATTATGACGCTCTTAGTACTGAAGCACTTTTGCTAACTTCATTACATGAATCACCAATAATAAACTGGGAAACAGCTCGAGTATTTTATTTAGGTTGTTCAATGTTTAATCTTATAAAACATGTCCTATCTAAGCAAGTTCCAAGACACAATTCACTAATAATTTAATTCAAATATTTAATTTTAGTTTTTAAATTGCCTTTTCACTATCGATCCACTGTTTCAAAATCAAAGACGCAGTTCACCAATAACAAACTAAAAAACACCTCTAGTATTTGATGTATATTATCGAAATTATGTTGCTAAAGCCAATGCACGGATAATAATCCCAGGAACAGCACTAATGTAGATTTGCAAATTCTAAAGCTCAAGTCACCAATAATAATTTCAGAAACATCTTGAACATTTAATTTGAACTTTTAAATATTTTTATTTGATTGACATTACCACTATTGAGGCAAATTTAGCAAATACCAATGCTCGGGTCACCAATGAAAAACTCAGGAACAGCTTGATGGTTTATTTTGCGCTGTTAATGTTTACTCTCTTCTATGATATTCCTACCACATTCCGTTTAGTGTCGAAGCCGTTTTGCAAATTCAGCAAGTTTGACACCAAAGTTTCCAAAAACTACAAAAGTAAAATGATCAATGTTCAAAAATATCAATCAAACATTTTTGATCGACTCAAATGCTATTCTATGTGTTACTTGAGTCCATTACGTTTCACAAACTGCCTCAGCCGCTTAAATCGGACCACAAAAACGCTAAATTGTACACATTAAGTTTGAAAGTTAAAATTTTTTTGTAAACCTTTTTTTGTATTTATTTTTTATCGTTACAAAATGTGCTCCGCCGGTTTCTGTAAACAGATTCAGATAAGCCATCTGCGTTGTTAAGGTCACATTAAATACACAATTTCGATTTTTTTTACTCCTGATAACAATTAGAAACATAACTACGCTCAGTTTGGAATCAATTGAGAACAATCTTTAGTTTCTAGCATCTTACTTGGTGGCTCCGAAACCGAACTCTTTTTGCTATGACAATGATTTTCCAATTTTACTTGCCAATATGAACACATTGTCAACAGTTAAAAAATTTTTACTATTTTCTAAATCGCAATTCAAACAAGTGCACTTAAAATCAGTTGCACTTTTCGCTAATCTCAGAATTTAGATACTTTTTTGTCAATAACTAAAAAAATCTCAAGATGCAGCTTGCCAACTTAAAGCACTAACAAAACATATCAAAGTCTATGCAATCAGTTCTAATCGATTTTCAATAAATAAAATTGTATCTTTTTTTTGTATGTGTCGCACCAAAACAGCAAAGTATCTCATGCGACAAAGTATCTCAAAAGAAGTTTGCTGCTGAGTGCAGACAATACAAGACAAAAGTTAACGCTCCTGGCCAACAGCTAAAGCATAGAAGATACTACATATAGCGTACATATAGTATATAGATAGACTACATACATGCTGTAGTGCTGCTGTAGTTACAACAATTCACCTACAGCGAACTATCACTGTGCTGTATTTTTGGGCAATGTCGTTATCTCTATTTCACTCACTGTTTTGGTGTTATGGTGTACAAAAAGTACACTACACAACATTGTTCTTGTTGCACAGTGCACACAACGACAAAGTACATAAACAATTCAGAATGTAAACTTACCTTTTATGTGAAATATTTATATTCCAAAAGTGGCTGCAATATAATCCCAAAAATGTTTTGTATACGTATAGTTTGGCGGCGGCAGCGGCGGCGGCGGATGATGATGATGATTGCCTTTGGATGATGATGATAATGATGATGATGTTGGTGATGTTGATGTTGATGATTTTCGTTGTTGCAATACAGCACAGCTATGAATATTATGTATCGTTTGCCGTGTGCAATGCTTGTGGCGCCTCCAAAAGTCAGGGGTATACCCGTACACTATTAGTTATAGTATGCAACGTTCTATTGTCTGGCTGCTAGCAACGTTGTTGAGTGTAATCCTTTGTTTATGTTTATGGTAATCCACACACATTCATATGAATATGCACACACATATAGATACATATGTATATATAAAAAGATACAGCAATATGCGTTAGTTAGTTAGCGCATATATATATATATATATATATATATATATATATATATGTCGAGGAGAATCAGCATATAACCGATTTTGAAGCTCTTTAGTTACGCGCTCGCAACATACACGTTGAGAGATTTGTGCAAAATACAATTGTATTTGCATTTGTGCATTTAAAATTTCGACAGATACAAAAATATGCAAATAGTCTAAGCTAAAATATGCAATATTATTATTTTGACTGTCAACCTGCTACAATTGGTTGGTGGTGACCCGCGCGCGTTTAGCGTAACGTACAACGTATAACGTATACCGTATAACTTAGCGTAGCACAGTTTTGCATTAAGTAGCACAATGACAACAACAACAACACCAATGCAGTTGCGGTTACGTAGTTTTTTTTTTTTTTTCTTATTTTTTTGTTTTTTTTGGCAAACGTTTTTGTATGTTAATCTATTGCATGTGCTCTTTTACACTCTCACTCTCACGCTCTTCTTACATGCAGATGCCTTTACTTTTGTTGCTTATTTTCTTTTGTGACGTTATGCTAACGGTATAATGCTTAACGTAGTAGCCATACACATACTAAGCGCTACCAGCTTTACGTAAAACCGCAACTTACGCCTAAATGTATCTAGCTAGCAAAGTATCTATGTGTGTTTATTTCTTTATATGCTGTATATTGTTTTGATTTAATTTGTAAAATGAGTTTGCACATACATACACAGTTAGTAGCCGCTAACCATTGTTGTTATTTTTTGAATTTCGTGCCGCAAATTTTGCATATGAATGTATCTTTTTTTGCTGTAAGTATCTTTTTATTATAATAATGAAACCGCAATTATTTTTATCTATATAATGTTTTTTTATTTACATATTATAAATATTGTATTTGTGTATTTTGCATTATGTTTGTTTGCTGCAACTCCAAAAGTATCTCAATGTCGCTACACATATATTTTATTGCTCATTTTAGATAGCATCGCGCCGGTAGCTACCTTTATTATTATTAGCATTACAAGCTATGAAAATGATGATGACGACGATGACGACGACGACGACACACAACGTGTATGAACAGCATAAAGATAAATTTGCGTAATTTTCTTTTATTTTATTTTTTGGTAATTTATTTTTTCGTTTTCGTTAGGTTTTGCTTACTGCTGCTGCACACAATACACATAAATCATAATTTCAATTCAAGTGCTACCAGCAGATACAGCTACTGACTACAGATATGTATATATATAGACGCTATATACAACGTTGTGTTATGAGTTAAAAGTGGGTGGCATAGGTTGTCCGTTTGTCCGTCTGTCTGTCTGTCTGTCTGCTGTTCCGGTGTCTATATGCTTATGCGTTGTCGGCAAATGCAATAAAAAACGGATATGCACACATAGATACACTTAAGCAACACTAACACACACGCACGTATGTTTAAAAGAAACAAAATGCGCTATGTGCAGCAAGTGCAGCGCCAAATTTTTATTAGATACTTGCTATAAAATGTATCTTTTTTTTTTTTGTTTGTTATAATTTTTAGTTAATTTATTTAAATCAATTTTTATTGCAGTAGTTTTTGTTTTTAACTACTTGTGACATCTTTTCTTAATTTTTTGTTTTGCTGCAGACGACGCCGCCTTTGTTTCGCTTGTTTTCGACTACTTCAAAATATTATTGCATAAAAAATGTTTCGAATGGTTTTTCACGCGCGCGCGTTTTTATTTTCTTATAAGATACAAGATACATCCGACACGACAAGTTCCGCTGTGTCACGTCAAACCGTTACGAGACTTCGGAAGTAACTGAATACGCTACGGCGGCACCTGGATTAGGTCACCTCTGTCGTAGTGTGTGTGTGTTGCTTCGTTTCAGCTTCGGCTACAGTTTGAAACTTCGTTCAAACTCTCTTTCTCTCTCTCGTATCTAGCGCTCTCTGGTGAAACATTTGCCGTTCCAATTTGATATAAACACTTGCGAACTGTTCCTTTGCTATAACATTTCTAATAAATGCTCTCTGTTTACATGCTGCACTTGCACTCACAGCGCAGCATTTTGTTGCGCCATTTCAAAGAGAGCGCTTATCGGCTTTCATAATTGAATTTCCTTTCGTTAAACAATTACAACTAGAAAAAAAAAAAAGAAAAGAAAAACAACAAAATAATTCTCTCACACGCACGCATTCGCTGCTCGCTCATTTTGGTGGTTGACTCAAACGCACCGCATAGCATAGGCACTCCAATTGGAATATGAAACAGCACCATTACATTACTCACGTGAAATGTTATTTATTGTTGTTATTGCTGTTGTTTTGTGCTCTCTGTTTTGCCATTTTTTGGCGCACTTTGTGTTGTGCGAAATTAAGCAGCACTTTTTGTTTTTGTTTTTCTAATGACTTATGCAGCATGTTACAAAAAAACTAACAGCACACGAAAATGTTAAGTAACAGCGGCGCACAAAGTAAAATAACTGTTTAGACGATTGACGAAAGAGCGTATATCTAGCGTCAATTTATTATTGCTCATTTGATATACTATGTACCTTTGAATGGGCACGTCAACCGGTTGATTCAGCCTTTAACACGTTTGATGTAAAAGCCTAAATTTAGGTTGACTCTGACATAATTTTTATTCATTCAAATTGTTTTAAAAAGTATCAACCAGAAACCATTGAAGCAGCTGTTTATGCAATTGGTACGATTGATTTGGCCAATTTGGTTGATGTTTATTGACTTGACTTAAAAATTATTTTTTGAAATTAAAAATAAAAAACAAATTTCAACACTACAAAGTACAAAAAAAAAAAAAATAGAAAATGGAGATAACCGCATCATTTTACATGCTTCTTTGGCAGCAATAACGAATCATACTGTGCGAAGATTTTGGGTGCATGAGTGGGTTTAAAAGATGGTGCATAAAATTCTTAACAATTTGGCTTTACTCTCTGTAATTGCTAAAAACACTGTTCATTTAATTGCAAATAGCATCAGACCTAGTGCATGTTGTGTGATCGACGCACGTAAAATAAACTGTTCAAACAACGCACATCTTTAGGCGGTCAATAAACTGTGACTTGCGACTTTGACTTTTTTACTTTTGTTTGTTCAAAATTAATTATCAAATTTCTCCTGTTACACTCACTATTTCTTTTATTTTTTATTATTGTTTTGTTTTATTTATTTTTTTTTTTTTTTGACAATTAGCACAAGCACAGCTGTTTACAGTACTATAGGCATTTGTGTACTGCTGGAGTTTTCCAGTTTGAGTAGAGGAAATATTGTACAGACAAAGTCTAGCCATAAAAATATATATATAGATATGTATATATATTGACGTTCATGGTTGGCCACTGGTTGACGCTTCCGGTTGACGTATATTCGAGTAAAGTAATTTACACTATTGCAATATTAAATGTAACCAAAACCGACGTACATACATATGGATAAGCAATTTTTAAAAATTTTGTTTTTTAATTAATTTAAAAAAAAAATTGCTTTGGACAATATTAGAGCTTAGGTCATTTTCTGCTGTTAAAATAACATGAGCACCAAACAGCATATATGTACTGCAGAGCTCAAGTGCTGCGACTATATGTTTGTATGTTTTTTATGTTTAGCAGAAATGTTATATAGAAATTAGATAAAAGAAAGAAATGATATGCTAACATAAATTGTATGTCATGTTTGTGTGTTGAAGAGTAGATAATTCGTAGCCTTAATGTGTTTTTACAAATTGAAACTTGTCATATTTATATTCAACTCATATTTGAACATGAAAATGCAATAAGTTTTCGTAGAATGTTAACTGCTAGCAATAACTAACCGTATGTGTAAAGCAAAACATACCTACATACCTATTTAAGTAACATTGGAATGCTTAACAGATATAATCTTAGTATTTTTACTATAAATGTTAGCAATATCTAAATGTATCTGCATCTGAATGCTGTTTCTTACAGCATTTTATTGCAACAAATTCGTTTTTAGTTGCGCTACATGTTTGTATGTTTAACAGTACTGATTTCTGTTCTATTGTAATCCAAAGTATCTCACATATTTTATCTACTGTTAAACATACATATGTACAAACATTTACTTTAAATGTAACTTATTAGGCCTTACATGCTGTAAGAGACCTACGGTATTTAGCATGTATTGAGATATAGATACATTGCAGTAAGCCTAACAGTTTACAGTTCAATTTCTATGTCGAAATTAGCGCATAACATTTAATCAAGTAGTTTTAAAACATTGCTTTTAAGCAAACCAACACGTACTGCAACTGAAATAATGCATTTTAGTACTAGAATTACATATAAACCAAAGAAGCTTTTTATATGCTCACATTGTCTAAATTATCTCAAACAAGAAAATTATTTTTTGTTCCAATATGTACTTAAATACTTTACGCTTAAATTGCTGATTATCAGCAAATAAATGAGACATTTTTAATTAGCCGCTAATCGAATGTGATATTTAAAAAATTATAACTTCGATTTCGAAGTGTTATTTATAAATATGCTTGCAGCATGTTTTTGTATTTGAATGCCGGCAAGATACAAAGATGCAGATACTTTTAAGATACTACCGCACAGTTCGCTGTTAAAAGTGTTTCTGTAACAGTTTACTGTTAAAAGTGCGCTACCTAACATGTTTGTTTGTATCGTTAACAGTGCAGCATAAACAGCCTGCTGCATGTTCCATTTCCAATTCGTTCCCATTACTCTCTGCAGCATCTGGCTAAAAACCGGTTTGGCGCGCTTTTTAAATGTCAATTGGACTACAGAGAAATTAAATATTTACATGGCCTGATAAACAAAAAAACAAAAAAACGAAACGAAACTTCAAACCAAAAATTAGCCTTTAGCATGGGAACAGCTGTAAAACAGCATTAACACTGCAGCAAGTGGAGCTGATTGCACTCATTCTCAATGATTCGTCCATTTACTTTTACTCCCTGTCTTAAATCGTTAAAGATTTGTATTAAAATATTCGAAACTTGCATATTTAGATGATTCAATACAGGGTCATTTTATACATTCATTTCAAAACTTATCTCTTACAGTATGCAATTGTTAAAGTTTCGATTTTCTACACAATATTAAGAGGTTTTCTTATTATATTCAAAATAAACGATTATATTTGCTAAATCTATTGCCTTAACACTTTTACAATGAATGATTCACTCACATGATGCTAGATAAATAGCTACATTGGCATCCAAACTGATAAATTTCTATATGATTAGGTATCAAAAACGGTAAAGAATTATTTTACTTCTTCAAATATCAAAGAATAATCTAAACGTTTTCGTGATATTGATAAACTTCGGGTACATTTTGAACAGAAAGTATATGCAATAAATAAGTATCATATACCCTTCCCTATTGCAAAAAGCTATCTATGCCACTGCCACAATAAGTGGGCGTGTCAAGTCTATTCCGACAAATGTAGGACACACTAAGTTCCAATTTGAAACAAAATAGCTTGTCTGGTACTTTCGAGATAGCTTGTCTGATACCTATATGTTATCTAAGTGTTTTTATTTGATCCATAGACTTTTATGGTGTTACATGGTGCTCCGATCTGGATCTTTTTATTCGAATTGTCGTAATATACATCAAATTTGGAGTTTCTCGCTTAATTAAAACCAAAACAAAAATAATTTCATACAAAAACTTAAAAGTGTGGGACTGGTTATGTGGTGACTACTCCCTATAGTGGTATAGACACAGTCATTTAATACACTTTATCTGAAGCTGGAATGAAAGAGTCTAAATATACAAATTTGAACGCTCTATCTGTTATAGTCTACAAGATAACCTTCATGCAGATGATCTAACAGATAAATACGCATGACATTTAATGTTGATCAATATTATTTACATATACATGTAGGCAATCAGTTCTTAATGAGAAACAATTTATATACATATCAATGATATTTCTATTCAAAAAGAATTTATCGGACTCCATTTCATTAAAATTTTAACACTCTACATCAGACAGACAGTCAGACAAACAGACAGACGGACGGATGTCTAGCTCGGCCCATCTTCGCGAGATGTTCAACAATTTATACATATATTTTATGGAGTCAATGATACGCCTTTGATGCGTTACATCAGACAAACTGATAATACACTACGTGTGAATGGTATAAACAGAATATTAAAAATATTTGTTCTGTCTTCATTTTACGGTTGCATTAAAACTTCAATAACTTAGTTAGCATAACTCCTCCTTGGAGAGAATCATCCGGTATAATAGCGTTGCCAGAGGTCACTGGAATAATGCCACAACAGTCTTCTACGGCATGAATACGTTGTTGACGCCGTAGCCAAGTGATATACGTGAGTTTTGATTTCAATAAATAAAATTTACTTAGTTCATTAGTTTATTTGCTGAAAATTTTTAACACATCATTTAAAATTTAGCACTATTTAAGAGTTCAAAAGTTAATGCACTCTTATCAATGCAATTATGATTGAACAAAAATGAAAAGATTTATTTTCCATTTTTTTTTCTCCATATTTTCATTTGTACGTGCTTTCATTTACATACACAGATATATACAAAATAAAACATTGTATCTGGGTCATTTTTATGATGTTGCAAAGTAGCTCAATTATATTGACTCAATATTTGCTTATTTTTCGCTGTTGTTGCCGCATGGCCAGATGGCCGGACGGACGGACGGACGGCCGGACACTGTATGCCGGTCACCGGTCGGTATTTCAACAGTCAATTCGAACAATGGAAAACAATTTTAAGTTTCGCATTGTTTGCGACACATGTTTGACGTGTACAAATTTAATTTAATTTATTAAAATAATTATTTTCCGGCTTTGTTGTCGAAGTCGTCGAAGCTCTGTAGCCTCAGATTGGCTACTAGACTCTACTCTGGGGGTGGGGGGGATGGGTGTGGTGGTTTCTAGGGCCTACATGACATGCGTTCTGTCGAACTGTTTACATGCCATTCAAGCGAACTACCAAATAACTTTATGCGACATTCGATGTATAAACTTCGACATTGTACAATCAGACACACACTACGATTTACAATCAGAGCAGCAAAACACCAAACAGCAAAAGCAAGGACAATTGTAACAACAACAAAATCAACGTTCACCTGCAAATAAAAAGCAGCAGCAAAAGAACTACAAAAATTTAAAAGAAATTACAATTCATTCGTTTGGCTCCCATTGAATAACTTTTAATGATGATTGCTGGCAGCAAAGCAAGGTGGGGCGGTTAAAAAGACTGAAAGCAGAGATGCACAGGCTGCATGCTTGTCAACATACACTGATAATTGTCGCACACACATGCAGCGCTTTGCATTAAGCATATAAATTACACAAGCAAATGTTAACTCGCTGACAGCAACAGTTTCTACGTGATTTTCGTTTGTATTGATGTGTGCACTTCCATTTGATACTTTTAGACACCCCTAATTTAAAACAAGGCTTCAGAGTGGCGACATTCTCTAAATTTCGGTGACACTACCTCATTATATGGTTGCTTCTCATAATTAAATCGTCTTTGACCAAATGATCAAAGGCTAGCCAGGCTATAGTTGGCAAAAATACAGAGTCTGTGCGTTACTTGAGTCTGCCGAAAAAGAAATATTTCTGATTGATTTCTACTTATATACGTTCTATTATACGTTCACTTGAACTTTTTATATATTAGTTTCAAGATTTGCATGCATTAGTTTGAATATCTTGTAGTTCATAACGAAAATAAAGGACATATATAGACAAAATGGGTGGTAGGATTGTTTGCGTAACGCAGAGAGAAATTCCGGTCCGAGAAAATTTAATATGCCACCTTATCATTTATCCTTATCATTAATATTTTCTGTAATACTATAAACATTTGTCATACTAAAGCTAACCGTGTGCGATGCGTTTGTATGGAAGCTGCCCTTAAAAATGGAAGTGGCACAACGACTTGTTTATAATTCGCAAGCAGTTTATGCAATACTAAAATGAAGTGTAGCGTATTGCACTTTTTGCAGTCGAAGAACGTATTTATATTGACATGGCACACCCATAATTTGGGTTAGCCCCACCTCCATACCAACCATGCCCGGTTCAACCAAAGTTAAAGATTTTTGTGTTTCGTGAAATTAATTGACTCTTCAAAGAGTTTAAAAAAAAGGAAAGAAGAGTTGACCATTTTTCACATAAAATAAATTTACTGCTGATTGCTAATCGCTTTTGGAGTTTGGCTAGTTCTTGTCTCTCTCGCACATATGATTCAAATTCAAGTCGTGTATTGAGTTGAAGCGGGGTGAATCATCTTCGTATATGTAGAAGTGTGCAGAAACAAGGAAAAAAGCGCAACCAACAAGGAAACAAATGTAATGCTATAATCAAAATATTAAACCAACAAAGCCTACGGTGTTTCCCGTTGTGCTTTCGCTTTGTCTTGTCGCGACTCCAAACGACCAGCTATCTAGTATTTAAGTTTCAGTACTGCTCTGAGTAATTTATGACCAACTACTTTCAAGTAGACAATGTTGAATTGTAATTAAATTTGAATCAACAAAAAAATCAAACTCATTATTTAATTTACATACCTCATGTACCCTGCTCACATACCATATAGGTATGCAGGATATAATAAATTAATTAATAAAATTCAATTATTATCGCTAGTTTCGTATGAGCATGACTTCTGCTATAGCGTGAGATTAAAAAAGAACTGCACAGTACTACCGAAAATAGCCAATTTAAGCATCCACTCCCTAATCCTTTGTGAATCACTCTGTTGCAGTTAAAGAATTGCCATTTCATTGTTTGATAATAAGGGGAGGGTTTCCCTTTTTCAGTGTTTTTTTTTTTTGTTTTCTTTTTCACTTTTCTTTTTTTTTTTAACAGTGTTAAATCTTTCGTTAGGGATCGCTGTCAAACTCTAACTGCCAGCTGTCAAAGTTTGTTAATGATTTTCACTCAGCATAGTTTGCCAACTCATCATGAAAAGATTCACGCTTGAGCAATTTTTTTCTTAAATTATTTAAATTAGCTTTGAATATAAGTCGGTAATGCGTGCAACGTATTGTGAAATAGATAAATGTAACTAAGTAAATGTGAACTACATTTGTCTGAGCTGTCTGTATGTACTGTGTATAAATTTTGAAACGCATATAGTCTGCATGATGTCAAGTTATGAAATTGTAGAACTTGAATGACATATGTTTCCAGCGTTAAAGAAAGCAATCATCCATACTTTGTTAGATACTTTGGTTATACTAAAGTCAGCGTGTAAAGAGTATACTAAGCGAAGACTTAGATTATTCGACTACTTTAGGATCAAATCATGAAGTTTTAAAATAACTTTCGTCTTACACAGATTTCTGTAATCGCTTTATTTCTAGGCAAATTGTTTAGTGTTCTCAGTTGGAACATAGCAACTATTTTACATATACTTACCATACAAGTAGCTACTATATGATACTAGTTGGTGTTCCTGAATTCTGCGTTGATTTGTTTGGATAAAGATTTGTCTCCTCGTCTCCTCTGATATACCGTTATGTTGTTATATCTGCATCTTTTACGACTGTCTTAATTGTCTCTAGTATCCGTCTAGCATTCCGTTACTTGGTGTTTCTTTAAATTGTATCCAATGCAGTCGTTACACAGAAGATTTAAACAAAAAAATATATATTATTCTGTTAGAAGAAGAGGAGCATCATTTTTTCTTTTAATCACTTTATAAAACAAGCTCTTATAAAGTTTTCTATAGTAGTACTTCACAAATTTATAAAACTTCATTTTAATTAAAATCCACTCAAAACTCAAAGTACTACCCACCTATCAAAAAAAAGTACCAAAGAAACGCATAAAAGCAAACCCGAATCGAATGAGCGTTGAGCTGTACAAAATTGTATTGAAGAAGAGCAAAGCGCACAAGAACGCATAACTGCAACGTGCCGAGGGGCAGAAAAGCACAATGTGTACAATGTAGTACAGGATAGGGCGCACAGGGTACACCAAAACAGAGAGCGAGATAGCAAAACAGTGCACAGTAGACATCAGTTAAGTGTGCAAAAAGGACGATGACGAAAACCGCATTTAAATTTGTCGCAGACTGCATGGAAATACCTGTGAGTAGTGGCTGAGACTGTAGCGGCGGCTGAGCGACTGAACTGCATTGCAAGTTATGAACATAAACACGCACAAACATACACGAAAAGCGGCAAGTATAGAGAATTGGTTGGACAGAAACGTCCTACGTCCGACATTCGCACTGACTCAGATACTCGTACTACATACAGACAGATAGACGGACACACAGACAGAGAAGTAAACGGACAAATGTCAAGAGAATTGGCCATAAGTCGGTGCAGCAGGTTGCGGCAGCGATTCGCTTTATGCATGTGTTTATACAAGGTTTGATGCAAATGTTTATGTGGAACATAAAGAAATTTAAAACTTCAATATAAAAAATTTGCAAGAAAAGTTTTAACAAATCAAAATCGTGGATCGACAAATCGAGGAACTACTATCAAATCGTAAGCAGTGCTAAATGAGCAGCATAGAGAAAGAAGTATTTCATCTAAAACGCAACGAGACTTCAATTTCCTACTCTCGTGCAACGTGAACTAACAAGAGCCAAAATGAAGACGTACATATCTCAAATAATTACTCTATAACTATAGAGAACTAAATACTTACAAAAATCTCTATTCTTGTTTTCATTTTCTACAAGTTGTAAATTATGTTGAATTTGTTTCGATACAAGAAACGAGCAAACAGAATGAAAGAACAAGGTAAATGGGCAAAACAAACATTGCGGTCTCTCGATTCACTTACTCTTCAATAGTGCTTGCCTTACCCGTCTCTTTCTCACTTTAGTTGCCGCTCCGTTTGTACTCTATAAGCAAAATACCTGCTTATGAACATAAAGAGAAATTTGTGTACATATGTACTCATTTACATGTACATGTGTAGCTGCATCATTTATACATACCAGAGCACAAACCATGAAATTCTACGTACATATTTTAGGAATAAGTGAAGAGCACAAGAGAGCAGAGTGCTATATGAAAAAATAGACCGAAGCATTTGGCTCATTTATTCTCACTTGTGCTCATTATAACATGAAATCCGTGCCACAAATTGGCTCTTAACATATGCGAGCGGTGATTGGTTTGTTTTGATTGTTTAAACGAAACCAAATAAAAACGAAAATATACAAGTCTATAAATGCTTTTTTGCCATTTCGAGTGGATTTTCCTAGAACTCCAAAAAACTTCCCTGAAGTTGTCGAGATACAATCAGCTGTGTAGCAGTTGAAACTCTAAGAGTTCATTTCTTTTAGCAGGTACACCTATTATATGGCAAAGTATCTTTGGGAGAATAAAAACTTCAAATACTACAAATCTCCCAAGTCCCAATGGAGCTATAAATTGAAGTGAATTATATCCAAAATTGTTTTTACTACCAAGGTAGCTAAGAACTCACTTCTTGGACTTATACGCCACACAAGATGTCTACACCAAATACGGAACAACTGAGACGATGTAGATTAAAAATCAACAACAAAAAAAACACGCTGACAGATTTGGAGATATGCATACATATATAGTTCAATGTTAACTGTTTTTATTGAACATTGACGAGTATTTCTACAACATTCTATCTCTAATCGACTGACCTCTAGTGAAGCTCATAGATCAAATACTAATTTACTATATAGTATAGTAGAAATAGAGTAGAATTTCTATCTCTGGCCTATAGAACGTTGCAGTAAACGAACTACCTGGAAACATGATATGTTATACGGATGATCCCTAATTTAGAAAAGTAAACCATCTCTACCAGTCAATGCAGAGTCCTTTACTTAAAATAGGTTCAGATCAGACCACTATAGAACATAGTCCCATACAGTTCTATGGTTCAAAAAATGATACTCAGACACGGTACAAGGTACATCCAAGTCGACTGCGGTGTTATTTCTTGTTGTTTTTGTTTTATTAGTATATATGTGCATAAAGTTTCATATCAAACCTTGTATCTATATGTTTATGTCGACTATTACAATACTTGTAGTACGCAGAATGTCAGGCACAGCGACAGCAGGATAATTGACAGTAGTTGCGTGTTTGTTGGCCCAATCATGCGCTACGGGGGTTCCTTGTACTTCAGATAGACTGACGTATTGACTGCTTGCCTGTCTATCTGACAGACGAACAGACAAAGAGACAGACAGACAGGCAAAGAGACAGACAGACGGACAGACTAAATGACAATACTGGACTGGTCATACTCATTGCCCTTCATACATTCATTCATTTTAATATCACATGGTACGATGTGTCGCATGTTTTTGTGGCAGGCAGCAACATTGACGACGATGACGATGACGACGATTATTATATGGGGACATTTCGAGCCATTGCATTGACAGACAGACAGAGAGACAGACAAACGAACGAACGAGTTAGTCAATGTATCTAGATACATTTTGTAAAAGTAGTTTTAGTTGCATGCCTGCTGCGGTGTCAGTGTTGAAAGGGTTTTTTCGCTTCACTGTGTTCATTTCGCTTTTAATTTTTATTGCACACCCGTAATGGTCAAATTGGTTAAGAAATTAGGGTAAATTAAGGGTTGCAAATATGTTATTAGCCACTGCTGCCTGCAACTGCAGCACTAGTACAACTAACCGCTGCTGCCACATAACATAACTCAGCAGTCAAGAGACAGTCAGCCAGCCAGCCAGTCAGCCAGCCAGTCTGAAAGGGCAAACCAACCAATGCTGCGACAACACATTATAGTAGCTAAATTGCCTTGAATTAAGTTCATTTCGAGTTAAGTTTGAGGTCTCCAAGCGGCAGGCAGGCAGGCAGGCCGAACAGGCAACAGCATTGAAATTGAACGCGTGCACAGTGAGCTTCATTTCCTGCGCCATCATCAAGGCTTCAATTTATTAATTTTAAAAAATTATTTTATAACGCCATGGTGTGCATGTAATTAGCTGAATTATAGGTCAGCCAGGCAGTCAAGTGCACTGGTTTAATACAGCAAAGAAATGAATGAATGCAAAGGATAGACTCTCTGACTGTGCATGTGTTAAAAAGAGCAAAAGATACAATACAGCATGGTGCTCTGCAATATGTCAAAGTTCATGCTGTGCAAATAATTAAAACGTAAAACAATTTTTATGGCATTTCCTTTTTTGTTCATAAAATGCCATTCAAATTAAAGTCCATATGAAATTTTATTTTTATTGTGCTTCGGGTTTTTATATATGGTATGTATTTATAGAAATCTGAAACCATTTTTAATGCAGCTAATAAAATGCAATTGCGGCTAAACTTTGGCCTATTCTGAGAGATAATTTTAGAGAACGTACGAAACATACGTAAAAAAAAAAATTGCAGTGAGACGAACGTAGCTCAAATGTCATCTTAATCTGTTGGTGAAGTAATTAGCAAGTAAATGATTAACCTCTTCAATAAATCCGATGTTAACATTGATACCTGTTGCGAGTTTAGTATCATAACAGATGTACATATTGGATTGAAAAAGACTTCAACTTCAGATATAGCGAAATTGAAAATGACTCAATCCAATGATATTTTACATTTGAAGTGCAACCTAATAAAAAATTGGTTTGGCGCCGCTTTATGTATACATGTACAATGAAAAAGTGGAATATGATTTGTCCATTTTTTTATTTAAAGGAGTCGGCGCTCGAAGCATGTTGTTGTAGCAATCAAACGGCTAACGACAGCGCGCTCTTGTCTTGTCAAGCGTCAGTATCTTATGTTCTTTTCAAGCCTACAGAAGCATAACATTTAACGTCGCAGTTAAAAAAAGTAATCGAATTGAAATTCAAACGTAACAGTGTTAATGAGCTATGTTATTTACGTGTGAACAAAATGTTTGTGTATCGGACCATTACACTTTACAATGATACCGGTAGCATCAAAAAACGCCATGGAGGTGAACATGCAAAAACAGCAACATCGGCAGAAATGGGTAGAAAGGTAAAGGTTAGTGGCGAGCTTGAAAATTGGGTATTTTCTGATGAAAAACTTTTTATGGCTCAGTAGCAATATCAAACAAAAATGATCGCCTGTGTTAGTTTGGGCCGCGGTAACTGCCACAGCACGCTCACCACTCGTTTTCATTGAACAGGGCGTAAAGGTAAATCAACCAATCTGCCGAGCAAAGATTTTAAACGATGCTTACTTACCTTTCAATAATTACATTGTAGAAATATGCAATTTCTTTGCATATTTCTACAAGACTCGACACCATTCCATAAAGCCATATATATATAGTAGGCAGCTTAGGCACCCGTAAACACCATCCCATAAAACCGGAGAACACAAAGCTAACATTCCCAGCTTAATTTCTTCACAACAATGGCCACCACATTCTCCATACTTAAATCACACGAATTTTTCCAAAATATCAATTAAAAAATATGAGACGGTCAACGTCTTAAAGAGCACTTCGCTGAGAATGGGACAAAATACCACATCATAGCACATCCGTGCAGTGTATTTACATTTATGTATATCATAATCAAAATTGTTTAAGATATATTAAGAGAGATTTATATGACACAAACGAATCGCAGTGAATTGCAAACAGCAATTGTCCAATTGTATTGTTACATGTACAATAAATACGCGACTACTTAAGGTAACAATAATGTCGATTAAACTTAATTCTGTTTAGCATTGTTTTAACACAAACAACAGCACGCTATCTACTTAAAAACTAAGTTTGAAATTCTCTTTAAAAAAAATTGACAACATTGAAATGCAAATCTTTTTGGCTGTCGGCTGTGAATGGCAAATTCAACTAGCGATTTGCTAGTTGGTTTAGTAAAATGCTAATTTTTAAATTAAATTATATGAAAAGATTAATTGTTTTGTAACGTTCCCCAGTTACGCTCCCCCATTGGATCCATCAACGCTGTGCGCGTGCTTGTGCGTGAGTGAAGCAAAACAGCTGATGTACTAGCATTATCGATATAGATGTTTTTATAAAATGTATTTCTATAGTAAGCATAAATTTATGTATTACACTCATACGATAGAGCAAATCATAGAAGATATAAATATGTGGAAGTATCGATATTATCGAAATTTTTTACCAACATACAAACTTATTTAGCTAGATTTTTAGAATTAAACATACTACTTATCTGGCTTGGTGTTGTCTATCTCTTAAATTCTGCAAAAATAAGCTCGCATCTATAGCGCGCGCCCCTTACTGTAATAAAAAACTATCTTTATCTATAAATACTATATCATGCTTGCGATTAAATCTCCCCCATTTCTGGCAATCTACATATGCAAATCTTCACTCACTGCGTAGCAACGCATTTTGCCTTAACAGTTTTTTTGTTTTTTTTGTCTTTTTTTTTTTTTTTTGTTGCAATTTTTACCCCTTTCAATCAGCCAAATTGGCAAACGCACTTTGATTTCATAAAATTTTTTATGCAGATGCGACACTAAATCAAAAAAATTGCGTTTCGCTCAAAATGACAAACAAACTCTTATTGCTACATGCAAAAGTATATAGCTATTATTTTTCTTAGCAATAATCTAGATCAACGAGGGAATGCGAATCCAAAGAAAATATAATAAAATGTATATAACAATTTCGCAGTAATGGTTAAACATAAAAAATCAAAATAATTTTTCACTTGCGTAACCAATCGATTGTCTCTGTATCTGGCGGTGACGCTGACACTGACTTCAGTTCCATAGAGGAGCTTGGCTCGTGTCACCATGTAGCTACTATGTGTCAGTCACATCTGTATATGTATGTGTATCTATGTATGTGAGGAGACAGTTTGCGTAGAGTGTCAAAGATGAGGAAACATTGATAAAATCCAATCACAACGAATTTACGCTCCTTTACAGGAAATGAAGCGGAAGAAATGTGCAAAAAAAAGTGTACTCTGCACTGTGAACTGAGCTAGGGCAAAAGTTAACTTCGAGTCGCATTTAACAAGGGGGAGTGCACACAAGCGAACGAGTATCTCTCTGTATATGTATCTAATGTATCTAAGATATGTAGTATGCTCAATGCAATGCAATTCATAAAACAAATTGATATAAACCTATTACGCCCCTTAAATGACGTCCACAGTCAGTCAGATCTACGAAGCAGAAGTGCAAATTAAATTAAATATTTACGGGGATTTATATACTTTTTTATATGCCAATGAAATTGAATGTTTTTTTTTTTTAATATTTCTGCTTAAAGGTATCTCTTAAATGGTGTATGCAGTAAATAAATGTATCTACAGCTATGAAATACAATTTGTAGTTAACATTAAAGTGTGCAGGCTTTTTTTTTGTTTTGTAAACTAATTTCAATAAGTTATAGATACTTTTATAGATACTTTCATGTAGATACTTTCATATTTCTGTGCCCTTCGTTAAACATCTGTTGTATTTTTTTATTTCTATTTATTTGAAGTCAAAAAGTAAATGATATTTTGCGGTCTAATTGTATTTTATATAAGGGCAAAACCATTGTCACGGTATATCTATCTGAGACCATTGAGACTGGTGTGTGCGGTTGCGTTAAGTGACACTGTAGGGATGAAATGTCTATGGGAAAATGTTACAAAGACAATGCAGCATAATAATTAGCTACTATTAATTTGTGCTTAGGCACTGTAACCTTAATAGTTGTTTTGTGCTCAAAAAGAGCCAAAACAAACTTTGTATATTAAATGTTTTTTCTTCTTCTGTACATGTGCCTTTTTTTGTGCATGAAGTTTATAGATGACATTAGGCAGGCCTAATTGCCTGTGAAGTATTTCGATATGTGCAAACCTTTTCTTCACACCTTTTGATAGACTCGTATAATTATATGCTGTACTCTAAACTGCTTTGGCATTAGAAAATATAGGCTGGCAAATAGATTAGTGTACTAAATTGGAAGTCGAAAATTACCACAAAAATAAACTTGCAGCTTGAAATAGAAATTGATTCGCTTACTCAAAAGTTATTTAAAATTTACGTCTTCAGAAATAAGCAATTCTTTTGCACAAGTGATTTCAAGAATTGTTTCTACTATCTTCGATTACTTGTTGCATCATTTTAAGCCAATACTCTTCAGAAATTGACATTAGCAGCCAATTTAGTAATATACTATACAGCTATCTCCCGTAAGTGATTAAGCAAATATTAAAGGGAAACACACAGGGTTGTCAAAAATTTACTTCATGTCGTTTTCTGCAGTGGATCGGCTTATAATGGCACAAGAAGTAAGTGGAGAAAGTCGGAGTTAGCAGCAGTCAGTGGGCTACCGTAACAGAAGATGTTTTTCTTACAAAAATCATTTAAATTGAGGGATTACAAGTAATCATCAGTTTGCTATATACCAGTATTTCCGAGTTGCTGAAAGAGTTATGTAGTAATGCTCTTTTCTGGAGAGGATAAGTCAAATCAAATCAAAGAAAGTTACCGAAAGAAGCATATAAGCTATCTAATCTCGTGAAAGCGAACAGATTACAGCAAAGGTTTTAAATTAAACTTCATTTAGTTGTTGTAATTTGACCAGTAGGAAGATTTTTAATCAAAAAGTAGCAAAATGCTGCGTCACCACGTGTATAGAACACTTAAACGAATTGTTCTTAATACAAACATTCCTTAAATTTAAGATAGTTAGAGTATTTTAGATTTTAAAGAAATAATTTGAACAGTGTGTTGACCCATTTTTCGGCTCCAAAACTTCACACATCCGGTTTGGGAAAGATGCATACAAATTAGCCAAATAATTTAGCAAAATCTAGCTCCAGCTAATTCGATGGCTTGGGTTAGTTCGAACATACTCGAATATTGTATGCTGATCCATATACCTGACCTGTCAACCATCCCCAAACATTTTCGATGATATTCAAATCCGGTATGAAGGGCGACCAGCTTAATAGCTTCACATTTTGACGCTCTATATACGTTTTTAGAACGCGAGCTGTATGTATTGGCGCATTATCATGCTGATAAATCCATGGCTAGGCTCAAAAATGTTATGAAAGTATGGAAAGGCCTCTTTCAGTATACCATTTTAAGGCAGCACTTTCATTGTGGTTGACAAAAATTGTAATTTGCAGCTGCCATAATACAAAATCATGTGTGATATATCCTTTGACATATGTATGACAAGCATCAATAAGATTTTGCATAATCATTTGGCCGTGAAGAAGATCTGTTCGCCTTAGATTCCGGATAATCTGAGAAACGCTCAAAAACTTGATTGTTGCAAGGAAATGTCGAAAAAAACGACCGCGGTTCATCAAACGCTGTGTATAACATCTATACCAGCAACATCTATAACATCTATACCACAATCGACTATTTGGGTCTTCCAAGAGTATCCAAATCCAGCACAAAAATTGTACGCACACGAAGCATCTCGAAGCAAATGGTTGCCTGCTTCTTTGGCATAAATTAACATGTGGCTACAGTGGCATTAGAGCAAGCAAGCCAGTTAATTCTGTATGGTATACAACCATTTGTTTGCCACATGTATTCGTAGAAATAATAACCGCCGTAAAAGAATCAATCTGCATCACGACAATGCGTCACACCAGCGAGTTTTTGAGCATTCAAAACATCGAATTTATGGGTCAGCCGCCGTACAGTCCTGATTTGGCAGCCAATGACTTATTTTTTTTCCCCCGAACATCAAACAAAAATTATATGGGCTTAGATTTTTTACGCCAGAGAAGCAGTTGATGATGTCTTTAAAACGCATGCTTTGAAGTTGGTTTTATTGTTTTTCAAAATATTCTCCATGATGATGCATGCGCGTGGACCAATTTTCGAAGCACCTTTTCCACTCCGAGGAGTGCTCGTTCGGAGTGGAAAAGCTGCTTCGAAAATTGATTCTGGCGCATGCATCATCATGGAGAATATTTTGAAAAACAATAAAACCAACTTCAATTGGAAATATTTTTCATTATTAAGTCAGATATATAAATAGCAGCTTTCATATCATTCCATCTTTAGAATCATTTGGATATTATTACACTTTTGGTCAAGATCTACATTGCTATGTTCAGTTAATAGTTAATTTTAACTTAGATATAATTCCGACATATAGAGAAGTATGTGGTTTATGCTTTTCTTCTAATCACAAAACTATGGCTTTTCCAGTTTCATCCGTACAATATTGGTTCATATTATATATCGGTCTCTAGCTCTCTCTCTCTCTCTCTCTCTCTCTCTCTCTCTCTCTCTCTCTCTCTCTCTGTCTATCACTTTTGTAATTTTTTTTAGACTTTTTTTATAGTAAGATTCTGTATTGTCATTAACAGGCTGTATGTCGCATTAACAGATCCAGGGGAGCGAAATGACCAATATTCTCTGTAGTAGTTTAGCATTGAACTCATTACTAGTGCTACATAAAAATTGTACAAGTTTTAAGTTATAGCCTAAAGTTATAAGTTAAATTTAGCAAAATCAAACTGTTTTATTGTATCTAAAAGTGGCACAAATCAATTAAATATCAACAAAACTTTTGCTACGTAAATAATTATAAACAAATTAAAATTTTCAAAAAAAAAAACTTTTTCATCTCAATTCGGAACCAATTCAAGTCCGCAGTAATCTACTTTAATATTTGTTAAACCGTATTATGCATTTGAAAATTACTTCGACAATGTAAATTCGTAACAAGTAATTCGTAAAAAGATTCGATAAAACTATAAAAAATATGATTAACAGAAAAGAAACAAAACTAAAACAAAACAAAAGCAAAAAAAACAAGCGTTTCACTTCACTTTAGTATTGCATAAACTGCTTGCGAATTGTAACGGTGTGCCACTTCTAGTACTTACGGTGGCCCCCTCACAAACGTATTGTACACTTTTGGGTTTTTTATTACAGAAAATATTGACGATAAGCTGGCTTCAAATATATTAATAACTGTTCACTTTAAATGGTAGAGAAGTACCATCATATACATTATACTGCCTACAAGTGGCGAAAATTAATGTCTTATCAGCAAATATGTCTAAACAGTTACAATTTAAATTGCTATATTCGAGAAAAAAAAAACTTAAAAAAGACTCCAAACCGAAATGAAATTAAGCAATTAAAAACGTAAACATTAATGTACGTTTGACCTTGACTTAAATGGATATACAACAACACAAAGTGTAAGGATGCCACAAAAACATCCATAATAATCCTTTACACATAAAACTATACAACCGCATATCAACTTGAAGTCAAGTGGAAGCGCCTAGCAGCATGCCATACATGCCATCAGATACACCACAATGTAGAGCTCCAGCATTCCAAAATGTCGTCAAAGCATTCTATGCTCTAATTATACGAGTATACGATACACATGCATAAAGCGAGAAATTAAATTTGGGTCACATCATTAAATAAATATAAGTAGGTAAGTCCTTTTTCTCGGAAGGCAGCATTCATAGATGAATATATACTTCCTTACTTACTGCCTGCCATCCTTTCATTCATTCATTCATTCATGCATGCATTCATCCTTGACGTCATATGTCCGTACGTCCGTCCGTCCGTCCGTCTGTCTGACAACGCTTGAGATGCCAAGCACTCAGATACATAAATACACAAACAAACGAAGAGACATATAAAACTTTTTTATGATTACCATAAAATATATATAAAAAAAAATAAAAGTTAATTTATTTCAAGCCTTTTTGCGGTTATAGCGACTGTGAGCGACTGTTGCTAACTCGGCACATAAATTACAACCTACATAAGCCATTTAAAGTCAAGCATTGTAGCTGTCCGTCTGTGTGTCTGCGTGTGTATATCTATAGAAGAAAGTAACTCAAATGCCCAACTACTTCACGCTGTTTGACAAAGATAAAATACTTTAAAACTTGCATGAAATGACTAAAGAAATGCGTAATACTTCAAACTCAATTAAGACATTAAAATGAAGTATCACATTGCTGCTGCTGCTGCAGGACATGCAGCCAAAGATACGTAACAATAAATATGTAGATACTTTTTACATAGTCGTAGTTATATATTAAATGTATCTGTATGGCTTAAACGCTTACCGACACAAAACTTAAAACCAACAACACCAAATATAAATGTATTTCTATGCTGCTAAGTCATGTCTAATTTAATTTTAGATGCTATAACGATTTTGAATCGGATTTCGGACAGCTATGCAAACAGCAGCATATACTTGTACGTATTACCACTGTACCCGTATTTGTTGTAACACTGCGCTGCTGCCTTTCATTTTGAAATTAAATGTGTGCGTGTCAACTTTTGAAGCCAAGCGATTTTATTATAAGCGCTCGTCCCTAGAAGCACCAAAAAATCAGGCCAAAATATACAAATGGCACATACATACATACATACATATTTACAAAACAACACACAGAACAAGCATTTAACAAACACACAAACGAGTATGTTTGATAGTATCTATAGGGAGCAAAATGAGCGGGTCTACTAAAAAGCTAGCTTTGAATTGGAGCAGCATAGGGGTAAGAACGAAGAGCGCCTAAGCGCCACATCAACCGGCTGGCTTATCCCCACATGGACACAGGATACAAAAGCGCTTTGTACTCAACGCTTCGGAGCGCGTACTCTGAGGTTGGTCAGTAAAGTTATGACTTAATGTTAATGAGGTATACAGTTTGTGAAGACAAAATGATTTGAAACATCTTTATTTACGTTTGCAATGTGGATATATTCCATAGCTGTATAGTGTTTGCGTACGACGAGTTTTAAAGTATGTTAAAACTAGTTGTGTATTACAAGCGCATTTAATTATTAAATGGTTTATAGATCAAGAATATTTTATACTTTGTGGTCTACGATGTCTCTTTTAATGCGGTATAAACTTTATACTAACTGATAATATTATACCACATTCAGATCGAAATCTAGAAAATGGGGATTGATTAATACACAGAAACACTACCTCTTTGAACATGGCACGCAAGGTGGATTTATCTATAAGGTGACGCAATCCGCTGTGCTTACTTTCTTAAATACTCTGAGCTTGAGAGAAGCCGGTTAGCGCGAGATAGCGAATATTTGTTGTAACACTGTCAAAAATGCACTTAACTCATGCTCGCCAACATGTTTGCAACTGCGCCCACAACAGTTTAGAGTTTAACGTCGAGTTGCTCGACTGCCATGCTCTACAATGTGAATCGCCCTTTAGAGCACGACAAAGATATAGAATATTGTGTATCTATTCTTCCAACTGAAACAAAAAGAAACCGAAAGAGACAAAAAAGATAGCAACTATATAATATGCTATATTATTAAATTATTCGATCGTTAAAGTGCATAATAAGAAAATGGACAAACCAAATTACTCTTTTTCATTGTGTGTATTTATTTTCGACTGTTGGTTATTCCTATGCCGTAGCTCACTTTGACTTTTTGTTATTTTTTACCAAATTGAAAGAGAGCTTTGTTAGGGAGTCTTTCTGATTGGCCGAGGGACTTACCTGGTTTTTACATACCTTAGCCGCAATACTTTAAAAAAAAATTACATTCGTCCATGCTTCTCACCACATTCTTTCCAACAAAAAATAAATAAAAATCAAGCAAATATGCTGTGTTTAAGAGGGTTAAAAAGTGTGTGAATGATTTACACTTACCTATTTAACTCAAATTATATTATTATAATGCATACTTTACCAGAAACTGTTTTTTTTCTACCACACAAGAGTAAAATTTTGCATGAAAGAACACATCGTCGAACCCATAAAGTATATATATTCTTGAACAGCTGGACGAGACGAGTCGATCTAGCCATGTCCGTCTGTCTGTCTGGGCATTGTTGCACCTTGTTTTTTGGGCACTAATTTAATTTGGCACTTAAACTTCTTTTTATTGCAGTTTAATAGAGTATCAAAATTGGAATGCCACGCTCACTCTTTAGGGTAGCCCCCATACAAACCAAACGCCCACTTTTGCCTTTTTGTATGAAAATTTTTATCATTGCTGTCAATATCACCATAAAATTTGGCATGGTGGCTTCTTATGAAGAGACTTTTCAAATATATACATATATCAATGGGCGTGATCCCCCACTTTTTGAGGCAGGCCCCATACAAGCCACCAGCCCATTTTTGTCTTTTTGTATGGAAAACGTTTTTATTGCAATAATGTCAATATCGACATTAAATTTGAGATGAATGCTTCTTATGGACGGATGCCTCACATAAATACCATGGGGTGTCACGCTCACTTTTATGTGTAGCCACCATAGAAACTTACCGCCCAGCTATGGAATTTTGTATGAAAATTTTCTTATTATAGTAAATATCGACTTAAATTGTAATATAGTGGTTGGCTTCTTATGGAGGAACGCCTCACATATAGCGAAATAGATATGATTGCTCCATTTTGGGGGCAGCCCTACATGCAAACCCAATTTTAGGATTTATAATAAAAAAAACTTTATCATTTTAGTCAAAATAAACTTGACATTTTACATGATGGCTTTATGTGAACGGGCGCTTGGCATAATTTTCAAACGTGTCCATTTTTAGGGATAGACTCCATAAAATTAACACATAAACATTTTTTTTTTACATGTACAAATTGTATGGCGTAAACTGCTTGCGAATTATAACGGAGTGCCA
This sequence comes from Leucophenga montana, assembly GCA_035044765.1. NCBI lineage: Eukaryota > Metazoa > Arthropoda > Insecta > Diptera > Drosophilidae > Leucophenga > Leucophenga montana. The sequence goes on along the minus strand of JAWNNQ010001689.1, from coordinate 151,545 downwards.
CTTACATTGTTTAGGGTAGCTCCCACACAAACGTATCGTACACTTTTGGTTGTTTTATTAGAGCAAATATTAACGATAAGATGGCTTATTAAAGACTGCCGCTGCACATATTTTATTATAGACATGCACCGTCCATACAAATTATGAGATAATTAATACCCTATAGCTAGACTATGTTTAAACCAACCTAGCATCTGTGTTTTGTTTATTTTTGTTTTCTTTTTTTTTTTTTTTCTTTTTTTTGTTTTTTTTTCTACAACTGCTGCTGTTTGTATCTGTTTTACTATGTTTAAGCTTCCATTTGGCTCGTGACTATTTGCTTTGGTGTTTGTTGCGCGTTGCTAATGTTAAAGCAATGGATGTACTAAGCGTTTGTGTGCATATGTATATCCTTTTTTTGAATGAATGTACGAGTATATGTGTATGCTTTTAGCTTTTTGTGCAAATTTTGTATAATTACACTTTCGTATTTTCACAATGAAGTAACAATGTTTTAATTAAACCATTGGAAACCCAAATAACTCTTGTTTGTTGTGGAATTGCGCGCAAGCAGACAGACAGACAGGCAGACAGACAAACACATACGCATACACTTGAAAAAGCAGCAACACTTTGTCTTTGTATTACAAGTAGTATGTCTGCATATGTATCTGACTGTCTGTGCGTCTTTTCCCCAAAGATGTGTTGCAATTTAGAAAATTTCACAAAAGGGAAAATTAAAGATGTTTCAAACGCTAAGATATACATTTAAACACACACATCTGTATTGAGGTTCACATGTGCCAACAAGCAAGCAAGCAAAAAGCATTAAAAACACAAAAACGCTTCAGAAAAAAAAAATTTCATATGTGTAAGGATGGGTCAAACGAAAAGTTCTTGCATTTGTGCGCCTGAAGAGCTTTAGAGAGAGAATATGTGCTTCATGAGCTAAGACCTGGACAACACACAAAATTAAACAAACACAGGTTTGTAATAAATAAATACCTCAAATCTTAATGTTCAAAAAAGTTTCAAGCCACAAAACAAGCTGGTCCTATAATCGTATATAAATCCAAGTTCCTAAAAATCCCAGGTCCAAGGTTTCCACTTAAGAAACGAAAATATTAAAGTACTTTTGAGTTTTTTCAGTATTTTATAATCTATAGAGCAGTTTTTAAAACTTTTGTGATTCTATTGGAAATAGTGTTCTCACCTTCAATGTTTATGGTATACTGCCGACTTTTCCCACGGCAGAATATGTAGATTAACGCGGTTTCAGTCTCTTGGTATAGGCATATTTTAGGCCCAAATAAAACCAAACGTCATACAAAACTTTAGAAGAACCATAGAAGCATAGTTTTCATCGAAAAACGTCGGGTTTATATGTCAACCCAACATTTATATATAGCACGATGGTCTGGATGTTTTCCATTACTTAGAACAAAACCAAAATCTGCAGCACAGTGAAATTGCATTCATTCTACACGCTAAATGCTGTTATTAATACACATCCATATAAAAGCGATAAGAATCCTCAGGTGCAGAGATGCTAGATGATGATGAGCAAGGGTCACAAAAACACATCAGAGTGATAATTTAATCAGATCACCAGGCTGATATGATGGTAGACAGAGATATACACGACCTAGTAATGTCCGATGGAACTTTTAGTTCATCAACTTTTCTTTTGTATTATGCATCATTTAGTTTGTTTTTGATCGTCTTTGAAAGCAGATACATGGACAGAAAGCGGTGCTTGCGATACTGATCTCAAAACTATCGTGTGACAACTTAGAAGTACTGTTTGGCGTTGGTTAAAATTTTGCGACGTTTCAAAAATGTGCATAAAATATGAATCCATTGCAACGCATCAGAGGACAAGCAGTAGTTGAAACTGTGTGCTCATATTGCCGAATCGTCGTGATAGTCTGATTTCTGTCCGTCTGTCTCCCTTTCTTTTCTACTTTCAATGGCTATCAAATATAAACTTAATGCTACAAGCGCCATCCGATATCAGATCGAGCACTTCTGACTATGCTTGTCTCAGTTAACGCGGAATATAAGCAGATATAAGTTCTACCTAATAAATGTTTCCGACGTACTGCCTCATACTGGTCCAAACTTGTTGCCTCCAATGATGTAAGTATCATCAAATAAAAAAAGTAACATCTTCAATTTAACTATAAGCTTAACCGAACACCATACCCAACGAACACTGCAGCTGCTGCCCAGATAATAGAAAGTAAAAGATTATCTAAGGCATATATTCTAAAATATATGAGAAGATTTAATGACACCGTCTTCAATGATATATTACAACAGTGGTCTGATTTTAAAATTTCTATTTAAAAAGACGTTTATACTGGCCGTTTGATGCTTGATGCAGTGCATCATGCGGGTTTGGAAAAATGAACAAATCGGCTTCTTAATAGTAAGTCAAAGGATTTTGTTTTAAATGAAGTTTGAGATCAAATCGGCACTAACAAAAAATACGCTTTCACAGACAGATTACAAAACTTCTATCAAGACCCACGACGTGTAACGTTTGTGTTACTTGTACGAGTATCTACGTACGTGTATGTCGTTACGTTTGTTGTAACTCAGTCTCTGTGTTTGTCTGAAGTTGCCAACGAGTCTTAAATTGAATTGTTGAGTTTCAGCTGATGCTGCCGCCAACATCACTTGCCACCACTTTGTCCTCTGCTGCTGCTGCTGCTGCTGCTGCGCCAGTTTACTGCATCCTTGTACTCCTTTTGCAATTTTGAAGAAGAAACTTTTGCTGCGGTTTGCTAGCAATAGCTAACGAAACTTGGCTGCGCAAAAATATTGCATTATTTTGTATGTCAGTACGTTTGTTTTATCTAATTGCTGCAATATATATGCATTTTCGCACATAAACCGCATAGACACGCATAGTCATAGATACAACGATACAAAGATACATGGGTGAGTGTTACTATGAGGTACATACTTACATATATACGGGTACTTGTATGTGCGGCATCATGGCATATGTGTTTTGTATATAAATAGTTGCATATTTATTTTCGCTTTTAGTAAATGACTACTGGACAGCAGCAGGACTCATGCTCGGTAGCTGCTCGTCCCAGCTGCTGAATGACCGAGCAGTTTTGTTTTTTTTTTGTTTTTTTGGAAATTAGCTCGCTCACGTAACGCGTATTAAGCTTATTCAAGCAAGCAACCCTCATGCAACAGCAGCAGCAGCAGCAGAAGAGCAGCCATTTTGCCCTTGTATGCTGTGACTTCCGCCGGATTTATAATTTATTTCCTTGCACACACACACACATATACACACAAATATAAAAATTATGGGTGGGCTGATAAGTACTCCTCTAGGCAATAATTAGACAGTTGACCAAAAGTCCGTAAACGACATTTTTCCGGTCGAACCTATCGTTTGCGGATCCGCAGTTACACACTTTGTCGCTCAGCTTGTGGCAGTAAATAATTCGCTTGCGATTACCCTCGTAGAACTAAAACCTCAAATTAAATGCAGATCCGCAAACGATAGTTTTGCTTGCAAGAGATTCGAAAAAACGAAGTAAGTAAAAAATTCTTATATCTGAGCGGAAAACAGAACCTGATAGCAAAATCAAATTTTTCTCTCTCAGCTGCTCCAATTTCTTCGCACCGATAGTAAATGGCAAAAGCAATGAGTTGTGATTTGTCAACTCCATTTGTCGGTCGGCTGTTAGCCATCATCGTCATCATTGGGGGATTTTATCCGAGGCTTCCTTTGTGTCTTCACTGGTACGTTTTTTTTTTTTGCTCTCCACGCAGATTCCGTGGATTGCCCAGGGGATACGTGTCCTAGCGGACGTTTGTGAGCTGCTTGAGCCGTTTGCAAAAGAATCGTAATTTTACCGCTCCCAAGAGAAAGGCCAAAGAACTTTCCACTTCTGCAAGCGACCCCATCCCGGGTACCTATTTTTAATGTAGAACTATGGGTATATTTATCGATATATCAGGCAAGGTAGGCAACTGCAATTTTGACAAGTTTTTATGCATGGTTTGTATGCCAACAAGGTGACTTTTTTATTTTAAGGGTGTTTTTTATGCCGTATATTTCAGATATTGAGATTTCCTAAACTCGTAAGCCCTGAACTGTCATACTTCCAAGTGCACTTAGAGAATTATTAACAGCCTCATTTGTTACAGCGTCTGACAAAGATTCGGCGATTAGGTTGTTTTCTTCAAAAATTTTACTTAGAAGATTGGCCTTTTGTTCGCTGGTGGTGTATAATTAATGCTAAAAACTACTAGCGAAGACTGTACCAAAAGTACTAGGCTTTATGAATGAAGACAGTGTGCTGTTTAGCACTAATTTTAAATAAAAATATAGTATCAAAACAAAATAACTCAATAAAACTCCATTTCCCATTGCCCATCTAACCACCCTCGTAAATGCTACCAACTCTCTCGCCTTAACTCGATTTCGTTCAGAGTTCAACGGAGTTCGTGTGCCATAAACATATATATATATATATATATATATATATATATATATATATATATATATATAGTATGTTACTTTTCGCTGGTTTACTGGACCTCCTGGCCCGCTTGCAGTTAGCCAATTTATTATCCAGTTTAATTGGAAAATTCTGATTTCCATTTTAACGAATTAGCACCTGCGTCGCAGTCATGGTCACAGTCGCTGCAGCAGCGGCAGCCACACTTCATATATTTTATTGCCCTTGATGCGCCCCCAACTTTTTGAGCGCAGCTACTTGTTCGCATCAACTGCTCTGTGGATGCTGCTGCTGCTGCTACGGTCGAGTTTTGGGCTTAATGAGTTATTTTGTCTTTTTTTTTGTGCAATCTGTAAAATATATATTTTTTATATATAATCCACAAAAAGAATCACTGCGGTTGGATTTACAAATAAATTACTTTCTGGACAAGCTACTCCGTATAAATTGCAAGATTTATTTCTGTGTGGTATATGAATAATTTTTGTTTTATTTTTTTTTTTTAATGCAGTTCAAGTTGCGTGCTTGGATTTTTTGCAGATATGTGAGGTATGTGACTATAGCTAAAAAAAAATTTTAATACGAGGGCAGTTTAATAAGTAAGTACAATTTTTGAGGACACGCACAGCAAACATAGGCCGTAGAGACAGACCCCGTATGTCTTCCGAAGTCACACACGTATGAGCAGAGCACCATATGCGGCAGTTGTTATCTGCTTTTCCAGAAACGAAAAAACTCGAATATGTGGCTGCTCATAGTTTATTGCTTGCGACCTGCTTGTGACTTCAATGTAAACACTTTTTAGGAACAACCACTTTTCTTTGCTAGATCCCTTCTAGTTGCCTATATGTAAACAGAATATTACAATCACATTGAAATAAAATAGTATTATTTCAATCACTTGTAACAAACTACCAAATGTTAGTTTTAGCCAACACTATTGGACCTTCCTAGGCGACTTTACGTGCAGCCACTAGTTTCTGAATTTTTAATATAATTTCTATTTTTCCACAAAATGTCAATTTATTTTATTTCTTTTTTTTTTTTTTTGTTATTAAACAGTGTTTTTAAGTTCATTAAGTTCAATGCAGAACACTTTTAACTACAAATTTTATGCCAATCACAGCGGTTGCAAAAAATTTAAGTTCATGACGTAAATGCGCAAATCGAAAAAAAAAAGTTCTACACATCGTTCCGTTACCTTGTATTATATATGCCATGGTAACATCCTAAAATTAACTATACTACTGGAACAAGTACAAAACATTTGACTCTCTGAAATTTCAACCTTGAACGTACTTCATTTATGTAAAAGGACTCAATTTGTTCAATCTTCTACATAAATGCATTAACTATATTCAACTTATAATTGAAAACCCTATTTAATGTAATTGAAGATATGCTTTAAACTACCAGCTAATGCAGTTCATAGATAAGTACTTATACTTAAGATAAAGTTTATAAGTACTAAAGCATGTATACAAAGTAGATGCATTGCACTCAAAGTTCAACAGACATTCAGTACGGACAGTCGGCAGTTTGCTATGTATTTTGCCATCAAGATGAGATGAACAAAATACGCAAAAATCGATGCAATGTAAATTTACTCAAAGAACAAACACTTCAATATGCTTTCCCAATGGGCAACAGTGCATACAGAGCTAGAGAATTGGAATATTCAAGCGCCGCATAGAAAATAGCACCAAATGTGACCGAACGGCATCACACCACCCGATCTTATATACGTATAATAATATGGATAGTGGCAACTGCTAGTACTACAACAGCGTCTGCGAACCGTCAAATTGTGCAACAATAAATCCCATAAAAACGCAGCTGTTTCTGATGCAAAAATCGTAGTTATCTAACTATCTGTATATCCATCGATTGTAGGGATTTGGTGCGGAGCATGGAGCACTGGAGCAGTTAAAGTTTATTATAAATACAACTAGCCCTTTAATACAACTGAGCCCTTTAATGCCAAGAGATGTTTCGTGCAGGGTGATGTGACGTTTTTAATCTACTGATGGAGAACATTTTACACCGATGATCATACGGTCGGACACATCGGCACGAACAAGACGTTCTCGGAGATTGAGAAACATTCACATCTCATGGGTCTAGCTGTAAACGAGGACACTTGCAAACCAGCATTGCGTCTTGTACGGTCTGTGAAAATGGAGATTTTCAACTTCAGTAGTACTGTAGAAAACTTTGTCCATCTTGGAACAGAGATAACCTGGAAATCAGGCAAAGAATCATGCTTGCTAATCGTTGGTTCTTTAGGCTCAGCAAGCAAATACTAAGTAGAATTTTTACGCGAAAAACGAAGGTTATAAGAAGCATAGACCCTGACAACATCGGATAGAGCGTTTTTAAAAGTGTTCGAGAGAAAAATTCTTCATAGAATTTTTAGACATATTAGAGTTGGCGATGAGTTTCGGATCGGCATGAACCAAGAGCTGTTTGAGCTATATGATGAAGTTAACATAAACCAGCTCACAAATTTGAAATAGTTTTTCTAGTCTAATAGTCCAATCGGAATCTACATGACTTACTATAACGAGAAAACCCAAAATTCATTCACAGAAATTTTTGTATTGCTAGCTAAAGTGACCAAAAAGATTTTCTTACAAAGCAAAGGGGAGAGAAGTTATTTTTGTATGGAATGAGCTCTTGTAGTTGGATTAGTTTGGACTATCATACGGACGATGGAACGAACAGACGAACATAACATGAACGGAACAGAGCCCGGAACAAAAAAGAGCGAAAAATTCAGACAACTCCAAGTCCCTGATCGATTGTTATGCATTCAGTCAATAAGAAAAGGGAAGTGTTACGCTCTCTAGCTTTCTTGCTGGGCATGGAGCTGAGTTAGAGCAATGGCAAACGAGTGTACGAGTAGTATGTCCTTTGCAACGCATTGCTTTGTTGTTTTTTACTCTTCGTCGCCGCTGCCGTTGCTGCTTGCTTTATTGCACTTGCAATAAGGGTCCTTTGTGGCTACGCTCCGGCGATGCTTCTGCTGTTGCTGCTCTTCCATTGGCAAAGCAAAGGCAAAGTAATTAAAATGGTTATTGTAATGACGCCGACGCTAGCTATGCGCACCCGTCATCTATGCAACAACCAGCTAAAGCATGGTTAACTAGTTTTTAATAAGTTTTTAATTAAAAATAAATATTCATTTGGGTGTAAAGGACGAATATGATAATAAAAATACTGTGTGTATATATACATGCATATATATAAAAAAAAAACAAAGAACACGCGCTATACGCGCAAACAATTGCTCTAGGGTGGGTTGTCCGGATGTGCGGCTGTGGAAAGAGGCGTGTGAGCCGGATGTGCGGCGCGTGTCTTCGTTATAAGAGACTCATTATAACTTAAGATATAACAAAGAATAAATTGAATTACCATCAAAAGTGTCTTTAACAAGCTGTATGAAAAATTAGATTAAAAGTGAAAATGAAAATCCAAAAGGAAAAGCGGAAATCACGCATACGCAATGTAAGCCGTCGGATGGCTCCAACATGGCTTAATGCAAAAAGTATGCCAGTAGAGAATTAAGGCAGACGGACGGACAGACAGACGGAAAGAGATGCTGGTCTATGCTGTTTGCTTTGCTGTTTTCGGGCCTTTGGCGTCGTTTTGTATGCTGCCCCCAAAAATGTAATGAAGCACCTAGCTATATTTGCTTTTGCTAACGAATGCAGCCATAGAGCAGCTCAGTATTTGAACTCAAGCGCAAAATTATGTTGCCGCTGGTCGATGTTGTCGATGTTGTATGCGATATGCGATTTGTTGAATGTCGGTTTGTGGCACAACAACACAGACTGATAGACGGACAGTCTGTCTGTCTGTCTGTCTGTCTGGACAGAGAATCAAGCAATGAAAATTCGTTCATTCGTTTGCTTTCATAAACAAGTAACACATTTTCACTTGCTTCGAACCTGTTAAGAATTTTAAAATTGAAGATTATCCCTTGTTAGAAACCAAATGCTTACATATAAACCTAAACACAATTGCATAAGAAACACTGAGAGAAATTGGAAGACTAGAAGCAACCATAAGGACAAATGTGAAAATCCTATAAATTATAAATCCTATATGTTTATAGATATCACATTGATGTGAAAACCAACGTCTAAGCGTGTTTCAGAAATCGATGCATGTTCCAAGATGTGCCAAAACAAACAAAAGTTGTTCGCGGATGAAGCACTTCGAAGCAACACTTCTCTTGTTTTGTTTTGTTTTTCCGAAAAACTGGTCGTATTGCAAATGCTCCATTAAAACAATATTGGATGGTCAATTCATAATGGTGCACAACCACTTTCTTGCCAAAAGTTTTCAAAGAACTTAGTAAAACTAAACGCCAAAGACGAACCGTCCTCCACCACGACAATGCAAGTTTTTTTTCACATCGTTTCACACAAGAGAAAGTTTTTAAGCACTCAAAACATCGAACTGATGGATCATCCGCCCTGACTGGACATCCAATGACATCTTTTGTTTCCCTACATCAAAAACAAATTACGATGTTAACGTTTTTCGTTGCCTGAAGAAGCTGCTGATGCTTTCAAACAGCTCGTTTCTGAGTGGCAAAAGTATATCAAAGTGTTCTGCGTACGTTACGCTTATAAATGTCAAACTTTGTAATAGAAATGTCAGCTGACACCTAAGAACACTTGAGGTTGCCAAGGCGCAAAATATAAAAGGCAATCCTCGTATTATAAGTGAATATAGCTGACTAGCGGTAAGTTTTACATTGAGAAAAATAAACTTTTTTTTTATAATATGAAAGAACAATAACAACAACAACACGTGTAAGCATCGAGATTGAACATTGAGTTTAAAAATTGGAAAAAGCTACGAAGACAATTGTTTCGGGTTCAGCTATATAGACAGCATGGATATGTCGGTTTTAAAAAAAGGAGGGCACTACCAACTTCACAACTGGAATACAATATGATCAAATAATGCTATATATCAAGATCACAGCTCCATATTGTATTATCTGTTCATAACTATACTACTAAAACCGTTCTGAAGTTCTACAAAATTTTCATTTCAATACCGCTTATTTCTCTCCATGTACTAAATATACAATAAATGTAAGAGTATATTTTTTTGTTAGGTCTATATAGATACAAAAACCGGAACAGAACGATATACAATACACAAAGGGCACGTACTGACAACTGTACGATCTCTCACTCTCGCTGGTTGCTTCACTCTCACTTACTTTCTATCTACTATGTACAATATAGTACAATAACTTCTGCTCGATTTTCCGGACGCCAACCAAGTTAAATTTGTATTGGATTGTTGCGTTGCTCTTTTCTTATTTCTTATTTGTGGTTGGGGCCGAAAATATTACTTGACTGACATTTAAATTAACACAATCACAGTTATTGGAGCAATGCGCACACATTGCCTAACCACAGCCACATTTGCACAGAACACTCCCACCCAACAGTTAACAGCCGCCGGGAGTTGCCTTTTGGGCATTCAGATCCAACAACTAACCCACACACAACACAACTGAATCGACCGAGCGACAGACCGACCCCATACGAAAAATTATTGTATAAAAAGTATCTAGCAGCAGCAGCAAGGGGAAAAAATGAAATGAAAAACTTGATGAATTTCTTTCTTATTTTTCCACAGCTGTTGTTGTAGTATGCATTTTCACTTGAAGTACGAATGGAAAAGAAAGACTTTTGCTTGTACAATATTTGTTAGTTGGTTGGATTTGCTTTGGACTCAGTTGGGTTTTTAATCAAAATGTTACGATTGCTAGTAGTTGTTGCTGTGAAGCAGGCAAAAAAAAAATAAAAAAACCGGGCAGAATTGCGACATTTTTTTTTTTTTCAAATTTTCCAATGGTTCGGATTAGTAGTGCAGCCAAAGAAAATGCAGATAAAGGAGTCGCACCAACTGTGAAAGTGAGGAGAGAACAATTTTCACGAGTATAAGCATAAAACAGCAACAAAATATTCACATAAACGAGGAAAACTCTTAAAGTTTTCAATGTAGAAGAAGTTAAGCGTATCTACGAAGAGAGAGAGAGAGAGATTGTGTAATGTATTGCAAAGAGAGAAATTAGCTCCTATGATCATGAGCTCACTTGATCATGAGCATACTTGAACTTCAGCTCGTTTGATTATCAGCTCATCTGTTCATGAGCTCGCTTGAACATAATCTCGCTTGATCATGAGCTCGAATTTAAAACTTAAAAGCGCTTATAATACGCAACTAGTTTTAAAATTGTACTTTTTTAAATCCAATAATTCTATGAATGTTCTGATTTTCCGCTAAATCTGCAAAAACTATTAGTATTAGCCTTCCATATGCACAAGCAGCAAATGATGATAGTTGTTGCCCTTTTACCATTTTCTCGCAAGCTGTTTTTTTTTTTCTTGCTTTCTTGAATAGTTGACTTTGTGTATATATATTTTCATGCTTTGCTGAGTTATTGGGTCTAACTATAAAAACGTATAGCCTTAAGCGCAATGAACTGTCCAGCCAGCATCTTGCATAACAATCGAGTAGTAGAAAGCTGCACGAAGTCGTACTAATTTTGATTGCTTTGATTCGCAAAAAAAGAGCAAATGCAAGGAATAGGGACAAAAAGGTTTTTGATGCTGATTAAATATGAGTCCCGAAAAAAAAAAGATAAGTATAAAACCAAAATGAAATCGATTACTTTGATAGCCCTGCGGTGTACTATTAAGGTAGCTAGACAATTGAGTTTAGTCAAGCATTTAATTCTGTGAGTTTAGCTGAGGTGTATAGCGCTGTAAGCAAACTACAAATTCACTCACGCAGCAATTGGAAATTTATACAAAAAAAAAAAAAAGAGGAAAAACTAAAATATCAAATCCTTTGTCTGCATGTTTCAATCAGTGGCAAAAATCTTCTTAGTATTGTTGAAACAATGCAACTATTGAGTTGAGTTAAACCCTTGCTAAGCTTGCATGTAGCACAAGTTCTTAGTGGCTTCTTTGTGCGCCAGTCAAGCGAGCTAACGAGTGAGTCCAGTACGATATCCATGATGTTGTCCTTGCCCTGTATTCTCGAGAGAAATTAATTAACCACTTTGGTTATACTTAGGTATTTAGGTGCATGGCGTTTCGAAAATATTGCTTAAGCTATTCCTGCAATAACAATGAAATCTATTTTGGCTTTGAGTTGTATAGCATTCAATATACTAAGTAGTACTAGGTAGATACTTGAAGTATTTTGCTCGGAAAAGTAAGCTTTTAGTTAATGGTATCAATTGTCTTTATGTGATGTGTTAGCACAACAATAGATTGTAACATATGGAGAAGTTTTCTTTTATTTAAGTAAAGAAAGTTTTTATAAGTATTAAATACTTCATTGACAAAGAGTAGAATATAAATATTGCCTAAAAACGAAGCAATTTAACAAAGTATAGGTTAATGATTTGAACGCACAGCTAGCCAACTAAGTTTTAGAACACTTTTGGATTATCTTGTGGAATATACATATATTGTGTTCTCCCGTTTTCGAATACATTTAGTGCTAGAGTTAAACCTTAGCAAAGTTCATTAAGGCTGCTAATTCAAATAATAAACGTTTGTAAATTTATCAAAACTAAATTCTGCTTCGTTTATAGGTTAGTTATACCTTGGAGGGCCAAGAATATACTAAGTATGTGCAAATGTATGTAAGAGGCAAAAGGATGAGCGATAGGCTCCATAAAATATATATGTATATTCTTGAACAGCAACAAAAGTCAAGTCCATATAGCTATGTCCATCTGTCAGCCGTTTAAAGGCCACTATAACATCTCGAGACTGTAAAAGATATATCCTCCAAACATGAATATTTAGATACGCCTAAAACATATGCAGCTCAAGTTTACAAAAAAAAAAATGGGATGCCACGCCTATTATACCCACAATAGAGCTATTTCTGTCATATTTGCATACTTTTAATATTAGCGCCATCTATATGGTGTATTGTAGAACTAATACGATTTCATTGGGCATCAACTTCATTTATGATTTGGGCATCATCTTTCGAAGTCGCGAACTCACGACTGCTGCATTATTACTTGTTTTAAACTATCTAGCTAAACACAGATCTATGTACTATCGGGAAGCGTATCAAGGTTTCATCATTTCTTCTTAGCAGGAACAATGCCGCAGCGGGAATGCAATCATTCGTGTGAAATGCCTTTAAATTGCTGTAGTCTTCAATCATAAAGCAGTCCGAAAAACTTCAATGTCGCAACGCAGATAGTCTTCTTTATATTTGTAAAATAGGAACGCCAAAGAAAAAGACTTTGGGTAACTGCTGAAGTGCTACCAACAGGAAGATTACATTGTAAAACATTCTAATGATAAACGAACATGTCTAAAAGATTGGAAACATGTACAAGCAAGTGTTACAGATACTTAACGGATTGTTAAAGTTAACCAATGCTATATTCATCTTCTTTGTCCAAATGCATCCAAAGAAGATTTATTTCGTTACTTTAAAGATATAAAACAATAGAGGTTCTAATGGTACTTTGGATCTTAGGCAAACAAAACAAAGGCCTGTAAACAAATACTGTACTTTAAAGAAGAGTAAAGAAGTTATATTTTTTTCTTTGTCCAAATGCAGTCAACGAAAATTTACTTCGTTAAATTTATATATAAACATGGTATAAATTATAGACATTCCGAGCAGACTTTGGATTTTAGGCAAAGAAAACTAAAAAAATTCAATGAATTATTTATTTTATTTACTTTTTGAAAGTAATATCTGCCAAATGCGCAAAAACTTTCCCTTTTTTCGAAGTTTTCCATCGCTTTTTAGAGAGTTTCCGGTAAAATTTCTGGAATTTTCTGGCGTATGTTGGCCTTAAGTTGCGCTACAGAATCAGGTTTGTTGGCATTAACCTTGCTCTTCAAATATTCCTACAAGAAAAACTCAGCTGGAATCAAATATGGTGAACGAGATGGCCAGTCCAAATCAATCGATTAGAGAAAATCCGCTTCAATAAAAATAGTGCTGCGGGAGCAGTATGACAGTATAACATCAGTAAGCTTCCATGTCATTTTCATAGAGCTCAGCGTATCATTGCCCTAAATCATTCTCTATTGAACGTAGCCGTCGCGACATCGTCATCTTTATAGAAGTATGGTTCAATGGTTTTTTCCGTGCATACATACATCGTAGCAGACAGTAACTTTTGATGAATGTAAAGGCATGAATTTATTGAAGATTTTAGAAGCGAATATCTGCTTCGCCTGTCTTGTTTTGCATGTTTTTTTGAGTATAGAATGTGACAAGGCTTATCAATTCGCAGAATTCTTTTGTGTTTAAAGATCAACTCACTGCTTACAAACAACTAAATTAACTTAAACCTATGTCTAATGCGTCTTCCTAGTAGATTTGGTAACAGCCTTTTGTGTACCTAAAGGGATAAATAGTTCTTCAATTGGCGAAGGCTGTTTCAAGTGTTGTTTGATTGAAAAAAACTTTTAATTCTTACTTTTTCACTTAAGAACTCTGAACTATATTGCACTACAGTTGTTGTGATAATTCAATTCCAACAGAAATCTTCAACTTTAATTCAAGCTGTCAGAAAAAGTGTTGAAACAAAAAATCATAAGTGTAAAACAAAGCACTACAACTCATATTTAGGCGTATATGCGTGTGACTTAGCTTTTATGTATGCCTTTGTAATGCCGTTTGCAAATGTGTATCTGTAGCCTAAAACAAAAGGTCCATAAAGCTGATGTCAAAAACAAACGATTCAATTAGGTAACTAAACTAAACTGACTTCTTTGTCATATATGCCCTAACGCATAGAATACTTGTAGCTGCCCTTTCTACTACTTCTACCATACAGACAACTGCTATTTGCTGGCTCCCTAGAGCTACTTGTCAACGCACACACATAGTGCTGACAGTTTTGCTGTTATATATTTGAATAGCAAATTTTTGTAGCTGTAGCTGTAGCTGAAGCTTTTGCTTTGTTGGTCACTTATAGATTTGTATGCATGAATAACTCAAAAGCATTTTTTTACTTTACTTTTACTTAAGCACTTTTCTTTTTGTTTCTATAAGATACTTTACTGTAGATACAATATCTTTTTGTATGTCAAATGCCAGAAAGCGACAGAATTTGCAAAGAATATTCAGTTAATAATGATAATGGCTATTTGAATATGATATGCTATGAAAGGCATTCGTGCAGTTATTAAACAAACTTAATTGTATCTTGCAGATACATATTGCAAATGCGGGTGTGTTTATTGTTTATTAATCGAACGTCTCTGCATACTTCAGGGCGTTCGTTTCGACATTGCTCTTGCACACTTCAAACAAATGAATGAAGTATGTTGTGCATTGACACGTGTCATAAGCAACAACAAAAAACAAAACAAAAAAAAACAATAATCTGCTTCTTATGCTCGACTTGTATCTTGTATCTACTAATAATGCGCTTTGAAATTTTGCTGCCGCTGTTGTTGTTGTTGGTATTTTTCATTTATTTGCTTATAACAAATCGAAGCGCAAAGCTTACACAACAAAAACAATCAATCTAACAATGCGATTACAAAAGATGGCAGTCGTCAGCATAGAATCAAATCGAAACGAATTGAATTGAATCGACCCAGAAGTGCCTTTTCTCTGTTCTCATCTGATCCGGGCCGACCCGGGGTTATTGCTGCAATGCTACTTCATAAAACAAAAGCAAGCAACTACGACGTCGTAACCGTCGTCGTCGTCGTCGTCGTCTTCTACGTTGTTTTCTAAAATAAATATTTATAACAAAGTGCAGCTTCACTTGTTTTTCAGCTTCGTTGAAGCGCGCTGAGCAGATAAAAAATTAAAAAGTAGACAAAAACGAAAAAAAAAAATAACGAAAAATAAAATAAGTAGCGAGTAGGTAAATACAATAAATGCTGGTACAGAAATGTTTACTATGAGATGCGATTCTTTGCTGCCTCCATTACTTTTGCACAGAACTTCTTTTGTCCGGTCTCTGGCACGCTAAGAAACTGCAAGGGCGTAGTAAGAGGGCATGGTATATGGCAGATAAACAGAGAATTCATTTGAAGTGCCACTCACATGTTATAAAATAAAAATTTTCCTAGCTTGCAACACACTGAAGTTTTTTCACCGAAAGATTCCCAACAAACTATATACCGGCACCAAAATGATTCTGAAACATAGCCATCTCTCAAGTAGTGATGGCTTTATCCATACGAAGCGACTTTTTGAGGAAAATATTTACTGAGAGAAATTTTCTGGCAGCTGAACACTTTCCTGATTATTTGCTAATATAATAAATTGGTAGAGCGAATTTGCTAACGGAAAAAAAATATAATAAGGGAGACAGAGCACATCAAGATTAGATCGCATATATATGTTCACTACATAAAATGGAGTTTTTTAAAGTATATTTTTTTTTAGCATTGAGTGCGCACGAACCGATATATACCGATACTATGTATTGTATAAGAAATAATAGAGAAATATAGCGGTTCGATTGAGCAAGAATCAATATCTGACAAGAAGTAATTTAGAAGAAAGAAATCGATGATCAGAGAAGAAGGAGAAAAAATGTTTACTTCCGTCTGTCTACCATCATCACATAGACCATGGACCATTGAAAGCTATATACCTACAACTAGTTCTTTGATATAAGTAAAGGTCTAGCTCCGTCTGTCTATGTGCCCTCAGCGTATCTTCAAATTTCATGCATTAAATTTAGTTTTATGAATAAAATTTTGAAGATTTTGAGGACAAAGTGATTTCTGTGATAGCCGCTTTGAAATTTTATAAAAACTAACTCAATCCCGTTCCAAATAATATTGCAACGAAAAATAAAAAAGTTCCTCAAGATTTTTTACCCTATACACTAAATTCCCCACAATTATTCAATGTAAGATTATCAACTGTTAACTACACCCATGTCCAGCTCAAGCTACTTCATTTTGTTGTATGCGAAGACGACTTTTACGAATTCTCCAAAAACTTTAGATTTATTTTTTAAGATACATTTAGTTGTTTTTGTTGTTGTTGTTGCTCTTGTTTTATTTCATTTTAGTTGAGTTTACTCTGATGTTGTTTTTGCTGTTGTTATTGTTGTTGTCGCCCTGCAGGCAGCAAAGAACAATAAAATTGAGTAAGTGTTTGAATTTAGAGGGTGCAGGATCAAAAAACAAAAACAAAAAAAAATAGTTCAAGAAAAGGAAATGAAAACACGAAAAATACAAAATAAAAGCAAAATCAGATGCAATATTTACGAAAAAAAAAACAGAACGAAGTTACAAAATTAGTTGTTATTGAAGTTGTTGTTGTTTTTGTTCCTGTAACGCTTGTTATTGCATTGTTGTACGCAGCAAGGTGGCAAAGAACATATGTACAACAACAACAACAATATTTAGGCAAAAGAAACAAAATTCGTTCTCTCACGTTTATTTACAGTCAAGTCCGGCAGAATAGAAATTTATTTCTATTTCTATTTCACTTTTGGTCCTTCTTACACATTTTCTCGAGGGTAATCGGAAAGAATAATAAGAAAAACTAATATTCAGACCAATTTTGATATATTGTTTTTTAGATTTGTCAGATATTTAACTACTAACTTTCGTGGGTGCCACAGAACAAACTCTCGCCACAAAATTTTCAAATTTCATTCATAAAATATAGTTTTATGAATGAAATTTGAACTAGATTTATACTAAGTAACTAACTGGTGTCGTTTTTGGAGTAGATTGCCATTCACTTTGCGAATGACCAAAACAGCTCACAAATGTCCGTTAGGCCATATATCCTTTGGTTAGCTTGGTGGTGTACAAATTATGAGGCAAACACTAGAATGGTGAACAACATTCATTAACGAACGGAGACGCATAATGAACGACAATAGAGAAATTCTGTTTTTGATCTCTTTCTCTCGCAACGGATGGAATCAACGGTAATAGAAAACTGCAAGAAATATATGTGCCACATACAATATATGCACATAGTTTAGCGTTTTTGATGTGTAAAGCCTCAAATATCCCATTATTCTTCAATAGATCTGTTTGTATTGGCGCGTAACTGTTTTATGAAGAATGCTGTCAAATATGTCGGATATTTTGTACAAAAGTTTTCCGAATTTATATCCATTAACTTCTGTTATTACCCTCGTATAGTATTTGTTAGACTTTCTTTCCATTTTGATGTTTGCAGCTCTTGTAAATATGCTCAAACTGCCATATACTTTGCCATATTCGTTTTATTTCATTTTTATTTTATAGTCGTGGTAGGATTTCTTTAACATTTATATACAAACGTACCAATATATATTTTACGATTAAGTGTACTGTCGGCTAACAAGCCGAGAAACAGCCAAAGACATATAGTGCAAATGTAAGCTAGCTTGCAACTAAGAAATGCTGCCACTCTAAGCAACAGACAGACAGACAGTCAGGACAGACAGGACAGCCTTCAGAATAGCAGCAGCAGTAAAACAGTTGAGCTTCATGAAGGCAAACTTAAGCTTTGTTCAACGGGGCGTATGCGTATGCAGTTTGCAGTAAGTAGTCGGCAATTATTTTTACGACAACTTGTTACATTGTACAATACTATCCAACCACTGTCTTGATGTATGTGTTTTTGAGTGTGTGTGCATGCCAGTGTGTGTGTGTGGGTAATTGTAAGGTTTCTTGCCACTGTATTTTAGTATGTGAAGGGACTAGCATTTCTTTATCGAAGGTCAATTTGTTATAACTTTGAAGCAAGACAAAGAAGCAACTTCGCCAGCGACAATTGTGCACTCAAAAGGCGTTTAATGTGGCAGAATGAATGATTAAATCAATTGTTCGGGTTGTGTGCAACTATAAGTAGCAAAGCTTTAGTTTAAATTTGCAATAGATCATATGGAATTACATATACTCGTATAGGAGGTAATTTGGAAAGTGATTTTATTATACTTATTAGAGTCGTTTGGTAGAAGCTATAAATTTTGTTTTGATATTCTTACTTATAAACTTATAAAATTATAAAAACTTGTATCGTTTCAAATATTTTTTGAAAACGTTAAATTCGGTGGAACCTAAGCTTTGCATGGGAGCTGTACCTGCATAAATCTTGTACTTGCATAAATCGAGGTTATTTCGATATGAAATTTGCCTATGGTTATAGTCACATACCAAGTTTTAAACAAACATTTCATCAATTTACAAACGAACAGACAGACATATAGACAGATGGACATGGGTAGATCGGCTCGGCTTATATATTCGCATACTTTATGGGGTCTCTGTTGCTTCCATTGCAAACATTGTAACTAAATTATAATACTATTCACACAGTCTGTGTGAAGAGTGTAAAAAATAGTACCGTTTACCTGTTATCTCGCATTTTTGGACGCCGTGATGTTCTGAGTTACTACTCTAACTTACAAAATGCAGAACTTCTTTTAGATATTTTCTTTTTTGTTTTTCTAAAAGGCTTGGACTGGATGAAGCACTATGAGTGTGTTCTGTTGGCTGTTTGAATGTCTGAAAGATTACGAATTTTTGATATCTAGCTTTGTTTTCAGTAGAAAATGTCACGTCTCCATATTAACGAAAATCTTCACCACCGACTGTATTGGGGAGATGGCAAAATATGCAAGAACCTGACATTCGCAGATAGTTAAAACTGCGGAACATTTAAATTTGAAAGCTAGAAAATTGGTTCTGTATTTTTCAGGAATCACTCCCTGAATATATTAACTCCAGCAGCTTCTAGAACCAACATATTCGCTAACAACTCTAATACCAGCACCAAAATATCGTTTAAACATAACATGATTTGAACCTAGTCTGCGTTAAATTCAAATTGAATTGAAATTATTGCTAAAAACCAACAAAACTGACAAGAAGATTCGCTTCTTTGCAACTGCTGCCTAACATTAAGCTAATGGTTTCTTTGATAACAAGTTCATCCAACGACTTTCACTTCACTATTTAAGAAGACTGCCAAGAAGCTACATTGTTTTTAATACTTTCTCATTTCATTTCAGATTAGTAGTTAATAAAAATTTTTTTTTCAGTTTAATAGATTTTTTTACAATAGTATTTGAAACCATATCACTTCAGTTTATCGCATTACCCTCGTCATATTGTATTCCATTAACTTCTACTTGATTTATTTTTTATTACACAATTTTTATACCATTCACACATAGTGTGAAATGGTATTAACAGTTTGTCTGAAATTTTGTAACGCATTAAAAGAGCCATCGTAGACCCCATAAAGTATATATATTCTTGATCAGCTCGACGAGACGAATCGATCTAGCCATGTCCGTCTCTCCGTCTGTATGTTGTTGCGCATTTTTTTGGGACCAATTTTTATGCTACCCAGTTGAAATTTTGCACGTACACTTCTTTTTATTGTAGTTGACACTCAGTCAAGATTGTGCCGCCACGCCCACTTTTTGGGTTAGCCCCCATACAAACTCACCGCCCAATTTTGACTTTTTGTATGAAAAACATTTTTATTGTAGTCAATATCAATTTATTAATTGATATAGTTACTTAAAGTGGACGTATGCTTGACTTACACATTAATGGGTGGGACCCGCCCACTATTTGGTATAGCTCGCATACAAACCTACTGCCCACTTTTGACTTTTTGTAAGAAAACTTCTTTATTAAAGTCAATATTAGGTTGAAATGCAATGTGGTGACTTTTTATGGTCAGCCGCTTAACATACATAGACTAACGGGCGTGGCCCGCCCACTATTTGCGGTAGCTCGCATACAAATCTATGGTTCACTTTTGACTTTTTGTAAGAAAAACTTTTTTATTAAAGTCAATATTAGGTTGAAATGCGATATGGTGCCTTTTAAGAGACAGCCGCTTAACATACATAGACAATTAGGCGTGGCCCGCCCACCCTTTGAGGTAGCCCCCGTACAAACCCACCGTGCAATTTTGTGTTTTTTATGAAAAAATCCTTAATTTAGATCAATATTAGCTTAAAATTTGATTTTGTGGAATTTAATGGACAACCGCTTCATATACATATACAAATGGGCGTGTCCCGCCCACTTTTTGAGGTAGTCCCATATAAAACCACAGTTCACTTTTATGCATTTGTATGGAAAACGTCAATACCATTTTGAAATTCGATATGGCGACATCTTACACATCTACTACATCGCTTCATACACATCTACTAGTGAGCGTGTACCACCTACTTCTTGGGGTAGCCCCTATTTAAACCACCACTTTCATATTTTACAATACTATTTAAAGTTTCGTGTGAATGGTATTAGAGCTTCGGTTCAACCGAAGTTAACGTTTTTTCTTGTTTTTTATTTTTATTAATTTTTATTTTAATTATTTTTATTTCAACTGTACTGAACAACTGGCTTAATTGAAACTAAATGTTGCCCATGTGTAATATAAAGTAAAAAGTGTACATTCATTTTTACATAGCAGAACGAACAAACAATGGAAGTATGTAATAATAACTACCGACCCCGTATAGAAAAACACATAAAATCCGCTTTGCGACCAGACCAGACCAGACCAGGCCAACCACGTGAATATTATTTTTGCATTTTTGTCGATTTTATAGCCACAATACCGATTAAAATTTTTGTAAAGTTCTTTTCTCTTTTTTTCGTATTTTATTGGAAAAAAACAAATAATTGAAGTTAAAATATTATTGAAACAAATTGTTTGCGCTTGAAGTTTGCTTTAATCCAATAAACAAATTAAATAGTTTGGTTTTTTTTATTATTATTTGTTATTGTTTTTAATGTTTTTGCGCTTTTAGTTCAAAGGTTGATTTTGAATATTATATTTGATTTGGAATTTATCAAATTTTTATTTATTTATTTAATAATTTTCACAAAATTTAATTTTTTGTAGTGCTTTTAGAGATTTTAGAAACATTTTGTATTTACATTTTTAATAAATTAGTAAACACAACGTGTATGCTTTGAAAGGGAAACAGGGAGTGAGAGTCAAAAAAGTAAAGCAATAAAAATTATCGGTGAAAATTACAAAAAAAAAAACTGTATGTTAAGAACTCAGCTACGAGTTCTCATCAGACCGCTGGTTAGACATTGAAAATTTTTGTTATTTATAACATGCGGAATTCGAAACACGTGTCTTGGTAGCTAAACTTCTACTGTACAAAAAAATAATCAAATGTTATTGTTGAACCCGCGCCAATAATTTCAGTTTGATGTGATAATTTCAAAATTTTGATTGAGCTATTTGAACGATTTCCAAATCACTGACGCTAGTCTATAGCTGGGAACCATAGGTTTCAATGTTAGAATTTTGTGCTTCAGTTTTATTTATGTTTTTCTTGGCTCCTTTGCGTACACGATAAGTGAGTTGTTTTTCTGTATATATGCCGAAATGTATGTCCTGCGATCCCAATCAACTTTAGAGATAGCATGTGCCAAATACATCTGCTGAACGCGAATGCAATGAATTTACTTTTTATTTTCGCAACAATTATTAATGCAAAGATAATTACTTTGGCATGTCATGCGCAAATGGTGAATATACTCAATGTATGCATTTTAAAAATGCTTTCCTTTATTGATTCTGTATTTTGTAATAGAAACATAAACAAAAGTCAAGTGTGATCTATACCTATAGTCGATGTGAACATTTTTTCTGTATGTATATAGCTATCCCTTTCGCAAGGTCTCTGTCGTGTTTAAAATCCCAGAGCATTGAAGGGGAAAACAATTTGCTGTTTGTTATTCGTATGTCATGTGTCATAAATTCAATAACAATGTTACCACTCTGGCGCAGAATACACATGACCATGGTGTAATTATAGAAAATGTGTTATTTAAGCTTTCTCTTCTCTTTGTAGTTGTCAATCTTTCAGTTGAAACCACGGAACAATAATAAGGTAGCGCATTGAGAGCTAGCGCCCTCGTATTTCATAGGCCAAACGTTAGTACGCATTGAATGCTTGTACTGAACGATTGCCTCTCTGTCTATCTAACGCGTTCATATAGATTGGCCTGAGTAAACACTCAATACACTACCTTATTATTGTACCATGCTCTAACTCAGAACACAGATCACCATGATATAATTATAGAAGGTATGTAGAAGAATAAAAAATGCATACATAAATTCGTGCGAATTTCTATTTCTGCAAGATATAAAATCGGGAGCAAGAAACTACAATATATGATGCCTTCTTTTTGATTTCCTCCATAGAATCTGTATCCACATTTAAGAGTTTAATGATTTTTTTCATAAATCCTATCACCAGAATTTTAACAAATTATTATGGGACCACTTTTCTAATAAGAATTGCTAAATATACATTAAAAAACGTTTCCAACAAATTGAGAATATTTTTGTTTGAAGTCGTCTAAAAATAAAATCTATATTCAAATTGTCCAATTTGTTTTTCATACTTTAGAAATGTGTGTGTTCAATATAAAATTGGTCAATTCGCTCCACTGACTACCAGTATAGAGCTCTTACTAGTGGACAATGTTGCTTGCAAAAATCCATACCAACTTGATTTGCATTGGCTCGCATCACATATCAAATAAAAAAGTGTAGAAAAAATTTGATAGCTTGATTTTTGGTAGCTATAAACATGTTCATGCGGAAAGACACATATCCAACTGATGCAGGCACATACGAGTATAGTCGTATAGGACCCAATTGAACCATTTGCATTCGCAGAGCGGCGTTTACGCAGCTTAGCCTTTGAACCGCGTCAAATGACTCAATTTCAGAACGCATATCCTTGCAGCTTTGAGTTTTTATGTGTCTATCTATACATATATATATATGCTATACGGGTAGTATGGATGGATATACGACAAGTACTTTCGTTTATAACCATATAACCGGTGCTGCTGACTTTGGCGGCGATGACGACAACAACAATCAACATACATAACATCAGCAATACCAGAAACAGCAACTGCTCATCTCTTGTTATATCAAAGCTTTCAAGCAAGTTATTTGCTAACTTTTATTAATGTCGAAACGTACAGAAACGATTTACAACTACAATAAAATGCCATCCATATCTTCTGTTGAAGGCAACGCAACGCAAGGTGAAGATTTCGATTTATGTTTGTTGGAGAAGTAAAAAAAGAAAAAACAAAAAAAAAATTGTTAAATATGGTGAAACCGAAGCTTTAATGCACTTTAAATAAATTAAGATTAGAAATATTCAGCTTAGATTAGAAGAACTTATTTGATACTGGACGGTGAAGAGTCTATGAAGAGGCTACAAAGTTTTGATCCGGAACAATGGTGTATATTTTATGGTGATTTATGAATTTTTGAGTCTCTAGCTTTGATAAAGCATGAATTGTCTATATCAGACAGACTAAACTGGACCATAAAATTATATGGAAACTATACGCTTCTAATGTTAGCTTATACCATAAAATTCAGTAGTGGGATGATTTTCGAATTCGATACAATTTTGATATCATTTCGATTTTTTTTTTTTTTTTGATGTTCTGCGTTCCAATTTTGACAGAATTTTTATGAAACATTTCAATGAGTGAGTTTCATCAGACTCCTAATTGTAGATTACATTTGTCCAATTTGTGCTTCTGATGACGATTTGGAATTAATCCATACCATTTTTCAAATTTGATTTTTCATTACAATTTTTAGATATTTTTCAGCATTTTTTCAAGGGGTTACAAACTGCAAGCCAAAATTTCAAGTGGTCGTTTTTGGAACCTTCGAACATTCAACGTGGATTTTATGACGAATTGAGATCAAACAAGCTAAGGGGTGGCAACCTGCAAGCCTACATACATACATAGAAAATGTTGCAAAAACGAGCGTAGAAAATGTTTGGGGAGCTATACTTATTAATGGGCGTGGCACGCAAATGTGTCTGCCTGCAACAAATAAGTCTCCACACCAGTTTTAAAAGTTTCAGTTCCAAGCCTGCAACAAAAATTTGGTCTCCATGCCAAGTTTAAGTTCGCGGCACATAGATATTGTTTAAGTCAGACAGATACATAGACAGACGGACATAGATAGAACGAGGTTCGATTATAAACTGCTTGATCGATTATCTACTGCTTGTGCTCCCCACTGCCTGCTTCTATTACGCTACAAACTTGCTGACTAACTTAAAATACCCACGTCTCACACTATGTCTGAAGGGTATTAAGAGAAAAAAAAAAATAAGAAATGATTGCAACGTCAACGAGGCAACGCAGAATGGAATGTGAAATCTTAAAGACTTTTGAATTGCAGCCATAAATGCGCATTTATTTCTCGAGTTTCAACGAGCGACATGGTGAAGGTTTTCCGAGGTGACGGCAGCAACGCAACGTTGGCAGCTGCTTTAGCTGCTTTTGCTGCAATGGCAGCAGCAACCACTTTGTCTCATTTTTGTGCTTCGCTGACAAATGCAGCCGTGCATATGCTTCCTGCGCGAGTTTAGATGACGCATACACGCACACATAGCAGTCACCCACGCATGCATTGAGTTATATCCTGCTGCCAGTGATGCTGCATCCTAGTCCTTCCTAGTGCTAGTCGACGTCGTCACATTCACATTGCTCGCTAAGTTATCGCATTTGCGACAACAATGCAGCAGCACCAGCAGCAGCAGCAGCAGCACCAGCAGCAGCAATGGCAAACGCTGCTAGCAGCCTTGCCACACGATGATGCTAAACCTAGCTGAGCGATACTGTTGGCATTATTTGGACGGGTGGACAGGCAGACAGACGGACGGACGGACTCAATGCTTATGCTTCCCTTCCGCTGTACTGTACTATATAGTAGTACTGTGCAGTACAAGTAGCTGAAGTTGGCTTGCAGCAACGTAACGTAACGTAACGCATCGCATTGCCTCAACTCGACTCAGCTCGTCTCGCCTCGACTGGCATTGGATGCATGCATGCACTGCATGCATATTTTTGCCATTTGAATTTGTAAAATCAACATCCATTAATCTGGCACACAGTCATCGCAGTCGTCGTCGTCGTCGTTGAAATCGTTCGCCTCATCGTTGCCGTTTGTCGTCCTGTTGTCGTTATGAACTATGACAAAGCCGTGTGTTGCAGCAAGATAAAGCAGCAATAACACACTTAGAGAAATTTATTTAATAATATTTTTTGAAAGCGGACATTTAGAGACTGCACAAATGTTTATATGATAAGGAAAAACCATTTTCGAAACGCTCCTAAATAGTCTCAATCAATACGGGTTTCAGAGAGTTTAACGTTATTGCTCTAAAAACACTATCAATTGAGACTGCTTTAGAACAGGGCTGTCCAAGAGAAGAGCAACCAAAGTGAGAATGTATGTGTGTGCTTATACTGCACGATATTTTAATGTCAAAGTCGCAGAGTCAGAGTCAGATAACCTAAATACTGTTTGTACTTTCTTATGTGATCGCTCAAAAGGTTTCAGAGTGCAAGCGAAACCTAAAGCGAGTGCAAGCGATAAAGCGAGACCAAAGCAAGATCGAAGCGAGAAAGCAGTTTTGAAACCGCCTACTCGCTTCACATTGGTTTTTGCTTTGTTATCGTTTCGTTTTTGCATGATTTTGTTTGCTGCTGTCACACTGACATTCTCTAGCATTGCTTACAGCACGAAATATTATCGATTCAGGCAACGTGTCACTTTTAGCGTGCACGCTGACATGTGTTTTAGCAATGACTGAGCCATAATTTGTACAGTGTGACAAATAAGAACACCATTGCAGTGCAAGATCAGTAGCCTTCTCTAAAGCTGCTCACCTATTAAGTTTACATTCTTATCGAAAACCTTCAGTGCTGGAACTTCAGAATATGATAAACAGCTCAGTGCAACCGCTGGTCATATATGCTTTGGACTATGTGAACCTCATTACACAGCTCATACAGATCGTAATTCATACGAGTCTGAAACTCCTCACCAACTCTAATATGTTGGTCCAAAAATTCTAAGACCAATCCTTCAATCGAACACTCCCAAAGACGCAGTATCCGAGGTTGTCCTGGTCCACGCTTCTGCGTCATACAATATGACTGGGTTTAAGACGTTTACTTTAGTACTTCGGGAGAAAGTTTTACTTCTAATTTGCTTGCTGAGCCCAATGTAGCTTCCACTAGCAAACGTGAATCTTTGCCTAATCTCCAAGCTGACGTTATTTATGCTGATTATCACTGTTCTCATTTAGATAACATTTTCTACAATGTTGAAGTTCAAATTCTCCATCCTCATAGACCGTCCAAGACGCAACGATGGTTTGCGAGTGGCCACCAAATACTTCGTATTGCTTTCGTTCATCGCTAGACTGTGAAACGTGACGGTTTCTGCATCTCCGAGAACACATCGCTAACTATTCCTTCGAGCCGACGAATCAATGTCATCAGCATACGCGAGTAGCATCACTTCTTTATGAAAGAGCATGCGATACTGTTGTACGTACAGTTACCGGCGTAGGATGTACTTCATCAGTAGATTAAAAAAGTCGCACTATAACGCATCATCCTGCCAGAAATCTGGCTTGCTATCTACAAGAGAGCCATCTTCAATGTTTCATTCTCTCCTCTCCAAATTGGTTAGAGAAATGACTTAACCGTTTGTAGAAAAAAATAATAAAAAAAAAAACCAAAAATTACGACTGCTTGCACTGTTCAACACATCCAGCTGTTCAGATTTAACCATTTTGTTCCATTTTAGAAATGAAACATTTGGATTGGAAAACTAAAGTAAATCGTTCGGCAACCGTAACAGCTAAAATGAAATCGTTCTGTTTCGTTTCACTTTCCTTGTTAGACCGGAAACAAGACAATCCTTTATGTTGCTTAAATTTCAAAATAAATGCTTCAAATTCAGCATGAAATTTGTAAATTAAATAATATTTTTTTAAGTGTAACAATGAAATATCTTCCAAGTTAGTGTCACATTTGGTCTGTCCATCCGTCCGTCTGTCTCAGCATATACATATAACTTCAACTGACTCGATCTTTCTTTCGGTTTCAATTCCCGTTTTGTTGCATATCATTCGTTATAAAAATTTTCGGTAGTCGATTGCAAGCGACATTGCCACGATGGCTTTGGCAGCCTGCAGCAGCAGCAGCAGCAGAAGCAGCATCAGCAACATCGACAGCAAGTTAGCAGCGCAGAAAAATATGAAAAATTCTATAGAAAATGCTGCAGCGCATTATTTGCATTTTATGAGCATCGTTGCCGCTTCCAAAAGCCGCCGCGCTACTGCAGGATGCTAGCTGCCATTGCCGCTGGCTTGCTGGCTGGCTTCTAGTTGCACTTGCTACACTCTATTTCTCTCGCCCTATAGAAATTGTACGTGAAGTATATTTGTATCTTGCTCTGCTCGCTATATGAGTTTTTCCGTTGGAATAACTCCATTGTATGAGCGCGCTTCGACACCGACACCGATGACTGCCATGATAAAGATGCCACATGAACGAAATTCTGCTGCTGCACCTTCCACTTGGACTCCTAGCACGACTTTTTGTTGGTGTGGCGGCAGCATTGAATGCCTGTGCACACACATGTGTGCAACGTGACATTTTGACTGTCTGCGATTTAAAGCATTGAGCAAGTTGTCTACTATGACTACTTCTATGCAGTACAAAGACAAGTTTTGATTTTAAAGCATATTTTATACATACTAAACTATTGTGCTGCCAACGAGAGCCAATCTATGAGATACTTTGCCGTTAACCAGGGATTTGGAGCGGAGTTGCTTCTTTGGTTTTAACAATTGTTTCCTACAGGTACTGAGTTCTCAGGAACCTTGCAAAAATGTATCAGCTATTGGGTGTTTGAATTGAATCGTAGCGTTTTTTGTCGAAAATTTAAGCTTTATTGTGCAAAAATTAGATTATTCAAAGTATTGTAAATCGCTAACCACTACTTTTTCCATCTTTCTGCCGGCATACGGAAGAACGACTCATCTTTATAAGCAATCCAAGAATCAACTGGTGCACAGCCTGTCAAAAATTATTCGATAGTAAGAAGTAATGTCTGGTGAATACAGCAGCTGATGTAGGACTTTTCATTTGACCATTTCCAACTTGATTTTAAATGGTTTTGCAGCAGCATCACTTTAACGTGCTTCTGCTCGAATTTCGTCCGTTTTTTCATCAATACTCGGCTTAAACGCATCAATTATTGTCCGTAGCGAACTTCCGCGACTGTTTCACTGTGGTGATGATTTCACCATATACCGAGCGTAAGCTTGGATCCATGGATATTTAACTACGCCGTTGATATTGATGGTTGGTCAGGCTTAATACATGACTTTTTCCGTTTGGAAATGTTGTAGCTGCACCACTTTTCATTGCCAGTCACTATTCAGTGCAAAAAAAAAACCCTTACTTCTCTGTCATTCAAGCAGCTTTTCACGGGTGAATAAACATCCTTCAACATCGCTTCGTTTCAATTCGTATGGCATCCAATTTCTGTGCTTTTGGCTCATTACCATGGCTTTGAGGCGTTTACTGACTGTTGCCTAGTCAACTCCCAATGATTCACCTAATTTTTGAAGCTTTTGACATATATCTCCATCGAGCAATGACTCCGGTTTTTCATCTTCCAAGTTTTTCTGCTGCCCAGGTCGTTTCTTGTCTTCCAGCTCAAAATCACCACTTTCACACACAGCAAAACACTTCAGACATACGCTCCACAACCTGCCAATAAAATTCTATGGCTTATGCAGTTCTTTTCTCCATGGTAAAGCATTGAAGTCTCTCCATCTCTTCGGAAGCGTTACGAACTAATTCAAACACCCAATGCCTTTATGCTGGAATCGGAACCATAATTTTTATGCAAAAGTGGAGCTTGTTTTAAGCCCTGCCTTAAACTGTCATCGTTTAGTTTCTTCTTTATAAATGCTTTTTTTTCGTTTTTGTGCTACTCAAGTGACAAACTGTTGCCACTTGCTACAAACAGTGCCCCATGTTGCATGCATTTCGCTCTGTGACTATTTGCGCTTTGCCATGAATTATTGTTTTATTTTAATAAAGCCGGCAACAACAACAAAAACAGAAACAATAAAAACAACAACAGTGAGCAGTCATTTCTTTAGCTGTCCTAAGCAGCTCAAGCGCCTGCGAATCCTCTGCCATGATTCAACTGCTGCTTGTTAGAATCCAAGTCTAGTTTTGTACAGAAAACAATTCAACCATAAATCATATTTGTGTGCACACTGTAGCTATGTACCTAAGTATGTATAAAGTATATAATTTATAAAACAAGAAAGATCCAACGAAGTGGTCTATGTGGGAGTTGGACTTGGAATTGGTTTTGTATGCCAGCGACATTCAAACAAAATATATAATTGTAGAGCAGTCAAGTTTTTCGTCGTGTGGCAAGTGTAACCACCGTGTAAATAATGCGAGAGTAGTCTAAATGTTATCACAAAGTCATCAACGTTTAGGATATTTCTTTTGAGTTATGCTAAGTTAAGTTTAATGTAGGGCTTACTACTATTATAACTGCATGTTTTAAGGGTTTTAGGATCACTAAAATTCTCCCAGTGTTCGAAATACGTCGTTTTGTCTTAAAAGTAACCAATAATAAGAATATCAATAAAAGAGGAGTGTCACGGCCTCTAAATCAGTGTCGCCCAAAAAGAAAGCGGCATAAAGTGAGCCTGTATAAGTGTGATGTGTCACTTTGATGTGTTGTTGCATCTTTGTGCTGTGTACAGCTGCTGTTTTCACGTCTTTTTGTTGTCATTTTATTGTTTCTCAGCACGTGTCGGTGTGTCTGCACATTGACCTTGAAAGACGTGAGCTTGAAGACGTTGAGGTGTTATAGTATGTGATAAAAAATCAAGCTCGAATACCAGCGCTCACTAGACTATAGCGGCTGGTGTGGCTTCCTTTGTGCGGCACTGACCGATCAATAATTAAAAATTAATCTATAAGCATCATTCACCTCTTCATCGTTAGCGGTGAACAAGCTTATGATCAAACAAACTCAATAATTTCTCTAAACTAAAACGTTGAATAAACAGCTTACGAATTATAAATGGAAAATGTTATACATGAATCACAGAGTCACACAAATACTAACAGTTATATATTTTCGCTCAAAAGTATGCTACAAAAAAACGTGTTTAATGAACTCCAAAGTATTTAATTTAATTTGTTATAGCATACTTTCAGGAATATTATTGTTAGGCTTACTAAGCACACCATAACTCGAAAACTATTGTATGTATCTTTGTAATCTCAAGACTTTTATTACCACCTACATACGTATGTACGTATAATTCTAAAGCAGTTTTGAAGTTTTCGAGTGGCAAGTGTGCCCGCTGCTCTAACAAATACAAATATATACAATCATAGATACAATACACGCTATACACTCACTCATACTCATGCATGCTAACATAAATTTCTCAAAGTGTGAACAGAACATAATTGCAACATTCCTTTGGCCTTAAGCATCAACAACACCAACTAAACAGTCAACCAAACACAGCCAACAAACCAAGCAAGCAAAACGACTCATATAGAGCTAAACATCCAAAACGAGTACTACCAAGGAGCAAACGTAACTCGCAGCTTGGAATGTGTTTTTTTTTTTTCATTTTATTCTGTTTTTTTTTTTTAACCATTCAATTATGTATGTCTGCCGGTGCTGTTTTTACTCTGGTTGTTGGCTGGCGTTTGTTATGCACAAGAATTTAAAACGTATACAAAAACCAGGAGACCCACAAGCATTTTCTGTATGTGTATGCCGACGATGCCAACAAAAACGCCAACAACGCAGCTATGAATCCTATATGAAAGGGTGTTTCTGTTTAAACTTTTATATACTGTGGATCTTCAAAGGGAAATATTTTTCAAAGTGTGCTCTCAATATTTGCTAGTTTTCTTAAAATGTTACAATTTACCGGGTACAATTTTCCGTACACAAATAAAACTTGAAGACGTAATTTTCACCACTGTTTCCCTCTTGGCATTAAAATTTACACAAAATTGACGAAACATTTGTTTAATAATTTGTTTTTTATAGAGTACAAATCAAG
The DNA here is from genome assembly GCA_035044765.1 of Leucophenga montana. Lineage (NCBI taxonomy): Eukaryota > Metazoa > Arthropoda > Insecta > Diptera > Drosophilidae > Leucophenga > Leucophenga montana. Next base: position 120,084 of record JAWNNQ010001689.1, on the reverse strand, counting down.
TTTGAAAACGATGGGATGAAAATAATTTCTCATATAACCCTTTCCATCTTTAAGAGAGAATTTCCCAAAACCCAACCTTAGTAAAGATTTTCACCACAAAGGAAATAACTGTCTAGATGTCGGCTCTCTAGTATTAGCGATTTCGGCTGTGTGTTGATGGTAAATTATTCCAGTCAAGCCTTCTTAAGTAAATATAGATGATAATCTTATAACTCCGTTTCCCCGCTTGGAGGGAAAATTTTCCTAAATTGATTAAACGCGTGTTTAATTACGATATTTGTTGTATAGAATATACAAAGCGAGTTTGAAAACAATCTGATGAAATAAAAATGTTCTGCCATAAATGACTTTGACACTCTTTTCCACCCTAATGGTCTAATTTTCCAATATCGGCGAGTCCGAGTTAGAAAACGGTCGGTTGTTAGCCCCCAGGGCTGGTATTTTACATATCAGCGAAACACGTATTTCAGATGTTCCCCCATATAAACTTTGGCCTCCTTTACCCCCCTTGAGGTTTCATTTTTCAAAATCTGTGAAACACGCGTTTAATTATTTGTTTGCAGAGTAAACAAAACGAATTTATAAACGATCTGATGGAAATACAATATTTTGCTCATATACCTTTTGATAGCACCTTTTGCCCTTTGGATACGAAATCTCATAAAACCCTGGCTTAATGTTTTCACCATAAATTTACTCTTCTGTCCAGAAATCAACTTTCCAACCTTCGCTCTGCGCTGTTAAATCAGTCAAGTGGACAAAAAATTGTTTATATCTATGAAGATTGTTTGAGAAATCATCAAAAAAGAACGCTTACAAGTCATTCAAAATAAAGAAGATCGAGAAAATATAACAGCCTATACGTGCCTATTACATGCGACCCATTAGACTCAATAACACCCAGATAAAACACTAAAATGTGCCTTTGAAAATATATTTGATCTAAAACTTCTCAAGTATTGATATAGGTTGGGTTCATTTCATAAGCCTTAGATATGTGAACTTTTTCAAGGTCTGTCACCATACCAGAACTCCATGAAATTGTATTGGCCGTACTACTGAGGTGAAGTAATGATTTTGCCAACTATCAAATCGTTTAAAAGATATTTGTAAGTAATTACTAACAATACACCACATTTAAATTTTCAAATTTTCAGCTGTTTACCTACAGTCGCTTTATGAAATCTAGCCCTTTTGTGTTTTACCCGCTAAATTTGACTGTTTTTTGAAAAGCTGAACTAAAATCTCAGCTCAATAAAATTGTTAATGCATGAAATCGTGTTCAGAACATAATTTCTCTCTCTCTCTCTCGCTTTCTCTCTGTTGCAAAATAAACACCCTTTTAATAGGCCGCCTGCTGATGCTTCTTGCTGCATGCGGCTATTTTCTATGCCAAACGCTCAACAAACAGTTTTCTGAAGGACAATAATACTGACATACTCGTATGAAGCTGGATCGGTGGTAGGTAGCCTGAATGAAGGTGTTGTTGCATGTTCTTGTTGGTTTTGCTCCATTGCTGTTGCTGTTGCTGCTGCTACGATTATTGTTGTGAATTGTATAATGCGAGCATAATGTAAATGTAGCACAAACCTTTTTTTATTATTTCGAGCTATTTTCATTTCTATTCTTATTTTTTATACATTTCACCCCTTTTGCAAAATTTTGTATAGAAATGTTCCCTTAAAAACATCACTCTCACACATAACTGAGTCACTTTTTGGTATTTCTGTTGAATCTATTCTATTGCTGCCCTTTTCAAAATGGTCATGCACAATTGTATCTTGTTTGCTGGTGTTGCAAAAGTATCTGTGTAGGCGTCTGTCTGTCTGTCTGTCTGTCTGTCTGTATGCCTGCCAAATCTGCCTAAACTTGGCAATTTAATTCAGAAAGTACAAAAAAAAATATAAAAAAAGCCGGAGAGTCGAAAGTGTGCAAATCAAAAAAGAAACGAAACAATCTTCAACTCTCAACTAGATACTTCAATGCAAAATCAGTGCAGAAATTCTGATTTGTAGCAAATAAATGAAAATTGCTTGAATAGATAAAGACTTTTATATATATTTTTTGCCTATTTTCGAATTTCACAAATAATAACTTTACTCTTTGCTTTTTAGTATTGATCTTCTTTCTCAATGATGGCACAATTATTTGATAGAAAACTTTTACTCTCCATAAATATGTAGTAAGAAAAATGCTTTTGAAATTTTGTTTAGCAAGTTTTGAATAAAAATTTGAATATATTTTAAACTCCATTTATACAATATACTATCTAGAGCAAATTGCGGAAATATATTTGTTAGATTTATAAAAATACTTCTGCAACTTTGGCTTCGCTAATCACATGCATAGTGCGCACATACGCTTATAGTTTGGCTTATTCCATGTTGTTCGGTCGGTGGCTCGAGTGCCAAATGCACTAACGCTTCGTTAACTACTGATCGTTATTCTTAACGTTTAAGCTATTTACTGTTCGTTAGTCCGTAGCTAGCGAAAAGGTTTGCAATGCTGCGCTACCTAAACAAGTAATAACAACAACTAAATTTAAATATAAGACCTAGCGAATATAAGACCTAGCGAATTATTAACCTAACAAAGAGCTTGCAAAAAGTAATACAATATATAATCCCATATATAGAGCCAAAAAACTTGTATATTCAGACTATTCAGTTTCCTTCCAGACTAAGAGTTTATTGAAGTTTCAAAGTCTCAAATAGACTTATGTATGATATTTCGCCAAACTGTAACCTTAAACACTATTTTTTTACAACCAATTTTGACAAATAAAAAATACAATTTGAAAGTTATTCATTTGAAATTGTGCACAATCTATATTTTATCCAAAATAGGTTGAATATTTTATGCCTAAAAGGCTTACACAATCATCACTCATAGAACGAATCAAACACACACAGGCTTTAAATTAAATACAAATAATACAAATAATAAACGATAGCACGCCAGTTACAAGTTGATAAGACTCACAATCGCGAAAGAGATAGCAGATGGCGTATTATACTTTGTATGCGCTTCACTATTTTAACTTCACTAATCCATATTTTGGGCAATCGTTTTTCGCAAGCTACTTTAAGCCTGGTTTCAGAAAACATCTGACTTTCTAAAGCATATCACAATGTTTGAGAAAACGGACTTGGAGAGTGAGTGACAAACAAGCTGCGGTTCAGAATGCTTAAAAAAATTATGCAAACTGTGAAGGGTGCCAGTACTACATTTGATTGGATTAACTTTGCATGCATCACTTGCCACCAAATTGAAACTGTGCGACACAAAATGTGTATACAGGACTATGGTGTATTTTGTCTGAATATTTACACCGTTCATAGCTTTTGCAACATCGTAGCATTGACCCCACAACCCTCCGTGCGCACTGCCCTTCTGCAACCTACGAATAGTGGTAACTCTGCCAATAATGCTGTTGGTATATTTTATAATACCCAATCATCAGATCTTCTTCCAGAAGTCGTGAGTACCATTAAAAGTCATTTGAAAACAATATGCTGCTGAAATTTAAAAGTGAAATTGGTATGTCTGCCGAATATCTTCAAATGGGCTAAACTTCATCGTATAAACCACTTCAAATATTTGTTAGAATATTTTTGAAGAAAAAATATATAAATGCTTTAATTTGGATAATACTTCGCTGCTGCTGCCGCCGCCTCCGATATTTACGATTTCTCAGAATAGCAACCAAGCAAAACTGTTTTAATGGGTGTCGATGATTGTATTTCTGCTGCAATGTACTAAAACTTCCAAAGAGAAAAAAAAATCACATAGCCATTATGACTAATGCTTGACATTTAACTTAATCTGCTTAAGATGATTATTGAAAATGAGTGGCACTTAGATCAAATGTTTGTCATAAATATTCATGCTGTGTGAACGAGTGGATGGCAAAAGTGGCAGCCACTTTTGGCATTTTGGGGCCATTTAATGCGCGAATCGGAATATGCAACTCTACTACATGTACTCATGTATACGGCATACATATGACTAATAAAATGAGGCGAAAGAAAATTTAATGAATTATACAACAAGATATATAAATATCGTAAGTATATATAATCCAAAAGGAAAAGCAACATTTCTGTGTTAGATATATTGTATTAAATTGAAATGGCAGCGCACAGATGATTGTTCAACGCCTTGTTATGCATTGCGGTGTCCGCCAGGCAGCCAGCCAAACCCGGCTCATGCTCTTCAATCTAATGCCGCCACCATTTGCCGGAGGGTGCATAAAAACTTGCTAACATGATTTATTTGAAATGTGTGTGTACGCGCATTTTACGTGTATTGTATCTCGTACATTTACGTTCACAAAACGCAGATACATTTCTTTTTTTTTTGTTTTCGTTTTTATGTACTTCATATGTAGTGTAAAATGGGTATTATTAGTTTTTCAGTAAGTTTGTAAGGACTTGGAGAAAGCATTACATAAAGTATTTATAGTCTTCATTAGCTCCAGCCGACAGTTTGATCTTGAAATATCTGTGGGTCTGCCTAATTCTATGAGTTTTTGAGATATTGCGCTACAATTCGAAAATAACACTGTATACTACGCTACATACTATAACAAAGCACTCTTACAAACGTAGAACATAATTTTGAGTTTTTATATGGAGAACTTCTTTTCGTTTTTTAAGTTTCATTTTAAATGTTTCTTATATCAACCGGCTTTAAATAATCAACAGCTTCAAGTGTGACTACTCTACCATGTAGCCTTCAGACAATGCAAGAGTTTAGATAGAGAACCCTGAATACACAACTTATCTATTATACAAGCTAAATACTCCAAAAAGGATATACAAACAGATTACTAACACTAATCGCCATGAAATATGTCACGAAACAACGTTTAACAACAAACGTTATCCATACATGAGTTGGTTTCTACTGGGACACCCTCGTACAAACTAGTGGTACCCATAGATTCTTTGCAACTTATTTCTTTTTAAAACTAGATCATTCATTCAACATTGGTGCAGATCGGTATAACACAATATAAAAGTGTAATTCACATACATATGTCAACTCAATTTTCTCAAATTTCTTCTTCCTATCCAAGCTATAGATACAAATGTTATTAAAATGAAAAACTATATTTTTCACCATTGGTTCGGGTCGAAAATTGATAGCATATGTTCCATATAGAAAAGATGTGATAGATTAGGTTGAGTAGCTGGAGAAAAAACCACCATCATTTATGATTAAGACGTCCGTTATGGTACCACAAATATCTTATTTGAGAGCGACCGCTCCTCTATGTCTACAACCATTTGGACGACTTAATGAACCGTTACTGACCTCACAACTTTTGGAGATTTCAGAAAGGTCATTTAGATAGCATGAATCTGCTTCTACTTGTGCTCGTACAGCTACACAGCTGTATGCTATCCTTCTCTTTGTGAAGAAAACCCCCATGTCATTTTGTGGCTTTCCTCACTATTTCTGCTGAGTTCTCGTTCCACAGAAGTTTCGTACGAATCGTGCACTCTAACCAGATTTCAAACATATATCGGTCAGTTTTAGGAGTATGAAGTTGTAGTTTCTGGCAAGAAATTATTATTAGGGTTCACTCCAAGAGCAGTCTGCCCACCTGTAAAGATCTTTGAGAGTTGCCTCCATTAAATCGCAGAAAGTCTGCGGAACATACCGCTTATTGCTATGGCAACATCTTTCGCATATGCAATAACTAGATAACTCCTCCATACGACTTAGCATCAGTCGATAGCCAGGATGCATAGAAGAGGAATGAGAACTATGCTAGTTCGGCATTCACCGCCTCTCCGTCATTTTCTAAGTTCTTTTCTTTGTTGGGATTGCAATCTGTGTTGGTGAAATTAGCACGTAGAACTCATTGTTCTTCAGATAGAGACACCAAATTTGTTTTGAATGTGTCTTATATGAAATCTCATCAAATTTCAAACAGGGGTCCAGCTGGGAACCTTACGTCATATGAAGCTTAACAACTCTATGGTATATATAGTGGTCCTGGAATAAGTAACTTTTTGACATTCCTAGCAATGAGCAATCCAAAACCTCTACCCACCCACCTCAATAAGAGCGTACTCGCCAATCCCTTTCCGCAGTTTTTAAAATGTATTGAAAAACTTTTAGGTCACTTAAGGAAATACTCAATTTGTGCTGGATGGTTTCTACGTTAATACTAATAAACTACTATACATAATTGATCCCATAAAAATCTATGGTTCTTAATAATGGTAATAGATGGTATCTTGAGCACAGTCATCTCAAGTTGGAATATAGGCAGTTGCTATACACAATTTAAAATTTCATGTAAAGCGTATTAAAGTTTCGTTGCTACTGAAGCTAATTTTTTTCTTTTTCTATTCATTTATTTTTTTCTATTTTTTATGCGTAAATCTCGCCGCACATGATTTGATTTATCGGAATTTTGCCGGATATTTTACAATTTAGCGGCGTAATTCATTTTATGATGGCAGTCAATGGCAACTGTGACTTAGTATACTGTCATAAGGGGGCGTGGCCGGAAGGGCGTCACGGCTATATGTATGCGTATATAGCGTGTGTATGGATGTGTCAGCGGTTATGTTAATGAGCTTGAACACAATTAGCAGCTGCTGCGGAGTCGGCGGTTGTGCCTGTCACTTCAATTATTGTAAATATTTAATGCCAATAGAGAGCTGTAAAGAGTTGTTTTTCGCCTTTTTTTCCTTTTTTTATACATATACGAGTTGTCGACGGCGCCAACTAAATAATATATAATCAACCAAATCAGTTTGTCGACTAATAAATAAATTATAAATAAATAAATGCGAATTACTTTAATTAAAACTCTGCTTTACTATGTTAAACCAAAAAAAAGCATCCTTGTGCTCTTTTTATATGCGTTATTGGAAATTATCCCGCATATTTGCGCTAAATTAAATTGCAATTTGAATTGCAGTGCAGACAGATAGATAGATTGAGAGACAGACAGCCAGCCAGACAGACGGACGAACTGACTAACTGAGTGTGACAGCGCATTTCAGATAGAGAATGACAATCGCAATCAGCAATGGCAATAAAAGCTTCAAAGTCCTCTAGCATCATTTGAATTATCGAACTGAAAAATTTCCTTTTAAATTACAAATTGCAAATTAAATGGCTGCCAATATATATAGGGTATATATATAGCGGGAGATCTGATATAAATATATATATATATAAATTTTCAAATGAACTGAAGTTAAAATGCATTACAGTCAGTTTACACTATCAAAAATATTTGAAGTTACTTGTTACATGTTAGATAAATTATATCAAATGGTAGACTAATATTGTAAAACTTGGGTAATTAAATACAAATATTGCTTTGAGAAAAAAATTACGTGTTGTCAGTGTTATAATTTAGGCTGTGCTCTTAATTCGAATTGAGATTTTATACACTTACTCTTCTATAGTGCTTGTCTCATCCGTCTCTTTCTCACTTTAGCTACCGCTCCGTTCGAATTCTGCAAGCAAAAACTAACTGCTTCATTAATACATACTAGAGCACAAACCATTAATTTCTATAATTTGCAATAAGAAAAGAGGACAAGGAAGAGGGAGAAATGCAAAAGAATATACTAATAAAGCTTTTGCTCTCACTTGTAATCATCAGACTCAGATTGACATGTGTGAATGTTGGCTGCTTAACAGCGCAATATATGGTAAAATTTGTATGTTGACAGAATAGGTGCATTCAGCGGAAACATTTGATCACTGTTCACCAATCACTGATTTTTCTATTGATTACCAGTGATCACTGATCATGATCATTGAATTTGATGATCATGATCACTCAAAATGTAACGACAAAATAGTTCGATATATTGTAGTACAGTTTATAATTTCGTCAGCTGTTGGGAATATGGTTTAGTACCATCACACAAACAAACAGATTACCATAAAATAAACAAAAACCTTCCACATCATGTGTTTAATATATTTAAAGTGAAAAAAAAAAAGTTAAAGTATTTTACTTTAGGCACTAATTCTAGCCTGGTAATTAAAATCAAAAATTTGATGGTTGTCGAGTTTATTTTAATCACAATTTTCTTTCTGAAAGGAACCAACTACCATTAGACTATGGTCAAGTTTTGAGCAATCTACATCATTAAGTTTGCATTTGACATCCATTGTAAGCAGAAATTAAAGGCAGACAGAGGGACAGGAATCAGAAGGCTGCAGAGACGTTCCGCTCAGAGAAACCTACTGTTTCAACTAATGATTGGCCTCTTATGTATGGCAGTAGATTCATATTTTATCTACGGACATAAAATGGTGCCAAAATTTGACCAGTATGCAGTTAGCTAAAGCCAAACATACTTTGAAGTTGTCAATCGATTGAGTTTTATGTCAACTGCGATACACATCTACTTACTGTCCGTCTGTCTGCCTTTCATATCCGCGCACACTGGTTCTTAAACCCAAACTAAATGATGTATATTGCTAAAAATTTAGCGCCATATGACGTCAAGTTAGGTACTTCAGTGATGACACTCGTAGTACAGCGACAATTTGGCTGTTTAAATAAATGAGATCTTATCAGTTTGAGGTATTTACAAATTAGTAGATTGACTAGTTGACAGAACTACAGGTTTTTGGACTAATAGAATGGCAGCCTATCCATAAATTGATAATGTACTAAACTAGACTATCAGAAATAAACTACGTTTTTTTAAATCTATTTGTTTTCGAATCTAGATTTGAGCTAAAATTTGTATTCGAAACTGTATTTAAGTCTTGATTTGGATCCGTCGTTTCAAAGATGCAGATCAAGTAAGGTATTAATTCGTACACTGACTGCTATTTATTTTCAGATTTAAATTCGTTATTTTTGGTTTCAATTATCACGATTCCTAGATTTCGTGCATATTAGTGCTCAGTATCAAATTTGTTTGATATAAAAGCAACTTGTCCAATCCACGTGTACAATAAATATTTGAACGTGTAAATATGCCACATCCTGATCAGCTGCTTTTTTAATCTATGCGAAAATGAGTAAAAAAGAGACCCTTTGGCTAGAAAAATTCATTCAACTTGTACGACTATTTTTGCCATTTTGTCTTCGTATGTAACTATGTATCTATAAGATGACAATGCACACTCGTTTATAGTATGTACGTTCGTTCGTTCGTTCGTTCATTCCTTTCTTCATTCTGATACGCTTAAATAATTCGATTGTCGTAAATTTATGCAATTGCAGTAGAAAATAAGTAAAACATAATTTAATTCAAATTTGTGCAATCGTAAGTAACTAAGATACAATTATGTTCATTCCTCTCTACAGTGTGTATCTGCAATGCTATATTTGTGTATGCTGAAGTATCTTAGAGTTACTACTACCACTGCTCTATGCATTAAATGAATGTATGTGAAATAGATTTTCTTACTCGTAGAGCTACATTTTGACACACAATTGAAAAGCTGCAGACAATGAATCGTAATCACACTAATGGCTCCAAGTGCAATGAAGCGCACGTAATTGGGAAAGAGCTCTGTTTCTCTACACTACTCTACTACTTTGATCTACTATAGTATAGTATATAGTATCTGTGGTAGCACTCAGCTGTGCTATGGGCAAGTAGTGCAGTGCGGTTGGATTTGAGAATGCGTCGGTTGTCAGTGTGTCTACCTCATGAGTATCTGGGTCGATGAGTGAAGTAGCACTTGGGTGGTAACTACTACCACGTTAGCTGGTTTGATGCATCAAAAGCATCGTTTCGCTCAACTCTGTACTTCAGTCGTTGACAACTCTCAAAGTGTACGTATATATTGTACATCACACAAATGTGAAGGCAATGACATCTCTGACGAAAAAATTGAAATTATATAGAGATGTAGGTTTATATGTGCGAATGTATCTGCAAATTTTGTATCTGTAACTGTGTGTATGTGCGCGTTTTATTAATGAGCATAGGAAACATTACAGCTACAATGCACTATTGGGGTTTCAAAGATACACACTGTGACTCGGAACAGCTCTGATGACTGCATCGCGCGCATTATGAAAAATATTGAGGACTTTGCTGTGCAGCGAAGTAAGTACTAATGAAAATCAGAAGGGAGAAATCTTTTTAATCTAAGGGTTCTTATGTGTGCATGAGTACATATCACTAATTTGGAAACCATATGCGAATGTGGAAAATTAAAAGTTTTGTTAGTTGAAAAAATCTTGCAATGATTAAGTTCTTATATTCAATAATTTAAATTTATTTAAAGTGTGCATGACTGATAGATACTAATGTAGAGAGTTGGTTTGACAGATATGACTGTGAAAAAGAGGAAGACGAAGGCAAAGATAAGTTATCTAAAACAGATTCGTAAAGGAGTTAGAAGCTTTTGTTTGAATAAGTTCTTAAACGCACAAAGAGTGAACATTGAGGACCGGATCATGCTCTTTGAGGTTATGTTAATACGTTTTGCTTTCATTAGCGAAGAAGTTGGGAGTGTCACAGTGTAATACGAAATTTCATACCTCGCATAAAAATTGGTACAACTGTCCACAATTCTATCAGCCGGACCATGCGAAAAAAATTGATAAAGAAGTTAGTGTTTTGTGTTTTTTTGCGAATTTTTAAGTTTAATCCACTCCTCTCTTCTCATTTTCCAAAAATATATATATATAGTATTTGATGGTTTGCATCATTCTGTATGAATGACGCAATTGCACAAGTATGGTATGTACAGGTTACAAATGTGTACAGAGATACCAACTGAAAATAAAGAAACCGAAAGGAACAAAAAAGTCGATAGTTACTTATTTAAGACCATAGTTCGTTTACATTCTTTAAAACTCCCTTGACTAAATCACTATTCGGACAATTGTAACATTGTGAATTTCTTCTAAAGCTTCTGATTAGTTGGTCTCTTTTTTCGCGGTCTACGCTATTTCTTTTAATATGCTCTTTTTTTGTTCACATTTGCCCGAAAATATCCCGTTATATATAAAATGCTGTTAATGAATCACCTCATCCAATTATTGAAAACAACATTTCTATCCACTTTAGGCATAAAAGATGTCGTTACATCACTTGCAACAATAAACTGACATGTACTGACATAACAAGCATTTGTTTTTTTTTTTTTTTCATTTTTTGAATTATGCACTCAATACATCAACATGCCAAAACCTCCATAAGTACTCAGCTACATAATACTTCAGCTTGCATCCCTTCTGCTTCTGTAGTTTTAAGAACTACAACGCACCGATTACAATTTGATTGCCATACAAGGCACAAATGATTCGTGGTACATTTGCAACAAACTAGTGCCTAATTATTACCCCCTGAAGTGTCCCTCTGTGTGCACAGTATGCCATACACACATACATTTATGTAGCCTCATTATTAACTGGCAGTCAGTCGCACACGCTCTAGATAACTTCACTCTATACATCTCTCTGGTAACTTGATCTCTCCAGCTCATAAACACTACTGCTAGAATAGACTCATTGTTGCTACTATTTGTTAAGTGAGTCAGTCAGTTAGTGGGTTTTATGGCATATACTTGCTTCATTAAACAAAATCAGACTAGTCAGCAGCAAAACAGTAGCAGTTCAGCATTATTATCCTAGCAGTGCAATAGTATCCTTGTACTAATATAGGCCACTTAACTTGTACGACATAAACATGATGATGTTCTCGTTGTTGTTTTTGTTCTTGTTGTTGTTGTTGTTATTGTTATTGTAGTTGCTGTCACATTTGTAGATACATTTTGTACGTTCGGTAAATGTAATTGTTATTGTAGGGCATAGCAATTCAATACAACATATACTAAAAACATACTATACAAGGGTTGCATTGAATATTGTGCGCCTGTTGCAACCCTAAATTTTGTTAGGCGTCAGCTAACGTTTTGATTGGAAAAGCTCCATCGACTATGTATGTAGAGAAGTTCATCCAAATACTTCTGTTGTCGCAAGAATCTTTATTGCTGTACTTGAGGTGTTCAAACAAGACCATCATTTGACATACCGTAAGATTGAGGCATCCTTGTCCATCAGTGGGAGCAGAATACATTCGATTATATATGAACATTTGATCATCAAGAAGATTTGTTTGCGTTGGATATTCAACGTTTTTCGACACCTGAAGAAGCTGTTGAAGCCTTTAAACAGCTTGTTTTGGAGATACTAACTTCTAGGTGGCAAAAGTATTTGGAAAATTGATCGTACATCAAAACGTTCTGCGTACGTTTATGCTAAAAATGTCAAACTTTTCAATGAAATTATCAGCTGTCAACTTAGCTGACAACACTTAGGTTTGCCAAGGTGCACAATATACAAGGCAAACCTAGTACAATCTACTACCTCTTCACCCTATAAATATTGAGTTACGAAAACGTTTAACAATGTAGCTGCGCAGCACAGCATGAATGCGATATGAAGATTAAAAAATGCATGGTTCTGCACTCGATTGCCCGGCTAGCTACACTGAATACTTTTATCGTTGCTGTTTTTATTGTTGTTCGGTCAACAATAAAAGCCGATTTCAGTTGAAAAGTTTAATTGAACATTGATAACATTAAAATACATACAAAAAGTAAAAGTATTGGGACACACAAAAACCTACAAAATAAAAAATAAAACAATAACTTCTTTTGGTGGCAATCGAAATATAACAAAAAAATACAATTTAAAACACAACAAAAAATTGACATAATCGACAAAGAAAACAAAGAATGGTCAAAGAGTATGTTGTATTTGATAGAACCGAAGGTTCAATACGCTTATAAACTCATCAACAAATTTAAAACATAAAAGTACATATAATTCGCAAGCAGTTTTTACAATTTATACCTTAAATTATTTCTTAGATTTTGTCTTGTCGTTTTTTAGTTTTATTTTAAAGTTTATTTTAATAGTTTATAAAATTTTTTTAAATGGCTGGAAAGTTCCTCGATACTCCATCTCGAAAACTACTCAGCATCAAATGTTGCAAAAGAAAAACGAATGAATTTTTTCTTTGTTGTTGCTTATTAAGCCCTGAAAACTGTGACGCATTGTCTTTGTGAAAAGTAGTTCTCTTCTCTACTTTTTTTTTTTTTTTGTTTTATCTTTTTATTTGCCATCAGTTCGATGCAGGAACTATAATCAAATTTACGGTTTACATATTATATTAACATATAATTACATAATGACCTTAACTTAATCTTAATGTTCTTGAACATGACAGATCTAACGGGTGCACTCGCTGAAGCCGCCTCGTTGTGTTTGAATTATCCAATAAATTGATGGCCAGAATATTACAGTGCTGATCAAGTTTTTCCATGTATCTGGTGCTATGTCTCTTGATTTCTTCAGCTATACTTGGCATCTGAAGATCGTTGTGAATATTGTCATTGCGCATATACCACGGAGCTCGAGTGATTTTCCTAAGAGTGATGTTTTCATACCGTTGAAGTATTTCGATGTTTGATACAGCTGCCACACCCCATAGCTGGATGCCGTAAGTCCAGACCGGCTTAAGTATGGCTTTGTATAGTCTGACTTTGTTGTCCAGACTAAGCTTTGATTTTTGACCTAATAGCCAATACATCCGACGCGTTTTAAGGTCTAATTGCTTCCTTTTCGCCACTTCTTCTCTACTTTTAAGTCCATCCCAAAATATTGTTGAAAAAAAATGAATGAAATTTAGAGTTTTTGAGGTAAAAGATTTTCCAAAAAAATGCATACAAAAAGCAGAACGTGCAGACAGACCGGTTTATTCACCATTTTGTAAGTCTAATATACCCGTTCGCTGATAAACATACATATGTGTTGTAGTGTGCAGGGTGCATAAAAAAGTGTTCTTTGTATACAACTTTAATCTACAAAAACTTTTGTTGAGTTTTCATCAACTGTGGCTAGAAGCAATGTAAAAGCAAAGTAAATGCCACGAATACGGCTGGCAAGGACTTTTTCAATCTCTTGGTGGAGTACATCCTACGCCAATGCCCATACGTAGAACGATCGGGCACGATCTTCCATAAGGAAGTGATGATACTCGCATATGCTGATGATATAGACATCATAGGCACCAACGAACGGCGAGTAAGTAGGGCGTTCTCGAAGATAGAGAAACAGTCACGTCTCATGGGCCTAGCGGTGAACGAGGACAAGACGAAGTACTTGGTGTCCACTCGCAGACCATCAGCGCGTCTTGGACGGTATGTGAGTATGGAGAATTTCAACTTCAATGTTGTAGAAAACTTCGTCTATCTGGGAACATAAATTACCAGCGACAACAATGTTAATCGCTGCTCCTTTGGGCTCAGCAAGCAAATTAGAAGTATAGCTCTCTCTCGAACTACGAAGATAAAAATCTATAAAACACTGATAATCCCGATCCTGCTGTATGGCGCAGTAGCATGGACCCTGACATCAACGGATACAGCATCTTTAGGAGTGTCCGAGAGAAAGATTCTTCGTATGATTTCTGGTCCCCTTAGAGTTAGCGCCGAGTTTAGGATCCGTATAAACCACGAGCTGTATGAGCTGTAGGTTGACATAGTCCAGCGCATTAAATTCCAGGCTGACCACCTCATCCGGATGAATCCCGAGGATGCAGTACTAAAGGTTTACGACGGAAACCTGCACTTAATTGGTGGATGGCGTCAGAGCTTACGATGGCAAGATCAGGTCTATGATGCCCTGAAGAAGCTCCGGATTGCCAGCGACTGGAGCAGGCCGCACTAAACTACATCGAATGGTGCGCATTCCTACGTGCGACCTTGAACGATAGACGGTTGTAGAGCAAAAAGAAAAAAGTCATATCATAATCGGATATGATAACCTAACCTAATCTATGAATGATTATGATTGTAAAAAGATAACATTTTTTATGTTATATAAGAGTACTTATTGAGTACTTACTTATTTCTCATGCATAACATACACGATTTTCGAAAAAAGCGGAAATTATCAGACTTAGAATGCCGAAGTCGATATCATCAATAGCACAAAAAGGGATAAAGGATTTACTAAAATTTTCATAACAATGTTACAAACTTATTAAAAAATAGTAATAGCATTAACATTACAGTCTGTCTGTAGAGTATAGAAACAAATTTTTTAATATAAAACGTTTATCCGATTTATGTCAGTTGAACAATTGAACAATTTCATAGCAGCAGCAGTCGTCGTTGTCATCGTCGGCTCGGGCATTATTTGTTTTTGCTGCCAACAAGACCAACAACAAAAAACAACAATGAAGCCAACACCAAAATCAACAAACCTAGTGACAAAACAGACGACACCGCACCGCACCACACAGAAAAACGAGAGCTAATTGAAAAATACTTGCGCGGTGACATCTATTTTATCGCCAGGCTGTGTGAAGTTTTTATGAGCGCAACAGCAGCTCTCGACGTTGACATCATTTGCTATTGGCATTCAAACGGACAGATGGAGAGACAGGCACACTTTTGACCAGAAATTCACTTCACTTTTCATACAAATTGGCCGGCGATGTATAGGATACTGCTTCGCGTTGCGCCATGTGCCAACTTTGCCTACTTTAGCTGCCCGCATACACACACACACACACACATACACACATTCATTCATTCATTCATTCATTGCTCGCTCTAATGAAAATTAACATAAAATGTTGCTGACATCCTGACTTGCCGTACGAAAGCTTTAGATGGCAGTCGTCGTCGTCGTCCGCCAACGTCCGGCGAACATCGCCACCCACACCAAAGAAAAGTTTATCGAGTGCACCATGGCGAATGGATCCTGTCAGTGAATGTCCTTGTGTAGATGCTTGCGCGCCAAATTGTAGTCAGTGAAAAGGCAACTACTGATGCAACTGATTTTAATGTGATCCAACAACACTTTAGCACGCGAACATGTTTCGAAAGTTTTCCAATAGGTTTGCTTCTTTATATTTGGACGCTACACTTCATATCTTGTAAGGTATTAAATGTTTCTCTTTAACTTTGTGATGCAGTAATGAGTTTCATAGAGGAAATATAAGTGGCTTAGTCAAACTAGGTATACAAGACGAATAGACAGGTTGGAGCAGACTTCACCTATAAACAAGTCAATGGAATACAATTTCCTTCTTTCTACAGAAGTAATTGTCATTAGCACTGAGCAAAACCTATTTTTCTCCGTCTGCATCTTGTACAAGATCTCGCCCAACTGTGTACTTTAAACAAGCGCGTGGTTGTCCTATTTTATACATAAATTCCTGGTTTGGGGGAAACCTGAAACCTTAGATGATGTAGGTGGCGGATAGCGAATGTCTTCCAGATATAGGATTGGACGAAATAAATAGCTCCCGCGGACCAAACAGACTGCGGAAGGAAAGCATCACTATAAATAAACAATGGAGATTATTCACTTTTAAGAACTAACGGTTCTTGACCACATCGTAGCGTTTGAACACCATGTTCGGTGCAGTTACAGCGGGCATCTGACATGGATCAAGCTGTTCGCATATAAATGTGTACTTACCTTTGGCTCATCTCCCATCGACTTCCACCTTTTAAATTTCACCAATAACCCAAGGAGTACCTACAGTATTGTGATAAATCCCACTGCTTTGGCAGTCTGCGCACGGATTTTGGAGATGCCAACACCACGCAGAAGCATCGTATTACCTTGTTTCCTTGTATTTTCATAATGATTGAGCAATCACCTACTCAACTCTATAACATCTATCAGAATCTTTCGAAGAAGATCTTGAGAGAATGCAGAAATGAGAAAGTGAAGTGATGAGCAAGCTGACCATCACGAAAGACCTAATTACACCAATGGATTCATATTTAACTCGGAGGCAAATCTGACGAACAGCTATCGCGGAAGCTATCAGTTATGGAGGGAGCACTCGAATCAGACGCTTAATAATCGCATAGATTTATCTCCATCATATCAATTTCAAAAGAAAGTAACCCAGGCACTACGTTGGAACCCGCAAAGCAGCGTACGTCCTGCAGCACCAGCGCAGGCATGAAGCCGAACAAACGAAGCTGATTTCAGAACGGAACAAAAGTTCGATGTCAGCCCATCGGCCTTTGTGATGGGTTCATTAAAGAGACTTCTATATAGGTGATGTCTCCAGATGTGTTGGCTGACCCATTTTTAAGCTAGCCTATAGTTTGTTCTGAAGACTCTAATATATTGTGAAACTTTTCCATTGATTTGGAGAGCTCATTTAAACTGACACAATTTCCTAGCATATGTATAGTGTATAAAATATTCAGTTGTAGCAAACTTCAATTTATTTCAACATTTCTTTTGTCGATTTTTCGACAACGTTGCATTTTAATTCGATTCAGCTACAACTACAAAATGATAATGAAGTTGATAATGCCAATGATGATGTTGGCATTGAGGATAAATGCTTGTATATAGTATCTAGTATATATAATGCTAACAATTCACTATCCGTTCGTACGTTGGTTGCTTCATACGCTCCCTGGTTATTGTTAAGTTAACCTAGGTAATCTCTATGCTGCTATCGCCTATCGTGACAAACTGACATAAATGCCTGCGGCAAAGAGTCCAATCAACGCCAGACAAGCCATCCAGTCAGCGCTCTATAGCTATTCAGCCAGTCAGCTAACTTGCCTGGCAAACTAATGCGCGTTCTATTGAAGCATTGAGCCTTGCAGCAACTAGACAGCGAGACAGCTTCAACTATAGCGCAGCTACTCAACGCGAACCAACTTTTCGATAGTTCTATTATAGTAGCTTGTATGCACAATGCACGAGGGCAATTTGATAAGTCTGTGAGAGAGAGTTTTTGAATTTCCCACGTTACTATATGCAATACTGCTGATGTTAACTAACATCTTTTGAAGTCATCTGCATCATTAAGTTTGTGTTTGACAGTCAGTGAGCGCAGACATGAAAGGCAAACAGACGGACAGAAAAGAGAACCACTCTTTCATCTACTGCTTGGTCGCTGATGTGCTGCAATGAATTCATATTTTATCCACGTTCATGAAACTTGGCAATCACACAATTATATTTGAGGTCAATTTCCGAGCTGCTTTCTGTCCGTCAGTCTCTCTTTCATGTCAGCTTTCAATGGCTGTCAAACACAAACTTAATGATACAGATTGGAATTCGAAATTCACTAACTTATCAAATAGCCCTCGTATCTACCGCCTGCCGCGCTGCTGTATAGTTCTATAGGTCGTTCTCTTGTACATTATTGCATTGACTCTGATGTCTGTCCTTCTGTATATCTGCCTGTTTGTAAGTGTAGTACAAGTAGTGTATGTGAGTGTATATAGTATATATGCATTAAATATTGTCGAAAATGCTGTTCTACTAGCAAATTTCAAAGTCGTCCTTGCCGTCCTTGCACATCATCGTCATCATCGGTCGGTTTTCGCTCGCCACAAAAATTATAATAGAAGGAAGTTCATTGGTTACCAAATGGTAGATTGTACGCTCATTAGCATTATTTGTCAGAGATTTTTCGCTTGAAATTACCATACTACTTGTTCTCATACGAATAGACAAAGTGTTTATAAATTTTCATGCAACGAAATAGCCGCCTAGAGTGCGTTTCGATTTTTTGGAGAAGAAGTTTTAGTTTCAGCTTATTTGTATATGAGCAGTAATAGTTTATGTAATTGAAATAGAAAGGAAGTAAGTAAGTTGGTAATATCGTACTTACAAATGCTTTCAGATATCTTGAGATTGTATGTAGAAAGACTGAAGTTGATATCAGGTGTACAAATAGGTTTTGTTGTTGTCCACTTTTCCCCATCTTTCGGGCAGCATTGAAAAAATTCCACGTCTTTTGAGGCGATCAAAGAATCGACCCAGTTTTTGGCTTCTTCGAAAAAAGTGAAGTGCTGTTCAGCCAGGCCATGAGTCATCGACCGGAAAAAGTGGTAGTCGTAAGTAGCAATAGCAGGTGAATACGGTGAGTTTGATAGGCCGAGCATAAATGAGCGTAAAAGAAAAATGAAATGTTCAATCCGCAGCACAACCATTCACCGCAAATCTCGCTTCCAAACTGCCATAATAGTAAATGCAAAAGAACGTAGCTGAAGTGAATACGTCATCTTTATAATAAATTCAACATGACAACGAGCTCTGCTATTATGAAAACTCGCCTTGTAGTATCAGATTGTGTGTCGATAAGAAATGTCGCCTAGTGTAAGTTACCTTCTAGCAGAACCTAATTACATCTGCTGAAATGACAACGAACGTCTTTCAGTGGTGTTGTGAGTTTATTGAAGCAACAACGAATGTTCTTGAAGAAGAGAAAAGTGAGAGCACTTAAATTGTCGCAAATGTTGTCGAAGCGCTTTGGATTTTTGAAACTACACCGCATATTCCTCTGATTTGCCGCCATCATACTTAAATCGTTTTAGCTTCCTGAAACATAGCTGAAACATTTTTAACAGACGAGTAGGTCCTGAACTTAAAGAAGGCGATGCCGGCAGAATTCTTTGAGTACGAAGTGACACTCCAAGCCGCTGGTGCTCCTCCCATCACTCACTGCTGCCTAGCTTAGACAACAAATTTCTCTTACTTTCTGGACGTGTACATTACACTGTTCTAAACTATCTTTTTTATATAATACAAAACTTCGCACTTTAATGAGAAAATTGAGCAATTGAGGATTTTATCTAAACCATATTTTGCTTTCTAGTGATATCAATCGTAAGTAAAACAAACAAATTAAAGTAAAATTTATGCGCATTGTAAAATTTGAAGTAATTTCTGCCGAAGTCTACCTACAAACCCACTTACTCAAAAATCATACGCCTCATTCCACTCATATAAATACTACATTTACAAAGCAAAGACAATTATTATTTCATTAATTAAATCTCAGCTTGTTTGTTATGTTTATACATTGTATTTATTTTGACTTTTTAGACTTTCAGGCGACACGCCTGATTGCCATAGATACGAGTGCAGAACTGATGCCACTGTTGCTTCAATGCCAGCCAAGACAAGAACAAATATGTTTACGAGTATTTGAACAGCAAACACTTAGAAAAGCCCTACCTATTTGTAAATAGTATGCATTTATAAATGCTTTGACGCATTTAATTGCCCGAGGCAGCACTGCTTGACTTGATTCGAGCCCGTACAGTATTCATTTGTCATTCACAATGAACCACGTGAGTAGCAAATCTTAATTGAAGTAATGCAATTTCCGTTACTTGTTTAAAATACTTGTACTCGTGCAGAGAGGCACTGCAGGAAATCTAAGTAAAACTTGAACTAAAATTCATTAAAACTTTGCATTGTTCGAATTCCAACCAAGCAAGCAGTAGCAAGGCAGGCAGTAGCAAGCATCGAATTCAAACCCGAAAAACCCCAAAATTGGAAACTAAAACGAAGATGGCGGCAGCTGCGGCATTGAGCAATATGCCAATCTATGCTTTGCTTCAACAACTTACCACTCAATCGAATCAAGTTAAGTTGAGGCAACATAGTAGTATATAATACATGCTACGCAAGCAGTCTGCCTTCAAGTAACCCCACCAACAGCCCAGCCGCCGCTACCAAACGAAATGCGTCTCGCTTCTAAAAGCTTTAGAGTATTTGAATAGGTATCCATTTTATTGTTTATTCTAGACTTTGGATAAGCATGTCGCGACTAATTCCAATTAATTCAGCAGACAAATATCCTGAACGAAAGTGCTGAGCGAGCGCACCAATGTGAACTTATATAGAGATACACTGAGAAAATAAGTTTATTTCTAGGTTGTGTAGTAATTTTTAAAAAATTATGAGAAGATTTTACTTGGTTTTATATTTGAAGTTACGTTTTGATTCATAATAAGAATCATTGCTCCCTAGCTTGAATAAAAAATACTCTTCGATCGGAATCAATTTCAATAAAATGTTCCTTTTGTCACCTTTAGGCTGACATTAGAAGCGATACGTGGAATGAAGCGATAATATTTCGTGCTTTAAGCATTGCTGGAGGATGTCGCTTAAATACGAAACAATAAGAACAAAGCAAAAACCAATGCAAAGCGAGAAAGCAGTTTCTAAACTGCTTTCTCGCTTCGTATTCGCTTTGCTGACACTTTCGTTTTCTCTTGCACTCTGACACCTTTTTAACGATATCAACACCAACTTAAATATCAGATTGTAGCAGCATGTAGATATTTCTGCTGCGACAAAGAGACTAAAATAGGTAAAATTGGGCTTCTTCTAGCCTGACACCCACTAAGTTCTTAACCGTACCATCGTACGCATATTATAGTTCACAAGCAGTTTTCACCATCCCAAAGCTTTAAACGGCCTTAGTAAGACCAAGCAGAATACATCTTTGTCTGTTAGTAAGATTAGTTTTGATTGGTTAAGTGGTGCATCTCTCAGAAATATGTACTTATGATATTATCAGTTAAACTTTTTTAGTCTCGTGTGAAAAGAATTTCGTTGAGTGTATCATCTACAATAAGGACGGGCGGCTGTCCGGAAGGAAGGAAGTATGAAAAGCTGAACATACAAGCAGAGTCTTAATAGGGGAACCGCTTGTTTGGGTTCAATGGCAAAAGGAGCAAAGGACACGCTGCCATCGACTGCTGTTGCTGCTGCTGATGTCGAAGAACAAACAGAATACAGTCGAAGTAGCAGCAGTCGAGTTATAATCAAATTGCCAAAATGCCACGTTGCGTAGTTTAGTCCGAGCTGAGACAGAGCAGAGCGCCAATGCTGCATGCCAATGCTAATGTAACCAAGCACTTACATATGTATCTATGGTTGTATGGATATATTCGTTTGTATCTGTGTGTATAGAGTATATTCTAAGTCTGAACGTTTACTCGTTTATATGCAAGTTTATTTAAGTAAGTCGAAAGTTTTAGCCGAAAGATTTACGTTTGCAAAAACTTTGCACGCATTGACTTCTGCAGCTTCAGCTTCATTCTCGCCACGTCATATGACTTCCGCATTCTGCAAGAACTTCATCCTGTAAGGCTTAGGCAGCACCATACATACTTGTACGTAGAGCAGCGTGCGAACGAACTATTTGTTGTTTTAGCTGTTGTAATTTGATTGTTAAAATCGTTTTCTCCTTTATAGATATGCAGTATTTGCTTTTATACTATAGTAAGCATTGTACAAACGAGGGGCTAACAAAAGTTGTATGACACTAAACGAGTATTTTAGATATTTATAAATTTTAGTCTATAGATTTTAAATTAAAGAAGTTTTATAACAAATTTCAGTAAGATCAATAAGAATGGAGTTTATAAAAAGAGCAATCACTGCAGTAAGAGCGGAGGTCAGAAACCATTTTTTAACGAATTTAAACACCGCTAGAAATTTTCGACGTATATTAAAAATGCATCACTCCTAAAGACGGTTTCCAAATGAACTTCAAACAAAATATTTTTTCTTCTATGGAAGACGAACATCATGAAGTTCATTCGAAATGCTAAACCGACAGTAAAAATATTGTTCTGGTGAATGCTAATGTTAACGCAAGTTCAAGAATAGCATAATTGTTTGCTAATAAACTGGGGTTGGCTGTCGTATTACATTATTATTTGGAATAAACCAATAATTCGATGGTTTGCATATATTTTGAGTGTAGCTCAAAAAGAAGCTTATGTTCATTTTGCTACATATTTCTTCAAAAAAGTGAAAGAGTGAAGTCTAGCATCTTTAATGAGAACTTCGCATATATTGAAACATAGTTCTATAAGTATGATCAGTAAATCTAACAAAAGTCAGTGATAATATGGAGCACATAAGTTGTCAGTTCACCCATTAATATAAGACCTAAACCAAAATCTATAGATTAATATTAATATCAAGCACTAGTTTTCTCTTGCTAATATCTATGGCATACATCTTTCGAAACGAGAATGATCAGACGGTGATTGCCAATGGCAAACGGTATCAGGCCACTTATTTTTGGCCTTATTGGATGACATGGACTCACTGTGATGCGTGTATATTAGTTTGTGTGCGCTTCACACTTTATCTAAGTCACGTGTTCAAACTGTTTTTCTTTTTCTTTTTTTTTATATTTGGCGCGCATTTCATGCCTTTGTGGATTGTTCTGGAATGCTTCGGAAATTTCCAAACAGTTGCTTACTAACAAAATGAGAAATTTAATCCTTGCAAATTCGTGTTTCAAAGAAAGGGGGTTGCTAGTTAAGAAGAATTTTCAATTGTAATGTAAATAGAACAAATGAAGTTTACGTTGAAATTCAGAAACTCCTAAAAGAAAATTTTAAGCGATTGTTTTGAAAATGGATTTTACAAAATAGAAAGGTATGAAAATTGATAATATAAAAAGTTTATTAGGTTCATACATCTTTTTCAAGCCAACTTACCAAACTTCTATTAGACCGTTACTAGATACTACAATAGATATAATGCCACTTATGCTTTTATTCGTGCACAAAATCATATAATGTTAATAATAACATTACTTGTAAAGCAATTAATTACATAATTTTGCTAGCTATACAGTTTTCTCTCATGCAAAAGTCCTTTTAACAAGTTGCAAGGATTAAGTCTTTATGTTTATTTTTGTTATTAAGTATAAAGACAGACATCTGTTTTTATCTATCACTGTCGTCGTCATCATCATCCTCATATCGTCGTACAAATGTTTGTGTGTTTACACTTTTTGTTATCTCTGTGTAAATAAGCAAAAATATCAAATGCATTGCAAGCAAAAACTTTTCATTTAGTTATATCTCGTATCTTATATACGAGTACATATGAGCATATCTATATTTTGTATATTTTATACAAATAAAGTCATAGATGAGCATGTTGGTGTGAGAAAGATATCTACAAATTATATGCAGTGTTGTAGTTTTCAAGAACTTTTAGCTGAAATGGTGGCAAAATATTATGTGGAAGGGTACTCACAACTGTTTGACATAAATTTTTATACACAATAAAAAATTAAACAGAAAAAGTCAAATAAAACTATGAAGGGTGTCACGGATTCCAATCGAAATATTCAGATAGTCGATATTCCATTTTCATCATTTTAGGGGGAAAATCTATCGAACTTGGAACTCAGAACACCCACAAACAAAAAAACAGTAGAAATGCTCTCAAAATATAGAGGTGCTACCATTGTTTTGGGTGTTCAGCCACACTTTCAGCAACGCTTGTTTCGTTTCGATGTCGTACAGGGACTGTTGGACCAGCAACGAAACCGCGAGCCTCAAATTTCATGCAAATTCGTTGAATAGATCGGAAATATCGGACATATATATTGAAAACCCCTTTATTTTGTAATTAAACACCTGCTCTTCAGTCATATGTTGTTCTAAATAGTGCCTAGAGTCCTTTACGTATTTTTTGCTATTTACAATAACTATTTAAAAATTTTATAGGGGCAGCGCGCCTAAAAGTGTGCTACGAAAGTAACTATTAAAAACTTAAATTATGTAGAATTTCCATACACCACAAAAAGCATTCCCGATAAGCCAGTGAAATTATTCTTTCTACAATATATACAACAGAAAATATGTAAAACATTTCAGACAAGTCAAGCCACAAGACCAACATGCCAAAGTCTTTTAACCAACTCAAAAGCATGCTTTTATAGAACCAACCAACCAACCAGTCCGGCAGCTATCCATTCATCCATTTACAATACATCGCACATACGAATATATGGATGGCAGTGTAAGTCAGTTAGTTACCCCGACTACTTTGGAGCCCTTATTTTAACCAAAAATATACGCTTCATTTATTCAAAAATGGCTCTGCAAACAACAACAAAAGCATCAACAGCACAAAAACACCAAATAAGTCGAAGTCTATACTACACACTTGTCAATGCCGGCATAACTCCAACACTTGTATGTACAAGTACATATGTAGGGTGTAAAGTGTGCCTGCCTTTGTGGGTGTGTGATGAATTTCACATGCGTTTTTTGACAAAATTAAATTTTACACATTAATTTGTGTAAGTGGAAACATTTTACATGACATTTAAACTTGCTCTGTGGCATTGCGTTGTGGTCTTTGCGGTATTTAGAACGACGCTTTCGAAGTCGATGTTGAAGTCGACACTGACAACCGCCGTCGCCAACCGTTGCCAATACCACATATGCATTTTGTCTAGTGAAGCGAAATTCTAACTCTTTAGTTTTAGCTGCATTTTGTTTACTTTTTTTCTGTATTGTAGTTTGGCAACTAGAACTCTCTGTGTATACAAGCAAACTAGCGTCATTTACACCAAGCGACATCAAACTTCAACAACAACTGCAATACAAGTAATATATACATAAAGCTGTAGCAGTACTATACACGTAGGGTGTGTGATAAGTCAGTAAGAAAGATAATTCGTTACACAAAAAGTGCAAAAAATTAGGGAACTCCTGCCGAAGCGCATATTGAAGATTGTTGCTTATCCATATATTTATAATTCTTTAGAACAGTGACAGGGAAAGCTGTTCTAAAGGTGTTCCGGAAATTTTTTTCTTCTAAGCAGAAGCTGCTTACTTTTTTCTATTGCCTTCATTTGTAAGGAATGCTTGCATCAACCGATTCTCTCTCTGTCACCACCTTCGCATCTTTGAACGAATGATACTCACTTGGTAAGAACCTAGTTGTAATAATAGAAGGCCATATCATGCGAGCAGCCAGTTACCAGTTAATAAGAGTCTGTGAGCGAGAAAGAGTTAGCATGCGTCTATGTCTTCACTTTTGCAGTTTCGGGAACCAAACCCAGCCCACCAACCCTTAATTCATGATGATTGCTTTCTCACAATTTGCTCACTTGGGAACTGATATGCAGAAGCTACCAAGGGGATATGTGTTCTAACTGACGTTTGTGAACTGCATGGGCCGTTTGCAAAATAATCGTTTTTCGCCATTCTCAAGTGAATAGCAATCAATAACTTTCTCCACGAATGTGGACTTCTGCAAACGACACCATCCCCCTTAAGAGAATTACTTAATAAAAGTACAAAATCTATCTTCATGCGATTATCATACAACCCTCGTAGCTATTTAGACTTGAAGTTGCCAGAAGGTGGGCTATAGTTGCTTGAAGTTATACGTGCGTTTCACTGATAACTTCAACTACGTTTAAGTAAAATCCTTTTTCAAAAGGCGCCAGCGATGGTGGGCGTCTCAGTGCATGCACATGAGGTTTTGTTTTACTCAAGCAGCACAAGCAGCAGCTTATTTATAATTTAAATTTTCGAAACTTCGACTGCTAGCCGGCGACGAATTTACGCGCACTCGAGCTTGCTTGCGTCCTGTCGACGTCGACGGCAGCGGTATCGGTATCGGCGGCAGCATACCTTTGGTGACGGCCCACCTAAGCTAAAGCTGAAGTTGCACAGTGGTAAAGAGCAACTTCTCCGCCTTTTACTTGTCGCCATAGCTGTAGCCGTAGCTATAGCCGCCTGCCGCAAACACGATGATGCTATACGGTTGAGGAGTGGAACGTAGACGACTCACCGCTCTTTGAGTTTTCTGTTGAACTTTACTTTTATGCAAATGACAGCACACGCTCACACACACATACACATAGTGTCACTTGCATACACCCCGCTTGGCAGTATCCAAAAATGCATCCATGATTCGGTTTTGCCAGAGCTGCACTTGTATGTGTCACTTGGTGTCATTCGCAAATATATATTTTTGTATCTTTAGCTATGCATGGAACTGTGTGTGTGTGTGTGTGTCTGTAGCTGTGCGCTGTAAAGCTTTTGCCTTTGCTTTGCTGTGTGCATTGCGGCTGTCGGTTAAAGTTTGTCATTTCTCTCAAAAAGTTGTAAAATTCACGCACAGTGGCGCTTGATATCCTCAAAATTGATAACCATCACATGCTGCACTTTATTATCGCGTTGCAGCCATCACTATGGAATGTATGGCATTCTAAAGAATTCCCAGTGATATGAAGAGTTTTGTATGTACTTTATGGTTTTTGACATGAAAGCCATATGCATATTAGAAACAGATCTAAAATAATTGCTTACATCTAAGATACACAGTTTTCTTAGCTTAACTTGGTACTTTGTAAATTAAGTTATAGAGTGTCAGAAACACTTGAACCACTTAGAATCTTCTTCTAATATCTCAGATAGGAGACAAATTGGCAAGCATAAATTTTGTGTAGTACAATTTAAATCAATTTAATGCATTTCAATATAGACTGAGTATTGTTGCACACACACGGTACTCTTTGTATAAAACATATGAATGACACAAACAATTCCATCGTTCTTCTTTATCTGTCTTCCTACAGCAAAGTGCACAACGCCTATACAAAAATGCAATACAACCACATTTTCGTATGATTTTTTTTTTCACACACACGCAACTCTTTGCATAAACAATTAAATTTAACCTTGTTCTTTGTATCTTTCTGAATATACCGAATAGCAAAGCAATAAAACTTTCGTATCAATTATTGTGTATACTTTCATTTGAAGGTTTTGGAAACCCCGGCTAGGAAATGATATACATTTCATTAATATAATTTACTATAATGAAATAAATTCTTCTAGAAACTTACAGTTTCTTCTAGAGTGGAATATAAAAAAAATTAGGGTTTCGATAATCTTATTAATAGCAAATATTACTCTAAGCTATATACGCCGAGATCTACTAAAGCAGTAAATTGCAAGACTTATAGAAATGGTAAAAATAGTGAACCAAAAACTTTGGGAAGAAAGTTCTATGGCTATCTACCGAAGATTCATCCAAATAAGCTGGAGCCTATATATTAAATCAAGTTGAAAACACGTTTTCTCTGAACTGATTGAAAAATTTTCTACATACCTTGCACACCCTCACCATGCGCTCATTGGACCAGTGTGGCTTTGAGATTGTTGTCTTAAACTTAATACAATATTTACTACTGGAGCTTGACCTTCTTGATCTGAATGAGAGATTTTTTCTAGTTTCAATACTTCTCTTAAGTATTTCGCAATAAGAATAAGACTATTAATACAATATTTAGCACCAAGAAGGTATTCAAAAAAGAAGTCATACATCTCATTAATTTCAGTAGTGTCATATAACTGATGATGTGCATTAGTTTCTCCGACGAGTATCAACGCCTTATTGTCTTATGATTATGTCAATACTAGGTAATTTATGTTCCCTCGATTTAAAGTCATCGTTGCTAAGTAGTAAGAATTGAGTCTGTAGTCCATTTAAATCCACAATGGCCAATTGTAGTAATCTTCTTACCAAATTGTGTAAGGAAAATATATGTCGAGGTTATATGCGACATAGTTTACAATTAGTCGCGCCGATTTTTTGCTCGTTGAATCAATTAATCGCTAAACAAGGTTGATAATCTTCAAGGTGGTCCTTTTTGTTTTACAATACTTCACCAGTCGTTAGCAACCATAACTGTTTCACCTCAAGCAGTTAATTTTCACGACTTTCTTCTTGATTGCCCAGCTCAGCGCATCTGATATATTATAATAAATCGCTTCAGGAGATTCACTGCCACTTTTCTATGATCAGAATGAACTTTTAATGGAGCTGTCATCTACATTGAAGACGCTTTTTTGTTAGCTAATATTAGTATCCGGTTCGAAGAACCAACATATTAATATCTAATATTATTAGCCGGCTCGAAGAACCAAACTATTGCAAATCTTTACTAATATTTAGTTGACTATATTGCGTTACTATTTTTAAATAATTGAAATAAAAACCATTATAACACATTCAACTATTCAAAAGTTGTTAAGCCCATTATAATAAACAAATTAGTACAAGCATATTTACACATCCAATACAACTTATTCAATTCTGACCACGAATCATAATACTACCTTATATGAAAGTGTGCTTTCCTTTCACCAGAATGATCTTTTGATTGAAGCTGGTCGCTTACATAGCCAATTGTACAGAGTAGCCATTTACCGACTGCATTAAAAAATTAGTTTACTTTATCTTACTTTTAATTATAATGCAATAAATAAACAATAAATTAAAAAACTACGAAAAAAAATGGTAATGTAATTTTATGCCTCATACTTAGAGGAGCATATATAAAAACTACTTGCGAATTATAAGTGCTACTAAGTTTTAACTGGATTTCAAATAAATGAATACACTTGTCCGAAATATAATTCCGATAATGATTTCGAATGTTTCCGTACTATTTTGCAAATTTACGTTTTCACGCCAATTTGCATTAATATTTTATGTTCCCAGCGTAAGAGTAAATGAGCAGATGTGCAGTGCTGCTGGGTGCAAATAAAATTTTACAAATTTAATATTATTACTAGAGTTCTGTTTTATGTAAAGAACAGCTTTAAACAAAAGTTGGTTTTATGGCTCATGTTCATATCTGCTTGTCTTATGCTTCATGTTCAGAATTGACGAAGTAGTATTCGATGTGTATCTAAGTGCCTCGCCACTTGAAATAGTTCAATAATTGTTGCGAAACAAAAACTTTAGGTATCTTGACTTTTTTTTTTTAATTGGATGTTCTCCATTAGATCAATATATATGAATATTTTATTACAAAAATAATTAAGCTATTAGATCTATTAACTTCAAAACTTCTATCTATTACTTCAAAACAGAGCTTGTGAATCAATTTACATCCCATAACATTTTTATGCCACGCACTTAAAATCAAATCGTCAACTCTTTCAATCTTGAAATCCCAACGCAGCAGCTCATTACATGTAATGATTACGGCCCTGTTTCATTTAAATGTGCCCACTGTAAAAGTGACACACTCGCAGCGTACAACCTAAACCAATAAAAATTAAATATTTCATTCCAAAGTAAAAGAATGAATTACGACAGCAAGGCACAGGCAAGCCAGCAAGCGAGCACTGCTACAGCTGAAGATTAAAAATTCCAAGGAACCTGAACGAGTGAGACTGAAAGACAAACCAACACATATATATATATATATATATATATATATATATATATATATATATATATATATATATATATATCTGAAGGCAGAGTGCTTCATTTGAACTTTTACGAATACGATTTGTGCACAATCCCCAAAAAAAAAGAAGAAAAAAAACTGAAGTTGTAGCGCCACCAAAAACTTCCCCAACCCAAAAGCAAAGCGTAAGCTTTTACGTTAAACTGCTTTAAATACCAAACCCACAGACTGAAACGAGGATGAGGACCCCCTGCTGCTGCTGCTTATGTTTTGTATAGTATAACTCTCAAGTCGTAAGCACCCAATTCTTTTTCGTGTATGTATTTCTCAGTTAATTATGCAAAGATATACGCTTAAAATTTTGCAATATTACGTGAATATTTCAAATGCCAACGTAAATTTCATTCTGAACTTTTTACGAGCAAAAACTGTAAAAATGCTACAGGGCGCTTAGCCATGGAGGCGGGTGAGCTAAAGGACTTACAGTCGGAAGGGGACGATATGTGCGACGTTGGAACGCTGCGGGTGGTTTTCTGTAATACGTACGTAAGTGTGGAGGTTTCAAGATGAGTAAGCGCTATTTTGTTAGAAATTGGGGTACGAGTATGTGTTCGTTCTCTCCGGTATTGTTAGTCATTGGAGTTGAAGCACGTCTTGGCCGTATAACCTTGAGCTGAGTCAAGCCGAGCCGATCCGATCCGAAATGAAACGAGACGAAACGACAGTCATCTCATCTCGTTTAGCAGCTGCTGCACACGGATTTTTTAATTGCTTAGTATGTGTTTTGTCATTGTATTTAGTTGCTATGCTATCATTCTTGTGTACTTTATGACACCTGTACAGCTGAATGGGCATGCGACACGTTTAAGTGTATCTACTAAATGGAGGCGGCATAAACGCTACAAGAAATGATTCGAAAGTTCGCGAAAAACTAAAAGAAATCTTGCTGGAAGTTGCAGTAGCACCATTCTATTCTGGCGTAGAACTGGTTAAGATGCTCTTTTAGGGCCTCATCAGCATCGTACGAGCTATCATTCAATTCGTTTTGCAAGTAACGAAACCAATCTGCTGTGGCAAGTTCCATTGAGTAAGGATAATGTTTCGAAGCTTCACATCCAATCGACAGCAAATTTTGTGAGCGGTCACACTTTGCTATGGTAAAACAATACATCTTTGTGATTGACGAGTTCTGGAGGCATCTCCGCAAGAGCTATATTCAAAACATACAGTTGTTGACCGAGGCAGAGATCTTAGTAATAAGCGAAGCAGTTATGTTTCTACGAGGTAGATCTGGGTGCCACGTCACAGTAATATTGAGCAAAACTGTTTTGCTGAAAAACTCGCCGGGTACGAAACTTCAGCACACATCCTGTTTAGTGTGGTTCCAAGTGCAAGCTCCTTACCGGTCATCATTTTAAAGAGAACTCGATAAAACAGCACGGCTCATAAGGCATCTACAGCCAGTAAAATGTTCAAAGAATCTAAGCAGTCTAAGCAGAAGACTAGCAGCAGATAAAACATCACAGATATCGATGGCTCCAGCAGCTGCTGGGTGCAAGACGAGGCCAAAACGGTTCTCCATTTCCTTTCCTCGTATCCAGCGCTCAAACGAAGAAAACTGAAATACCGTAATTCGCAGATGTTTCTGATTCAACCAAGGCTATTCCGAACATTTATCCAACTTCCTACAAGCCAGATGTTGGTTTAGTATCTCTCACTATAAACAGCGAATATCTGGAACCGATACGTTATCACAATGGGTGAAAAACGGACTAAGTGTGTTGAAGATCGTGAATGTTAGTGGTGATGTTACATGACTCTTTGATAGTAAAAATTAGAAAATTGCTTGATTTTTCAATGCTTTTTGTTTCATTCTTGCTTTGTGATTCTTGAACTATTGTCGTGGAGACCTAAATGATAATGGATATACAGAACATCCTAAAGAATCTGTCGTCAATGATTATGGCTTTAACCTTCATCATTCTATTGTAGCCATTATTTTTAAACATTTCAGATTTCAGAGTATATAATTAAGGGAAAATATTGGAAATGTATTACTATTTTTTTAATGAAGACTATTTTTAATAAGTTTAGAAAATTTTTATCAGACCTTTTGTACACCTATTGTTGTTGTTGCCGGTGCCACATTATGTAAAAGTCATTTATTCTCACTGCCTATGCGTGTAGGTATGTCTGTCTGTCTGTATGTCTGCCGCTTTCAATCTGTATAGGTTTTGTAACTGCGAGCGTTTGTATCTGTGTGTTTCTTTTTGTGTGTGTGTGTGTGTGTGTGTATGTTTGCCATTATCTCATGTATATTACCTAACCTATGCGTTTACTGTCAAAACTTCAGCATTAATTAAAGCGATGGGATTTTAATGGGATTAGCAAACTTTTTGTCGCTTCAACTCCTCAAGCATGGAGAGTGTCCTGGTTGATATATAACCGAGTGTGTGCGTATGTATATATGTAATAGTAAATGAGGCATTTAGCCGTACATACCATATATGAAGATGTATTTATGTACATTTATTATATTTAGTAGCAGCCAACGACAGTCTCAAGTCAAGCTATGCAAAGTCTTTGAGATGTCAACTCTCGAATGCGAATAATCGACTCATTAAACTATGTCAAAAAAGTAATCAGATAATATTTTAAAGAAGAAATTTATGAAATTCAAAAACACAGGGCAACAGATAGTTGAGAATGACTGAAGTTATCAAAAAAATGAACATAAAATTCGAGGCAATATTAAAATGCAATTTGACCGCAAATTTAGCGGACTGAGTGCTCAGTTCCAATGCTCAGTCGTTGCATTTTCGGCGATAGAATTAAATATTTAGGGGACGTTATGATTAAATAAGATGCACTTGAAAATGTATCATAAGAGAAAAACAAAATAGGGTGCACATGCCGAAACCGGTAGATGGATGAGATTGAAAAATAATATTCACTGGGAAAAAAAGCTGTACCATATACCCATATAATATAAAAACTAGTAAGAATGTAACAACGTACGCCGTTTACTACTTTACTCAGCCACTTTATTGACACACGTTAATCAGTGGATTGTGTTAGATACACACTTACATAGGTACTATATTTATAAAATAAATTTGCAGCAATTGCTTTTGATTTGCTTGGCTTGCTTTGGCAAACGCGAACAAGAGCAAACAAGTCAAACAGTTGGCACAGCCTTTAAGAACATAGAGGATGACATTGATAGAAATGCCCTGCAGCGCTTAAAACACGAGCGAAGACTTACTTTCGAAATAACTACTCCTTACTTGTATGGATTTGTATCTGACATGAAAAGGGTTGTCATGCATAAAGTATCTATGTGCTCTGTCCGTGTATCTGTGCGCTTCTATTTGTAATAAATTTGCGTGTGTGTGTGTGTGTGTGTGAGTATTTGTTTAGATAAATTATATGCATACACGTCGTAAACAAACGTAACATTTTTCCGCTGAGATTAAGTATACGCCGCCGCATGTGACAAACTTCAAAATGAAACCAAACCAAAAAAAAAAAAGAACAAAAAAAAGAAAACAATTGCTTTGCAAACAAATATATTAACAAATAGTAAACAAAACAACGATAAGGATAAAAAAAAATAACAGGAATTTATATTGAATGTCAATCAGAAAATAGATTTCCAGTTATCAAAATCAACAGCATATATAAACGATATATCTATCGTTCGATATAAAACATATATATTTTTGTTGCAGCTGCTAACAAAATTTTGCGCAACTGATTTCCATGAGCTGATTGTCATCGGTTCGGAATGTTGTAGGATGTACAACGTATGACATATATTCACAGATCCATGCATTCCTGCAGATAGAGCGACCGACGAGAAATCGAAATGAAATCACATACAAATATATGCATACATGCATTGATTTCATTCAGGCATTGAGCGGAAATTCCCTAAACTGAATATAAGCGAGAAATAGTGTTTGTACGTTTACACGAATACGCCGTAATTTCAGACCATTCTGATAGCGCATTTGGAGCCAGAAGTCTCCTCAACGGTTGTAGATCGTAGAATTTGTATAGATATCTCGTTGAAAATGGTGACAGACGGACATATCTAGGTATATCGGCTCAGCTTACGACGCTGATCAAGCATATATATACTTCATGGGATTTGCAACGCCTACCATCTGCCTGTTGCATACATTTGCACAAACTTAATACACCCTATAAGTGCTGGGTTTAAAAATACACTTGCTGTTTCAAACCAGCATCCTGAGATGCTACCGTCGAGTAGCTCGACTTCGAGATACTCTGCAATATGTCTAAGTGTCTGTATTATACTCTGCCTAGGAGGGACAAAGGAATACTAAGTATATGTAAATGTATGGAACAGCCACAAGGAGGCGTACATAAGGTATATGTATACATATACAAGTATTCTTAACCATAACCAGTGCGTGACGTAGTGTCTGGACCGGAGCCGCATGACAAGCAGCCAGTAACGCTACCTAAGACTCAGTATCAGAGCTAGAACGTTTGAGGGCCATCCTAACGGAAACGGGCACTACGACATAAGGTGTTGTCTTTTGTACCCTAGCCCGGATATGGTTAAGTTAATTTATCTAGGATCTTCTGCGTCTCTTTAATGAAACGGAGAATGTCCTTAAACGAGGTGTTTCTGATCTCATCAGATGTAATAAAAGGTCTGTTCATCTGTACAATTCTAAGCCTGGCCAAGGCCTAGCAATCGCATAGCAGATGTAAACTAGTTTCGTCATCCTCAAGACAAAGTCTGCACTCTTTTTCTGAGAAGATACCCAGTTTATTTAAGTGATATCTCAGTGTATGATGGAAGGTGAGGTAGCCCAAAAGTAACCTCAGGTCAGATCTATTAAGATATGCGTTGGTTTTAGGGTAAATAGGACGGGCTACTAGCTTGGCCTGCCATAGACCAGGATATTGTATCCAGTACCGGGAGGCAGTGCGCTTAAACCGATCTACTATGAAAGATTTTGACTTAACATAGATAAGTCCGCAAAAAGGCTCTGGTCCTGTGAAACAAGGACCAGAGTATTCTTGATCAGCATGAAAAGACGAGTTGATATACTAGCTTTGAGAGTCTGACCTTCCGTCTGTCCTATGTATGTTTGAACAGCGAGTTTTCGGAGTCTACATAAGAAAGAGCCTACAACTGGGATTTGTAGATTTGCAAGTCAAGTTTATAAAAAATTATGGATGTCACACCTACCACGCGCATAATACGGCTATTTGTCTCCAATGAGCATGCTTTATAATATTGCCGCCATCTAGATGGCGCATTAGTACTGAAACGATGGCATTGTTTGCGCTCTCTGACGTTCTATTAGCGCCATCTAGCTTCTTTTTTTTTGGCGTAGCTATTTATGAGAGTCTTGAGCATTATGCATAGAAAAAAATTAGCAAAGGAATATGTAAAAACTATTTGTGAGAACTATAAATGCTATTAAATTTTAAGTGAAACTCATTCACATCATTTGAAACAAATAAATATTCGAAGTGAAGCTAAGCTATGTATATTGGCTCAAAAATTATTATGAATAGACAAAAGGAAAGAAAGGGCACAACAGACAAAGCAGGAAATGTGCAGTATACATATGTTGGATTCAGAATATGGTGGTTGAGGGAGTACTTCAAGGAAAAATCCATTTAATTATGTCATAGCAACTAATGTGAACCAGATAAATCAAAATCACTGAGTCATATAGTTATTAGTGATCTCAACTGGGCGCTTAAAAGGTTCGGCGTCATTTATGCTTGTACCACCACAACACATTTCAATAAGGCAGTGAAATTGATGTTGCCGAATCTTCAAAAGCTTTTATCAAGGCTATTCTTGGCATTTGATATTTGTGAAATATTTTATTTATGAAGTCGTAGTAGTAGTGACTAAATTTGTTTTGTAATCCGTTTCCAGTTCCACCTCCAGCAAAAATTGCACACTTCCTACTCCGAAACCAAAGTTTTGTGCTAATAAACTGGATCAAACTGCAAATGTGCACTAGAGCCCTGCATGAATCTAATGAATGTGAATTGAAGAATGATTTTGAGAAATTTACATTCATTCTAAATTATTCGAAGCCAAAGAATTTTCAATGTTCGAACGCTTTTCCGCAACGTAGGAATGAATGAATGAAGGCGATATATTTGTGTAATAAGTACTCATATTTTAGTAAGTCATATTTTAACTATGTATTATAGAATGAAGTAATTAGCAACAAGTATTTTTTTACTTTAACTATGTATAACCTATATAATTCAAATTGTGTACGATTTTTTTCGATCATTCAAGACATTCGAATGAATGAATGAATGTTTCGAATATACATTTGATTCATTCATTCAATGTGAATGCCAGTTAAGTGGAATTCGTTCTGCTAAGATTTTAGAATGTGTGGCATGCATCAATTGCATATAAATGAATAAATATTCATAAAACAACTGGAATGAATATATGCATGCAGGACTCAAATGTACACAAAGCTGTATATGAAACAGAATGTGTGTGACAAAACGGTAGAAAATGAAAAACAAATATTAATTTTTGTTTATATACAGTGAATGGCAACACCATGTTCATCAATTCGTTTATTTGCATTAAGTGATTGGCAAAATGATTAGACGATTAACACTATCTGCAAGCTATCTAATCTACTTACTATTTACAAAATTTCCATACATTGCCGGTTATTTTTGTTAATTCTACATATGTTTTCCCATAGTGAGGAGCATAACTAAACGTATTCATGCTGCTGTAACTCGTGCTGCTATTGCTACTGCTGCTCTTGTTCTCATTGTTGTTGCCTGTTACATTTGTTTTCTTTATTCAAATCACAGTAGTTATATCTGTACATATACACATATATATACAAATATATATATCTGTATAAGTATCTACTATCTAGATTCATGCGCTGTCTATAACTTCATTTGTTATTCTCATCACAAAAATTGAAGCAAATCATTTTGCCAATCGCATTTTGATTTGCTAACTTGCTCTCTAGATGACGGACTGAATGATTTTCCTGCTGCTCCTGCTGCTGTATAACTAACAAAACTGGCACTGAATTTCCACTCTTCATGTCAATTGGCGCAAAATTTTCCCATTACTATTATGCATTGTTGTTGTTGTTGTTGCTGTTGTTGTTTCTGTTCTGTTAATGTGCCATCAGCAAAATTTATTCAATTTTATTATTAATTTTGTGTATTGCTTCAAATGGTCGTACATACAATACATAAATTGCTTAACTGTTTGCATTTTGTGGATTTGCATAAAGAAAATACATATTGAATTGTATTGATTTGAATTTCATCCAAAATATTCGACATTATATGTACATATGCATTTATGCAGTGTTTGAAATTGCTTCGCTGGCGGCCTTTTAGCGACGCAACTAAGCGCCAGTTAATTTAGGCATTTCCAAATTGCTGAAATACAAAATTTTCAATCGTAAACATCAAATTGAAATGGAACTTATTTAGATTGTTTGCTAATATTTAATCTATATTTGAACTAATTCGGTATTGCTATTTGTAAACTATGTACAATAACATAAATTCAATTTGTCTGTTATCATTGTAATTTTAGTATTATTTAACCAAAAAAAAAGCAGAAGTACTCTAGTACATAAAAAAAAAAAAACTATTTTTATGAGCAATAAATCTGTACTACCCCTTCAATAAATAGAGCCACTACAGTACTACAGAATCACCAGTTCCTTAATAAGCAACACTAGTATCCCTAGTATCCACTTGTAGCTCTGTTCAGAGGCTACCCAGGTAATAAGTGTTCTAACAGACGTTTGTGAGCCGTTTGCAAAAGAATCGTTTTTGGCCATTGCCATTTGTACAAACGACCTCTTCTCCTAGTAATTTAAAACGATCTGTTCCAAATACGAACTACGTCAAACAAAAGATCTGCTGCAAATCTCACAACTCGATATTCTCTACACAAGTTATTGAGGCAGTTATATAAAAAAAAACAATGGAAATTAAGACTTCACTTCACGACATCTCCTCGATTTGTTGTAACCGGTGACCAAATAAGAATGATGGCAAACAAAAATTAAACGACCAAATTATTATCACATTAGTTCTTACTTTATTTTGAAGCTACAAATATGCAATTTTGTACGGAATAGGACCTCATTCAAATGACCGCCTCGGCTCCGTTTGCAGTGCGGCATTCATTGGGTCCTTTTTCTGATGACTTGATCCAAGGTTTGCGGCGTTATTCCAATAATAGCTTCACGAATATTGAGATCGAGCACGTATAAAGTGAGTGACTTATCGAATGGCTCGTCGAAAGAACAAAGTTTATTCGCGAGATACCCAATTCGGCTGATTGACGAAGAACTGAAATTTCGACACAAGCTGCTACGCTAGCTATGTTTTCCACTCTTTAAACATTTCTCTCTCTCTCTCTCTCTCTCTCTCTCTCTCTCTCTCTCTCTCTCTGCATATTTTGACAATTGGATGTCCTAAATATCTCTGACAGTTGCTGAGATATCCCTAGTGGAGAAATTATCAGAGCTATTTGGTCAACCTTTAGAACCCCTTAATCCAGGTTGTTCAGAACTGTGCAATCAAAACAGCTGTATAACAATGCTTAGCTGAGAATCTATCACCTCTTTCCATCTAACTAGATACGTTTTGTATGGGAAGATCGGACAAATCCTACTAATATTATAAACGAGAAAGTTTGTTGTTTGCATGTGTGGATGTTTGTTACTCCTTCACACGCAAAAACTACTGAATGGATTTTAATGAAACTTTACAATAATATAGCTAATATATCAGAATAACACATAGGCTATAATTTATGAAGATATTGGTTAATTGGAAGCATTTTTTTTGTAGTTAGATACACTTACAACAAGTTATTTCTTTTTTATTAAAATTTTTATTAAATTATTTAAATAGGTAGGCATTTGATTATTTGTTAAGGGAAACAAAAATTGTGTCTTTTTTATTTTTATTCATATACGGTTACCATCTTATCGGTTATATGAAATTTCTTTTTTTGGTAGTATAGAAAAAGCAACTATACTAAGAATTAATGTTGTGATACACCCAGAGCGTGTACCACGTGGTGAACACGAAAGACGATTCAATGCCCCGACCTCAAAAAAATGATCATTTCTGGGACCAGCGACGTGCGCCGAAACAGCAAGTCCTACATAATTTGAATTTAAATGAATAATAAGCTTGAATATTATTAATTGAAGAAAAGCTTAATGAAGTTTCAAATCTTATACTGCATTTTACGCTAGAAATTTAGTTACAATAAATGTTACAACATATATTTCAAATAAAATCCTGACCATGACTTAAAATAATCCGCATTTCGTGCGCATCTATCTTAAGGCAAGAAGCGTCCTTAGCCGTGAAAAATTTACGCTACTCATTTTCATTTTCACACTTAAATGAGTTTTTATTTTTTTTTATTTTTTTTGGCTGTCGTAGGACTTGTTTATTATAGCATTTTATTTCAATTTTTGTTTTACTTTCACCGCTTTTACATAAGTGTTTTGCAACAATTTTTTCTTTGCATAGTAAACTTTTTGGCGCAGCCAATTGCTCTCCCAGCGTCCTTGCTGTCCTGAACAACAGCAACGTCATCGTTCCTTGTGCACATTCTTAATTTCTTGCGTATTTTGTCAAGACAAATTGAATTTTTATGAGCGTCGTCATCGTTGTCGTCGTTCTCGGAAAACTAAAATACGGAAAAATAAAATACACAAAAAAAAAAAAAAAAAATAAAACGAAAATGGCGAAAAAATTTAAACTTTTCTCATCTTGTGAAATTCATTTTATCACAAGTAATTACTTTGTAAATATATGGCCAAGAAGAGTCTACGAATATGTATGTGTGTATGTATATGTAGGCCCATGGCGCGCCTTTGGCAACTATGAAAGAAGTCTACATGCTGAAGAATGGTGTTGATGGAAATCGTTGTATCAGAATGCTTACTCCCGAGCACACAGTCAACTCGAACGAGTCGAAAGAGTCCTATTGTAGACAAAAATGTATCGCATGACTGTCGTCGACGACGTCTGCCTGGTCAACTGAACGAATGAAACGATGCGTCTGCCGAACAATTGCTGAACTTTTACAAACGCCTTTGGATGCATTTGCTTCGCGCTGAGATAGAGGTTGTCCAGCTGTTATTTTGCTAGCTTGCATATGCTCTATATATATAATCAGAACAAGGACCTACATAAAATTCTGTAGGCAGCCTTTGACAACAACAAGAACAAGAACAACAACAACAACCATAGCACAGACGACGTTTTCCAAAGAACAACAGGCAACATTTTGAAGAAAAACAAAGTAGTACCAAAAGTGCACATTTTAAAAAGTTCTCTATTGAATCCTCGTTCGGTTGCATGGGTCTAAGTTTTTTGCCATCGTTTTAACTTGCATTTATACCCTTCATACATATAAAATAATAGAGTAATATAGAATAGTTGTTGCTCTGATTTTCACTTCCGAAGTTTTTTATCAGAAGTCATTTCGTTAAAATGTTCCATTTTTTCAACTTCAGAAAGATTTCACGGTTTTAATTTACTTGAACAGATATACCCGTATTTACCATGGAGACAAATTAACAACAGAAGGCGTAACTGAGTCATGATTCTGTTTAGGATCTTTTTGCTAATGCCGAATAGTAGTAAATCAAAAACATCTATATTAAAATTGCAACTAAAAGCTTTGATCATACAAAATCTTGAAAATAAGCTTGGAGTTTGTATGGGAACTACAATATAAATACTTTATAAGAAACGATTTATACTACTGTATAACTGCTTGCAATAAAAAGTTGTCTCCATACTTAGTTTCAGTACGAATCTTATAAAATTGTCAAGATCAATTCGCCTCGTCGTGCTGAATATGAAAACATACACTATGTGAGGTCTATCATGCCTCTTCAATGTCTTACAAATTTTTCAACAAACTTATAATACATGCTAGATACCTTCTGACAGTGCGACCTGATTACACAAGTTTGCAGTTACTCTGCCCATATCTCACGACGATTTTTGCAACAAAAGCCGAGAAGAGCCAAATGCCAACCGATCACTTGGATGCCTGTTAACTGAAGTAGCTAAGATGATGATACTATGTACTCAGTTCAGCGCCGTATGTCGTGGTTCGAAAACCAGAGTCCTCCACCAGAAAACATAAACAAAGAAACTGCAATAATAGATTCACATTATGATTGATATTATGATACACTAATTGTTCATGCTGTAATGTAAAGCCTATCAAAAGTGCTAATGAGGCAGCAACCAAAAATCTGCTGATGATAACTTTAGCATTGAGTATCTGAGATTTTTTAAAGTCTCAGAGTGACGACTATTTTAGCCCAAAATGTTACTGTTACCCGTTAAAGTTTCGCGTAACTCTCGAAGGTTTTGCCCACTGCGTTCTTGGCCAGTATCAAAATTCGAGTCAATATAAATTCATATTCATATTCACAGGATATGTCAAAGTCGAGCACACTCGACGGCGGCGTTATTATTCCTTAACTTATTTTCTTTTTTTAGCTCTCTCTATTTGTTCTCTTTTTTCAAAGAAGAAAACAACTTCCTTTTAATTTTTATTTTGCTTTCAATTTTTTTTTTTTTTGTTTTTTTGTATTTTTGTTTTGCAAATTTCTTCAACATCAATTTTTAGCAAATTATAAAGTTTTAACGATGACGCTGCACTCAACAAGGAGTAAGGAGCAAGTGAACGTACGCGGGGAGCATTTGTTGATACTTCTCATGCATACAGAAACGCTTTCGATGCAACAACAGTAGCAACAATGTTGACACGCTTACATCATTAGCCCCGGACCAAAGCATAGATTCGAGCGTAAGGCATAGCGCCAAACTAACAAACTCGGCAACTTTGCCGCGATAACTTTCCATGCACTTCTCCTACACACTTCTAGAGGCCAGATG
Source organism: Leucophenga montana (assembly GCA_035044765.1). Lineage (NCBI taxonomy): Eukaryota > Metazoa > Arthropoda > Insecta > Diptera > Drosophilidae > Leucophenga > Leucophenga montana. Next base: position 78,307 of record JAWNNQ010001689.1, on the reverse strand, counting down.
GGCCACCAACTTCAAGCACAACACACAACAGGATAAGGCCATAGATCACCGAAATCTTCGCCAACCAAGCGAGGCCAGCGTTAAATGCGTTGCTTAACGAGTTGCTGAAAACTTCTAAATTAAACAATACTCGCATAAAGATTTTAGCTTTCGTCAATATTTTTGAACAAATTTTTTTTAGCGAAACAAAAAAAAAAACAAAAAAAAAATGAGAAAGAAAGTTAAGTCCTCTTTGATAACTTTTTATATAGTATTTTATAATATACTTACTATTATTAATATATTTGTTTCTTAAAGATTTTGGTCTGCTGTACTCGAAAAAAGCCTAAAAAAGATTTGAGTGAACATTTTTTCACGGTATGAAATTTTTAGAAGTAGATCCACTTTTTCAGCTATAACTCAAACAAAAAAGAAATAAACTGATATCGACTTAGGTCAGAATAAAGTTAAGGAAATATTTAAAAATTTGTGTATCCAGTTTTTTTAAATTGTTTGAACAATTTAAACTATTCATGTAAGGGAGTGTATATGTGATGTATAAGCAGAGCAATAGGGCGAAATTCCTGGCCCCAGGGAATTTGCACCCCGACCCTTCTGCCATACCAGCACTATACGAATCTCTCCTATTCCTCACCAAAATCAACCAAATTATATTATTTTAAACTAAATCATTATTTACTTTTTGTTGCTTAAAACATAGCCTTAGTTCATATTTTCATAATACCGCCCATGGCAGCTGCAAAACTTTTGTTTACTCCAGCAGTCATTGAGTCTAAAAGTGTTCCTCTCAAAAAAGATTTCTTAAAACAGTGAAAGTATCATCAGATGGCAAACTTCATTATTTTTGCTTGCTGAATATTAGTAATTCTACTGCGGCATACTTAAAACGACATAAAACCATAACTTCGGTAGAATCTAAGCTTCAATACTCTTCACAGACATCTAACAAACTACAGTAAGGTTTTTGATGCTATAGCGATTCATTTCAGATTTAAGGAGATAAGTTAAAAAAATAAAACAAACCGCAAAGTGGGCGCTTGGGTTTATGGGGACTATCTCTTAAAATGGGCGGGACACGTTCATGTTTTAGAATTTAGCCCATGTATTTGGAACCCATACTATACTATTCACGAGGATCGTTTTGAGTCAGTTCAAAAACAGTTTCTTCTCTTTGCTCTTAAGAGTCTCAATTGGGATCCCGAAATAAATCTTCCACCTTATCATGACAGATTAAAATTAATTGATCTTCCAACCCTCTTATCACGCCGTTCTATGCTCTCTATTTCTTTTCTTCATAAAATTCTTATTGGGCAGATTGATTCTTCCTACTTACTTCAGTCCATATTACTAAATGTCCCCATTGGACCAGCTCGCCACTTCGTGCCAATAAAGTTGCCTTTTTGTACGACAAATTACGCGCTCAATATTCACTCCGAGCTCTTTGTTCTATCTACAATAAATGTTCACAATATTTTTCTTATAACTCTTACTTACACTATGTAAAAAACTCTGTACTAACAAATCACTTTTCAATAAATTTGTAAATTTCATTTGGCAACATCTATTTTATTTATTTATGTAATTGCGCCCGCTTGGACCACTGTCTATCCTGTGAGTAGGTGCACAGCCGATTAAACTGGTGGCCAAGCAAGAATTCTTCCAACGGGTCCGCAACTTCCTTCTTCTAGTTTTAAGTTAGTTCTATTAAGGTATAAACTTTAAATTTGTATATGTAGTATTAATCGACCGTTTTATACATGTAGTTGCAATTTTAAATAAAGTGGGCGGGTTTTAGTGGGGGCCACCTCTAAAAATGAACCTGACGTAGTTGCCATATATGTATGTTCAGCTTAGGCACAAGGAACTCTCCATTAACAATTTCAGAACGACATCGTAAAAACTGAGGAATTACTTCTGGCAGACGGACGGACATGGCGAGTTCGATTCGTCTTATCTAGCTGATCAACAATATATATACTTTATGGGGTTTCCGATAAAGCCTTATAATAGTTTGCCAACACTACTTCAAATCACTGTAGAACTGCGTGCCCGGGACTTATTTAAAGTCGCTAGCTGTAGTAAATAATAAACTAGTTTTTTATATAAAACCTAATTTGTAGTATAACAATGAAGCTAAACTTTAGAAATAGTACTTGAAGAAGTGAAGATCTCAAACAAAATGAAAAACTGCAAAAGAAAATGTTCATTTATTCTGTATAAAGCAGTTTTACTAGCACTGCAGCACACAGCGCAGTTTTAGCACCACTGCAATGTACTATAAAACCCCTGTTGTTGTACAATGCCCAAAGCCACCGGCACGTAGCGATTCTCCTTGATTACGCTGAGATTTATATGTTACCACTTCCGCCGCAAGTCAAATTACCATGCGTCCACAGAGAGCATCGTCTCTCTAGAAATAAATTACACTTTCGTTTTAAACAGATTACGACTTTATTCTCGTAGAACTTTAAATCTTACATGCTGCCGCGCCGGAGCTATTGACAACTTGTCATTGGGTTTGTCAAACCACGACAATAATTTGCCAAAGCGAAAGGCGCCGCGTGCTATGATTGAAAACTTTACACACAATGTTGTTGGTTGGCTAAAAGATCTTATATCGCGTTATATACGAGTGAAAAGCGTAAACGTTGAACTCCTGCTTGCAGCGGATGTATTGTTGTTTAATCGAACAAACCGAAACCCATGTCATCGTCCTCTTCGGACTCAGACTCCTCCTTCTTGGCTTCTTCCTTCTTCTCGGCGGCAGCACCACCAGCACCAGCAGCTGGAGCAGCAGCAGCGGCAACAGCAGCAAACTTGCTGGGATCCTTGATGTACTCCTTGATGGTGGTTGCCTGCTCGAACTCAACCTCGGTGGTGGCAGCGATGGCCAACAGATTCCTGAAACCGTTGGCAATGCTGTGCGGTGCCGAAGCGATTGTTGGATAACCAACCGACAAACAGACGGCAGCCAAATTGGCAACACCAGCCTGGAACTTGGCACGCAAGTCTTCGGGCTTGATGTCCAAAATCTCGGGCGAGAAAATGGAACCGGAATCGTAGACCTGGCTGACAATCAGACCGTACGAGAAGGGCGAAATGTTCAACATGTTGAGCAGCGTGGCCTCGGAAGCGCCAACCTTATCGCCAGGCTTCAAGATGGGCACATCGTTGATGATTTCAATTGTACCCTTAGAAATCTTGGTTGGAATGGACAGAGCCTGGAAGAAAGAAGTCTTCTCGGGACCCAAACCGGTGTTCTGCGCTGGAATGATAACAGGCAGCGGTGCAATGGCACCGGGACGCGCTGGAGCGCGCACCTTCGATTCGAGCAGCTTGTCACGCACCTCAGCCAGATCGCTCTTGGTGAAAACGAAGCCAACGTTGCCCTTAATGTGTGGCAACAGCTTCTCCAGCTGTGGATTGTTTTCCAAATGACCACGAATGGCCTTGCGCATCATGGTATTCTTACCCATGAGCACCACGGCGAGACCACGCAGGCTGGTACGAATGTTCTGCATCTGCTTGGAGCCGACATTGTCAGCACCGACGATGAAGCACTTTGGGTACTCATCGAAGAGTTCCTGGAAAAACAAATTAAAGCGTTTAATATCGAAAGTAGTATTTGTGTATATCAGCTAAATCAATTTATGTGTGTACTTACAACAACTTTTAGGAAGTATTGTGCTTTCCAGGCGGCTTTGTTCTCCCTAACCATTTTGAATGTTTAATTAGGGACTCGTTCGTTGAATTTAAGAACTGTAAAATATGAAAAAATTTCACAATTAACAAATTTATCACACTGCGCACTATGCAAATTCATTGTTTGTTGTTTCAAAAACACAAAGATGTTGCTTAATTTTATAGATTTTTATTTCAATTTTATGGAGCACACGTACCAAAGCAAACGTATACGATGGTTTCTTTGACCAAAATGAACGAGTCGATGGGAAATTTTCTCTAATGTTGTGTGCTCTTGTTCGTTGTGGTTGAGTGTTACCAGATGGTTTGCAGCGATATGAATTGCTGTAGGGATTTGTATCAATTATTTAATTAATGAATGACAAATTGTATAATTACTAAAATATGTACATATATGGTACTAGTGGTGTTCCCTCACTGATTGATTAAACTTCGTAAACTGATTATTCTTAACGAATTTGAGGGAAGGCACCGATTTGACAGTTTTAAAGTTTTTGTATTCCTTCGTTAACAAATAGCACCTATCAGCTGTTTATGTTAATGTTGAATTTTTAAACAATTACATAAATGGCAATTTTTTTAGTGTGTCTCTATCGATAAAGATGGTATTTTGTCCCATTTTCTTAAAGTTAAGAGAGCGTTCTGGTTCAGTTCCACAACTGGATCCGGAATGCTTACTTTTTCAAGTAAATTGAGTTACTTTAACTTTTTTTCAGTTATTCAAATATTTAAACTTATTTATCCAATCCAAAGCGGTTTGGTTATTTAACTTATTCAATGTGCAAAAAAAGACGATACTTCTCGGACTGAATAGAAGTGAATATTTTGACTTGTAAATAGCATGCGGTAATAAATGACTTATGCACTGCTCTAATTTTAGTAATACTAGAGTTTATTTGAAACTTTCTCCAATTTTAACGAGTATTGTAGCGTTTTTTTTTTTTATTATTGGAGGCCTAAATAAAGTTTTTGCTCAACATTTATTTTCAATTACCAGTTTTTTGAATATGTGCTAAATTTATTAAAGTTGCTTTGTAGGTTATGATTCAGTCTGTTTTTTAGTTGTGCTTGTTCTTCATACTCATGGTGAGGTATCTATTTCTAAAAAAAAAAAAAAAACAATCTGAATATTACAGTGGCTTTATTAAAAAACTTATCTAACATTAATATAGCAGTAAACTGACACTATACTTTCGAGTGCGCGACTTATAATTACTTTATCTAAATATTATTTAATGTCTGTATGTTTTCTTTTTCATTATAATTAAGCCATAAATTTATATATTCGCATTTCTTTTATTTTAGTTGTGACTTGAATTACATTTTGTAGTTTAAATGTTTAAAAAAAAAACTCTAAACGCTGTTGCTAATACTTTACACAATATTATTTTGCCCCATTTATCCCTTTAATTGTGGTTTTTACACCAGTCTGGCAATATTACAAATTTCCCACTACAGTGCTGTTGAATGCTTCTTAACTAGCAACACCATTCACAAAGGGAAATTTTGCTACGCACAGTTATTTTGGACAAATTTATTATATTGTACATTCATTCACTGGTATTTTAACGCAGAGAAAATTGTGAGGCACTGAATTAAATTGCATACAGAAAACCGGCCGGCGTTTATATTATTAATTTGTTATTAATAAATAAAAGCAAATAAGCAAATATGACTGCTTTTGAAGGTAAGTGCATTTGTTTTTTCATATTACGCAGTATTTTTTTTTATATATATACTTCATGTACAGAGTTCGGTGTGCTGCCCGAAATCGGAAAGGCGATTGATGAAATGGAATGGAAGTAAGAAAAAAAAAAAAAAACAAATTTATAATACATTTAAATGCATTAAAAATATATCAAATTTAAACAGTCTGCCCACAGATGTGCAAGCAGAGGCTATACCACTCATACTTGGCGGTGGCGATGTGCTGATGGCAGCCGAAACTGGCTCCGGCAAGACCGGCGCTTTCTGTCTGCCCATATTGCAAATTGTATGGGAGACACTGCGCGATTTAGAAGAGGGCAAACTAGACAAAGGAGGCGCCGGCGGCCCTGCGGGCGCCATTGCACCTTGGACAATGTCCTTCTTCGATCGGGGTAATGCGCTGGCGGTGACACCAGATGGTCTACGTTGTCAGTCGCGTGAATTTAAGGATTGGCATGGCTGCCGTGCAACGACCGGCGTCAAAGGCAAGGCTAAATTCTATTTTGAATCCGCTGTCACCGATGAAGGACTCTGCCGCGTTGGTTGGTCTACACAGCAGGCAAATCTTGATCTGGGCACTTGCCGCAATGGCTTCGGTTTCGGTGGCACTGGCAAAAAGTCAAATAATCGTCAATTTGATGATTACGGTGGCGCCTTCGGTAAAGCAGATGTCATTGGCTGTTTTTTGGATTTGGAACGCATGGAAATATCATTTGCCAAGAATGGACAATCCCTGGGTGTAGCATTTCGCATACCGGAAAATTTACGCAATGAAACATTCTATCCGGCAGTGGTGCTTAAAAATGCTGAAATGTCTTTCAATTTTGGCAAAACCGAGTTTAAGTATCCACCGAAGGATGGCTTTAAAGGCGTCAGTCAAGCTGGAGCAGAATTCTCTAAAGCTAATCCGCTAGCAAGTCCGGCAACCAATGCAGGCGCCAATAAACCAGCACCAAATGCACCGCAGGCTATAATCATAGAACCCAGTCGCGAATTGGCCGAACAGACCTATAATCAAATTGAGAAATTCAAAAAACATTTAAGTAATCCCGATGTGCGTACGCTGTTACTCATTGGCGGCGTTAAGCTGGAACAGCAAAAGAGTGGGCTGCAGCAGGGCGTACACATTGTGGTAGGCACACCGGGACGTCTTGAGGAGATGATTAGCAGCGGATTTGTGCAACTGACACACTGTCGTTTCTTTGTGCTAGACGAAGCAGATGCATTGCTCAAACAAGGCTATACCGATCTTATAGATAGATTACACAAGCAAATACCTAAGATAACATCAGATGGACGTCGTCTGCAGATGGTGGTGTGTTCGGCTACGCTGCATGCTTTTGAAGTAAAGAAAATGGCAGATCGGCTTATGCACTTTCCAACGTGGGTCGATTTGAAGGGAGAAGATGCAGTGCCGGAGACTGTGCATCATGTTGTTTGCACTATTGATCCACAGAAGGATACAAGCTGGCAAAATTTGCGCCAACCAATGCGCACAGATGCTGTGCATGAACGCGACAATGTGCATCCGTCTAATCATACGCCGGAAACTTTTTCGCAGGCGGTTAAACTACTAAAAGGCGAATATTGCTTACGTGCCATTGAGGAGCATAAAATGGATCGTGCCATTATCTTTTGTCGCACCAAAATCGATTGCGATAATCTGGAACATTTTATGCGTCAACGCGGTGGACAACGTTTTTCGTGTGTCTGTCTACATGGCGATCGTAAGCCGCAGGAACGTAAACAAAATCTGGAGCTATTCAAACAGGAAAAGGTTAAATTTTTGATATGCACAGATGTGGCAGCGCGTGGTTTAGATATTACGGGTTTGCCGTTTAGTAAGTGTTTGGTTGACAAAAAGTATTATATTTGATATTAAATAAAATAATTCTAAATTACAGTGATTAATATAACGCTGCCCGATGAGAAATCCAATTATGTACATCGCATTGGACGTGTCGGACGCGCTGAGCGCATGGGTTTGGCTATAAGCTTGGTCTCAACAGTGCCGGAGAAGGTGTGGTACCATGGCGATTGGTGTAAAACACGTGGCCGCAATTGTAATAATACAAATCTAACCGATGCACGTGGTTGCTGCATTTGGTATAATGAACCAAATGTACGTAAATACTATGCTTAAATACTTTATAAGTAAATACTTAAGACTGTTTATGATTTCCGCAGCTACTTGCTGAAATTGAGGATCATCTGAACATTACCATACAGCAGGTGGATAAATCTTTGACGGTGCCTGTCAATGATTTTGATGGCAAAGTTGTTTATGGACAGAAAAATCTCAAAACCGGCAGCGGCTATAAGGATCATGTAGAACAATTGCGCCCTGTAGTGCTTAAACTAACAGATTTGGAGCTGCAATCACAGTCTTTATTCCTGAAACGTTTAAAGGTCTAAGACCACAACAATCAAACAAACAACAATGATAACAATTAAAAGCGAAGCTATGACTACTTCGCACAAAAGGTAATTTATCAAATAGTTCTTCTTTCTTTATATATGTCAAATTATTTAACTAAAATATAAATTATATATATAATATATTATTAGGCGCTTAATGCAATTGTTTTGAAATCTCTTCTAATTGTGTGTCCTTTGGCTATAATACCATCATATATCTCAGTCGTTGCATCACTTGTTCATGAGTTGTTCGCTGTATTCTTTAACTTTTGTTGCTGCTGCTTGTCTTCTTCGACGTCTTCCCGCTCTTCCACCTCTGCGTCTTCTTCTGCTTCCTCCTCGAGTCCTTCCTCATCCTCCTCGTTAAACTCTGTTCTAGTCATCTGCAATTGTAACAATTTTTGTGACAATTGATTACCAAACGATTCCACATAACGTGGACTCATCCTATCCAGCAGTGCGTAGGGAGTCTCGAAGATTTCATCCTCATCACGTATTATTGTCTTATCACTATCTATGGTATCGTATTGTTCGGCAACTATACGGAAGCCCTTCGCAGAGACATGTATACAACATGTTGCGCCTTCAATGGTCCTCAGATTCAGATAAATATTGCTTTCGTCACAAGGCAGCGTAGAGATGGCAATTTCCGCGACATGACTTTTAATATCGTTGATGACGGCTTTTGCTTCATCTTGCCAATTGATGAATTTCTCGTCGTCACTGGTCTCAGCCGGCTTAGACATGAAGGCTGTATTTTTAGTTAGAATTTGATATGACCTCAATTTTGTGTTTTTCTATTGTTCTAAGCTTGTTATGTCTGCTTCTTCTTTTTGGCGCGCATGCCAATCACAGGTTAGCTTTTGTGGTTGTAGTGTTGTAAATGACCAAATGGGGCGAAAAATAGTACTAAAAGTTTTGTATGTGCTGTTCCGAAGAAGAAAATTTTGAACTTTGAATTTATATAATAGAATGTGATTTGCTTTGCTATGCCTACTTTAATATGTTTAAATTAAAAAAAAATGTATTCATACATTGAAATGCTTGATTACGAGTTACTCTGTAGCTAGTTCATTGTAAATAACAAAATGGGGGCTAGCGCTTGTGACTGTCAGAGTTTCCGTATACAAAATGTTCATAATGCACTTGAAATGTTACTAGCTATTCCACAATTTTCAGTAATATTAGCAAGAGTTGCTACCATTAGCAATCATAGGTTACAAAGCATCGACTAATTCACAAGCGTAGACTGACGGATCAAAGAACGACATATGATATAAATCAGTAGTGTATATAGGGGGATCACACAAGGGAATTATACTACCCCATAAGTGTAAAAATCTGATGAAATTATAAATATGTTAATTAAAATCTGCAGAAAATTATTTATGATCTCTTACGTTTATAAGCCGAATCGCCAGTTTCATTATTAAATGAACCGAAGTAATTAACTAACAATCTGACTAGGCTCTTTCCTTCAAAGCGCTTTTCTATTGTCGACATTTCTTCTTGAAATTATTTACTCTATTCATCGTTGAGTTGACCGACATTTTCCCGGATAAATCCTAAGTTGAAATGCAGAAAATGATTTTTTTTCCCTTTTTTTCAGAAACTTCCAGAAATTCATTTAGTAGCTCAATGAAATTATCCATTTTCTTCTATCCTAAAAAGTTCCAATTTGAAACGAATCTTCTTAGTGACCAGTTGCTACAATTGTAATGACATTTCGCACGTATGTTCAATTCACCAACATAAATAAGATAAATATGTTTATTAGTAATAAGTTACTACAAAAGTAGACTACAAACAAATTACTTCTATTGAAAAAAGTTCAAGTTTTTACTCGATTTTATTTTGACTAAAAGTCCATTTGATTGAGAATTTAAGGTTTGGTTTAAAGTTTAAATCATCATCGTCACCTCACCCCCTTCCTTTCCTTCCCTTCACACTCCATATCAAAGACCTTGCCCCTCTCTTCATCCGTCTGTCTGTGTATATGATTACCAGCTTTAAAAACCTAAGAAGTAGAAACATCAAGCATAGTTACACATATAGCAGATCAAGTTTATAAATTGTTTTTGGATGCCAAGCCCTCAATTTGCACACTTTCAATATCACTAAATAGGTCTAAAGTACGCAATTGGTCAGTCAATCAAATACACGTATTATTGCTTTGGCATTTGTGGTAACCCGGTAACGCATTCGCTTTACAATTGTGAGGTTATCGGATCAAGTCCGGCCAGCAAAGTTTGTTTGTACCGTACACACATTGTATGAAAATGTTAGGTATTATCAGTTTGTCAGAAAGTTTGTAATGCTTTAATGTAGCCATTGCAGACCCCATGAAGTAGATACATATATTCTGGATCAGCTCGATGAGACGACTTTTGGTCGCAGTCTTTATAGATGTATTTATTAATATGCTTGTCCCACTTAATTTTAGGGGTTGCACCATAGGTTTTATGTTTTTTCAAATAAATTTCTGTCTGTATAACTGCTATAAGTTCTGAAATATCGTTGGAAGTGTATTAAAGCTTCGGCTCGACGAAAATCACCATTTATTGTTGTTTTCGATTTACTTATTTTTATAAAATTCCAAAGTCCGCTTATTAAATAATATTTTTATTTTTCTTTCAAAATGCATTAAAAGGGGGCAGGGTATTTCACGACTGCATCATACTTACTTGTTTTATTTTTAATTTTTCAATCTGTTTTGTTCTCGAATTGTTTTGATTTATGGTTCGGTTCAAATTCCAATTTGCATCACTGATAAGTACATCTGTGTAATTTTTGTAGTGTGGGAGAATGTGCGTCAGACTTTTGGGACTGAAAGTGATCCGGGACTGAAAAATAATTAGCGGAATCTCTGCTTTCAAAAAAAAAAAGAGGCTTGAAATGATATCTTTACAGTGTCATCCATGCCCCAGTTTAGTTTAAGATATACAAATTTTTTAGCGCTCTAACATGCTCAAAGTGCAACGTTTGTCTGTTGGAAGCTAGTGAATTTCATATTTTTTCAAAATAAGTTTTATCAAACTGTATATGAAGATTTTGAAATATATCTGTGTATCATTTGTCCATATATTCAATAAATCCAGAAGAAAACGGGCTCTCATTCTAATAAAAGTTACTTTATTCGCTGTACAAATTATTTTTGTAGTGCAGTTTTATAATATCGTTATTTCCAAGTAAAGCGCAAGTTCGGCATGTTTCCGTCTTCACGTCATTTTTAAAATATTATTGCAAACACCGGTTATTTCAGATTTATTTGCACATTCTTTTCCAATCTAATCAAGTCTACAGTAATAATGCTCCCAATTCTTACAATCTGTCTCAATCAAAATAGTATTTGTGAACCTATTATGCAAGAGGAGAAAGTTCTCCAATATTTGAAAACGTTGAAATCATGTTTTTCTCTAGATACAGACAATTTTCATGCTGTGTGCTGATATATTGTGCCGAAACATTGCTTAAACCATTATACAAACTATACTCCTATTCGTTAAGTTTCTAGGAAGGAATCGTATATGTACAATACATATTTATAAAGTAGCGTGGTCCGATATACAAAATTGTAGGAGTATAGCTAAACATTCTGCAATGCCCAAGTTACTCGAAAATATCTTTAGATGGCAGCTGCAACACCAATGTAACTCCTTAATATCACCTTCACAGCATGGCTTTGTCAAACACCGGTCAACTTCTATAAATCTATTAGAGTTCACCTCTCTGATCACTCATGACACTTAGAATAAAAATTACCAAGATAGATTTATGTCAGTTCAGAAACAATATTTACTTTTTTTCGCTTCGGAACCTAAATTGGCATCGTACCCATCGCTTCGATTCGTATTGCTATAGGCTTCGGCGTATTTACCTGTCATCATTAATAGATTCTTGCAGTCTGTTGGTTCTACTTCAGTTTGTGGTGTCTTCTAGAAGAACATGCAACTTCCGTCCGCTTGAATTATATCAGTGTACTTCAAATTATCAATTGTACGAACCATTCCGGGTTATGTGCACATAATATAATATATATACAAGTATTACGTATATGTATAATTTGATATCTATAGAGTCGTCGTTGAGTTTGATTGTTTGAAGAATTATGCTGTTTTTATCAACCAGACAACTTATTTAATTTTTACATAACTTTGCTTGTTGTCGCTGCTCAACCGATATGGGAATTACAAACTGCCCCAACGGTTCAGACATTACATGATTTAATGCATTATATATTTATTATCTGTTTATTATAAATAAGTTTTTATACTCTCTTCACATAGTTTGTGAAGTACCATTATCATTTTGTCAGAAAGCTTGTAACACACTAAAGCAGGGAGGGTAGACCTCGTAAAGTATATACTATATTCTTAAACAGCTTGATGAGACGCGTCGATATAGCCATCTCTGTCTGTTTGTCTGATAGTTGTTGCGAGATTTTTTTGGTATCAATTTTCAAAAAAATATTGCTCAAATTGACCGTTGCGATTTGGTTTTATCTGCAAATCTTAAAGTCTTATATCTGAAAGTTCGCTTGACAACCGCGAATCCATACCCATATTCAAGTTCAACGACCGCAAATTACTTAACAAAAGTGTCAAGCAAAGAAAAAATATTCTACCTGCAAAGGTGTATATGTCCCAATGGGTGTCAACTAACAGGGTAAATGAGGGACCTAAGTGATTCAAACATGTGGAGGTCGTTACTTTGTCCGGTAAAAGAGGAAGGTTGCCCACAACTTGTTGTATGGCACCTGTAGCCCCCTCCCAAATATTGCAGTAAGAAGCTGCTTAGCTGAAGTAATGATTCTACCATTCAAAATTGGGCACTTTCTGAAAACCACATTCATTCCCTACTGAATGATACCTTGTTGTGAAAAATCGATTCCATAGTTTTTCCAGTTTAATATCAAAGATAACAAGTTCACACGTATACCACACTTGTAAATAATTTAATGACGCCAGTTTTGTCATTTCGACTGCCCCTTCACCCATCCATTGCTACGCCACTGTAAACCTATAAAGCAATAAAATCAAAATCGAATAAATTGCACTAAAGTGTTTACAGAGCTAAGTATGTACTATATAGCAATGAAGAAAGAGTATACCAATGAAGTGTAGGCACATGCAAAGTGTTTGACACTTATTGAGTCAACTCGCATATGCGATTTTCCAACAACGTATTCAATAAGATTAACCGACCACAGATAGGCGTCATTTGTTATTGTTGTTGCTGTTGTCATTCTTAGACGTCTTTATTAAATATATGTATGTATAATTTAATTAAATCTATTTACGAAGCGAGTGATAAGCACGCACACAAGTCCCCGTCTACTATTTGAAGACTTGCTCTGCTGGCTTCGAAGTTTAAACAATCGATCGATCCGATCGCTCGTTTACTCAATCAGACAGCTAAGCGACAATCATACCATTCAGTCGTAAAACTTGAACGCTTCAGCAAACAACGTGGATTTTCTTCACTCCGTAGTCAAGTTTTCTTTTAATTAATTACATACAAGTACGCTTACGGAAAATGTATGTTGCAAATTCAACTGGCAGCCTTATGCTGCAGACCATGCTCTACTTGGCTAATCAAACCAGTCGGGCCACGGTCAATACACTCATCGATCTGCCAACGGCAACTAAAAGCGACATTAAATGCTACGGCGTCTATGGCTGCTTTCCACTCAATGGGCCCTGGAACACAATGACACGTACCATCAATACGCATCCACAGAAACCGTCCGAGATTGAGCCACATTTTACGCTCTACACGCGTCGCAACTTAGACAATCCAAAGTATATTGAACTCAATGATCCGGATGGCGTGCAGCAGTTGGGCATAAATCCACGTGGCAAGATCTATGTGCTTGTGCATGGATATCTTGAATCGGGTGCTATACAATGGCTGCATGACATGGCTAAAGCGCTGCTAAATCACGAGCCCGAGGGTGAGTGTGCTGTGGTGCTAGTCGATTGGGGTGGCGGTTCAAGTCCACCGTATGTACAAGCAGTGGCCAATATACGTCTGGTGGGCGCTATAACAGCGCATGTTATACATATGTTATATGAAGAGTTACAGCTGCCCGATCTGCAAAAGGTACATTTAATTGGACACTCGCTAGGTGCGCATCTCTCCGGCTATGCAGGTCATCAGCTGCAGCGTGATTTTGGTCTTAAATTGGGACGTATTTCGGGTATGGATCCTGCAGCGCCACTTTTCACCGAAACCGATCCAATTGTGCGTCTGGATCGCAGTGATGCACATTTCGTTGATATTGTGCACTCTGCGGCCAGTCCGCTGATGAAAGGTGGTCTGGGCATACATCAGCGTATCGGGCACGTCGATTTCTATCCGAATGGTGGTTTTGATAATCCCGGTTGCAATAAGAAGTTAGAGGAAGTATTAAAGAACAATAACAAGGCAACGCTTGTCGCGAACATGCAAGAGTTTCTCGGTTGTAATCACATACGCAGCTACCAGTTTTATACGGAGAGCATTGCAAGCAAGTGTCCTTTTATGGGCATCACCTGCGATTCGTATGATAGCTTCAAGGAGGGACAGTGTTCGAGCTGCAGCGAACCAGGCAGTGTCTGCATGCGCATGGGTTTCCACAGCCACACGGACTACAAACAGCAGCTAGCAAACGGACACATTGACTTAAAGCAACCGCCGGTGCTGTATTTAATGACAGGCGACCGCAAACCGTTTTGCCGGCTGCACTATAAGATCACTGTACGCGTTGCTAGCCATGATGAAAGCGCATTGCACGGTGGTGAGATTGGTACACTATCCATACGTCTGCATGGTGCGCATAAAAAAAGCACCGAACGTATGAAATTCTCCTCAAAGCCAATGTACTTGGAACCGGGTTTCGAGTACAGCTCACTGTCACCGGGCAAGGATATAGGTGATCCCACTTACGCTACAGTTTTTTGGGAATTCCAAACGAATATACTTAATCCGCTAACATGGCGTTTAATTTCGGCACCGCGCATCTATCTTGAGTACATACTAATCGAATCGCTCGAATCGACGGAAACGTATCTCAAACTGTGTCCGCTGGATGAGAGTGCGATACTGTCAGGTACGGAAAATGTGTTGCACACGCGTTACTGCAAGGATTAGCGCAAAGAAAATGTTTGGCTGTACAGACAAGTACCGAGATAATTTATGCAACGATAGCTGTGAAAAAGCAAACCCCATGGCGCAGTACTAACAATACAAAATAATATAATTAATTTAATAAAACCGTATTATATAAATTAGACCTTGCGATATCTGCAACTGATGCTGGTTCAAAAACGCGACATTAAGTTTGAATATGACATACACTAAACATAGCAAAGATTCCGCAGCACAGCTACGCTTATCCATATAAAATATAAACCAGCTCCACTGCAACTGTTGGCTCCGCTGGTTTATGGATTGATCTCGCTGCAACTGTGACAACTGCTCTGGCATACGCAATGGCTCGTTTTTGTTTACCTTTCCACATCGAAATTCATGCAGTATCTAGAGCGGTGCTACCGTTCTCAAATTTTTCATAAAATCAGCTTAGACCAATTGTAATATATAAGTATAATATTAAGGCGTAACCTGTTTGATATAAGTTATTAGCTAGCGATAGCTTCTTTAAAAAGAAATACATTAAAATGCATTAAAAAAAATTTGTTTTACTGTTTTAACTCGTTGTGGTCGATGCTATAGCGTTGAGTTCTGACCATATTGCTATTGGAGTTGACATTACTCGTCCGGAAGTCAAATCGCCGAGTGTTTTCTAACTACATACAATAAGGCAGACTGGTCACAGTTCATGCACTTAATAGAGCAATCGCTCAGCGATCACTTAGACTGCCAATGTGGTTAGGGTGTGTATAATAGAAATCTTTTCTATGCGATCACCAAAGCATATTCCGGCTTCAAGGTTTCCGCGTCGGAAGCTGCAATGAAATCCAAACCAAAGATCTGAGTAGCATTCGTATTACCTTGCTGTCTCACAATGTGAGCAATCTTCTTGCGGTCTTTAGGAAGCCAAAATGGCTGGCACAATTAGAAAATTGTAACTCGGGCTCACGAGGTTTGTGGTAGAACACTTTCAGCTGTTCCTCAGAGTAAAACTCGCATAAGGGTTTGCCATTACGTTTTAAAAATGATTTCGGTCAAGTGGGCGCCGCGGCTGGCTCGAATAAATTCCAGCCGAGAGGCCCAATTTTCGACGATTTGATTGTTTCGTTGGCTGTATGGCATGTAGCGCCGTCTTGTTGTAACCAAAGGTCGTCCACATCAACATTTTCCAATTCAGGCACGAAAAAGTCATTAATCATGGCTCTATAGCGTTCCCCATTGACTGTAACATTATGGCCGGCTTCATTTTTGAAGAAATATGGACCAATGATTCCCTCTGCCCAGAGACCACACCAAACAGTGACTTGTGGATTATCATTACTCCAAATGCGAAAATTTTGTGTATTAACGTACCCAACCAAAAAAAAGTGAGCTTCATCTTCGCTGAACAAAATTTTCTTGTGAAAATCGGGATCGGTGGCCATCTCATTTTGGGCCCATTTTGCACGATTTGCAAACGTTTTAATGGAGTATTCATTCATTATGAAATGGCAAACCAAACTGAACATAAATCAAGTGACAGCTGCCAAAAAAAAAACAGCTGCCGAAGACAGTGTTGCCAGATTGAAAGCCACACGTCTAAAAAAAAACACCCTCTACATATGTGTATCTCTATTCTGCTGATAGGTGCAATACCCTACGAAGCAGAGTAGGCTAAAGCACAAATTTATACAAGTTGATTTACAAATTCGTGACAACCCGTACCTTTCGATTCGGAGGCGTGCTGTTGCTTTAAACGTGCATAGATCATCATTGTTCCGCATTTTACACAAAGATTTAAAGCTGTGCACCCCTACAAAATCCAGTTGGTGCAAGAATTAAAGCCTCCGGATGCTGGGCAGAGGCTTGAATGCATAAACCAGATGATTGAGCGCTTTCCAACGTTTACAAACATCTTGTTTTCGGATGAAGCTCATTGCCAACTTAATGGACATGTAAACAAGCAAAATTGCCACTATTGGAGTGCAACCAAACCAAAACATAAACATCAGAAACCCCTACATTCGCCTAAAGTGACCGTATGGGCTGCGATATCGGCGCGATGAATTGTCGGCCCTTAGTTTATTGAAGATGAAAGGGGACGCACAGTTAAAGTGAACTCAGAGCGTTATGTGGAGATGTTAGACGACATCTTCGTGCCTGAACTGTAAAACTTTTCTGGTTATAACCAAAGAACATGGTTCCAGCAGGACGGAGCAACTTCACACACGTCCAACAGGTCTCTACCACGAGTTCATGAAGTTTTTCCTGGCAAATTGATCGCCAGGAGTGGCCTCCACGAAGTCCCGATTTAATACCTGCCGAGCCGTCATAGGAAATTTTAGTGCTCGTTTAAATGAATGCCGTGAACGCAACGGTTTACATTTGGACAATATCATTTTTAAGAAATAAATTCCCAAAAGTGTGTATTTTAATATGTAATAAACATTTTTTCAATAAACTACTTACTTTTTTTTATCGATTTTTTAAAATATGAACTTTCTTTTGAGACACCTTGTACTAGAGACGATGCTGACAGATCTACGAGGCAGCTTTGTTCCACAATAACAATTACAAATTCCAAAGAAAAAGAAAGAAAAGAAGGAAAAATTGGGTATCCCACTAAGTCGGGAGTGGACAAACCAGCCGAAAACCCCCTTGCCCGCTTTACTCAACTGTCTAATTGATACCAGTACCGACCACAAAGATAATACTACGTTTTGTATTAATTTTTATTTCATTATTTTTTTTTTTATTTTTTATTTATTTTCTTACTTGATTTTAACATCTCTGAGATGAAACATGTTAAACATAAAGAACATAATTAATCAATTAATTAATTAATTAGGTAAAATTAGGTAGTTTAGGTATATGATTTAATTTGCTTAAATTTTCTTTCTTTCTTTTTTTTCTTTTGTATATTATTTTAGAACGATTCTTCAAACTTAGAATTTCAAAAGTGTATGTTTTATGTGTTTCACATTATAATTACAATTAAATTTGTTTAATATATTTTGTTTTTGTTTTTATGTATGTATATATATCTTTTATTTTAATTAATATATATATATATATATATATATATATATATATATATATATATATATATAATTTTTGTTTTATTTTCTTGCTTAAATATTAAAATCACTTTTCATTTGCAATAGCAGGTTCACATCGCTTCTTTTTTTTTTCTTTAAATCAATTTTATTTATTTAATTTTTTCACATACTACGTACCTACGTACCTACATACCCTACCCCCCCCCCCCCACATAATTTGCGTGAACGCAACTTGACCTCAACACACTACTAACACTATCTACTAAATATATATTTTTATATATATATATATATATATATATATATATATATATATATATATATATATATATATATATATATATATATATATATATATATATATATATATATATATATATATATATATATATATATATATATACTCGTATGTCTAAGACCGACCTCAATTACATTCCTTTCGTTATACATATACAAGTGGGTGTGTGTGTTTTTGTTGTTGTATATAAACTGTGTGTATATATACTTAGAAACGCTTAAACAGTTTTTTGTTTTATATATTTTTTTTGTATGCAACATTGTTGCCGCGTTAGACGATCCTTTCAAAAATTGTTCATAATATATTTTAAACAGTCTAAACTAATGTTTTGCTTGCTGTTGTTAATTGTTTCCTTGCTATTGTAAATTTAAATCGGTTCTTGGTTGCTATTGTTTTTTTTTTTTTTGTTATATATATTTTAAATTTTACAATACATTTACATACAGATCTTAAGATACCAACTAGAAACCTAATAACTAGGCAACCTATACTTTCCATAAAAATTGTTTTCATTTCATTTTTGGATTTAACACTTTTTTTTAACTTTTTGTATAAACAGAAATTTTGAACAAAATGTGAATTATATGTCTGCATTGTGTGTGTATGGTCTCTATATTTGTTAATTTTGTTTAATACACTGCAATTTGTATATAAAGCATTGAAGTAGACATGAGTTCCTTTAAATATTAAGCATATATGCTCGAACAGCACGTTTAAGCGAGTCTCTAAGTAGTCATTCAATTGTAGTTTGGTTTATCTGAGACCTACAAACATGTTACTTGAATTTGTGTCTAAATAGTTATCAGTTTAGAAGTTTTACTAGATATCAAGCTTTCTCTTCTCCCATCATTGTACACAGTGGACAAAGAACTTCTTAAAACTGCTACAATTTTGCAGTATGTCTTATTATAAATAGTTTTCTGTATATATAATAATCGTTGTTATTAATTATATATAATCGCATATGATAATCGATACGACGAATCGTAGAAAATACATGGAATCGCCATATCTCACTATGATTTTCCAATACATTTTCTTTCACTAAACACGAAATTACCATTTAAACATTTTTTCATGGAAGGGTTCTATTCAATTTCTATACAAGTAAGTTAGCAGTTTGCACAAACTCTTATGAAAGATATTATCCGATGAATGCATGGTGAAAAATAATTAAATCTCAGTGTTCTCTGTACTATCTTCAAGAAAGAAGTCCTGGCCGTGAATTAAGTCTCCTTTCATTTGAATACAAAATTCGGCACCGCATACTGTTACTAAATGATAACGACTATTCCCAGCACGATATGTAAATTTCAAGCTCAATTTTTGACAAAAAAAAAAAACCAAAAAAAAAAAACAAACACTTTTTCAATTTTTTAAAATCGCAAGCATTGAACTACTCCAATCTCAAAACTATGTAAAAGTCGTAGAAGATTCAGTTGCCTTTCATGTGAAACTTCGAAACTTAGAAAATTGAAATTATAAATTACGAAAATCGATAAAGCGAAAACCCTTTAAAAAGATAAAAGTTTAGTTTGTGATTTTCGCGTTTAGTGAACCAAAATGCATAGGAAAACCATAGACATTGTCTATTTGTTCATCAATTTTAATCGATTAATCTAATATAAAAAATAATCGATCAATTTAAATCGATTAATCACAAACAATCGATGTTTTCAAACCAACTCTGTAGAGCTGAAAGCGCTAAAAAAAAGTGTACGTTGTAGATTTAGTGCTTTACTTTTTGAGAAATAATATTAGAAACCTTTTATTAAGTACTCAAGTTCCAAATTATTTCGTTTCTTTTTGAGTTCCGTGAGCCTTAGTTGCATCTATTGAATATGTTCCTACGCCACACAGTTCAGATAACCAATAATTTTCTTTTATATCATACTATTTGGAAGTTCTAAATACATGCATACATATTTTAGCCTTGCAGGAATGCATTTGTGCAAGAATCTATTAGTTATCTAGATCTGTTTAATGCACATCAATGACAATAGTTTTGCTATTTTCTTAAGCTGTCAAGTTTATTTACTAAAAGTTTCATAAAACTAAACTTGTTTCGTAGCTCCTTTTCATATATTTATATATTTGTAAAAAAATAAAAGAATGTAGAATGTAAAAGAATATTTCTCAATATAAAAATGAACTTGAAACAGCTAAAATTCTTTTCTTACAAATTGTTCGCTTTTGTATTCATATTCAGCCTATTGCAGATCCCATGGCGTATGTAATTTCCTTTTTATAGATTTGAGGAAGTGAGTTGATTTTAATCTTGTTCTTACGTTTAATGTCGGTAATATTGCTAACTAGTTCCACAGCTGTTGAAATATATGTAGGTTTGAAAGTTGCCACAAAAGTTAGTATTTTTGTAACTAGAGCAATTTTGACAGATTTTAACTTCTGTTTAAAGCACTCAATTTCAATAGCGTCAAGTCAAAGCCAGTGCTTAAAGAAATAGAAGCATAGAGTCTGTCTCTCTGAGTACCGGGACACACAATGATATTCTAGGAAATGAACAAATTGATAAGCTATCGATGTCAAGGACTAAGACAAACTAATGCCTCGTTTACATACACGCAACTTGCAACAAGTAGTAGTTGCAGTCAACAAAACGCAACATTTCATAGTAAAATATGTCAGTTACATTTGAATTTCGAGTAGAAGTTGCGTGCAACTACTATAAATGTTGCGAAAAAATTTCGGAATACAACTCTCGTGTTTTTGATTAAAAACACTAGAATTGTAGCAAAAAGTGATTTACAGTACCGAAATTTCGTCGATTATCAGCTGTTTGAATAATAAAGCAAAAGTAACTATAAGTTGCATATACCACTTGGCTGTTTGAGGTATTCATTGAGGTAGGTGAAAGAATTCTTAGAGACGCGATCACTAAGTCTGCAAAGAGGCATATTCCTGCTGGCAGGTTTCCTAATACTAAGCTGATCCGGGTGATAGGCGTATTGCCTTGTTGTCTCGCAATGTGAACAATCTCGTTGCGGCACATAGAAAGGCAAAATGGCTAGAACACTTGGATAATTGTGACTCGGGTTCGCGAAGTCTGTGGAACACAATTAAAAAGATATCTGGTGTACCGCAGAATAGAGCTCTTTCATCTGTCACATTTGAGGGAGTGCAATTAGGATCGTCAAAAAAGTGTGCCACCTATTTCTGCAGACAGTTCGTGCAACACCCTTCTCAGCAGAATAGGTTAAAGCGTAAATCACATTGGAAGTAGAAAAGGACATGAAGATTTGGTGGATTTTACATGTGAGGAGGTTCTTGCTGCTATAGGGAAAGCCAAATCATCCAAGACACTCGGCCCAGACGACACTTCAATGCTGATGCTGAAGCACCTTGGGCCTATAGCAGTAGAATACCTCACGCACGTGTTAAAGCTATCCATTTCCCAGTTAATTGTCCCTGATGTATGGAAGATAGCAAGGATTGTACCTCTTTTAAAACCTGGCAGTGAAGCTGATCTTGGTTACTCTTATAGGCCCATATCGCTTCTTTCACCTGTAGTGAAAGTTCTTGAGTCATTATTACTTCCTTCAATGACAGAACACTGCCTTCTAGCAGATCATCAGCACGGTTTTAGGAAAGGTCGTGGTACGACTTCAGCACTAAGCGATATCACTACTTTTATAGCTGATGGACTTAATAAGCCGAGGCCATGCGAACGTACAGTGATGGTGGCTCTAGACTTGAACAAGGCATTTGAAACAGTTGATAATGCAATCTTGTTTCAAGACCTGGACTCCACCTCACTACCCGATAAAACGAAACGCTGGCTATTGAACTATCTTAATGGTAGAAGGGCATACGTTGAGTTTAGGGGTGTGAGGTCGAGTTATCGTAAGTCAAAGATAGGTGTTCCGCAGGGTGGGGTTCTCTCTCCTCTTCTGTTTAACCTTTATTTGGCAAAGATGCCCCTTCCCCCTCCCCATATAAAACTAGTGACCTATGCAGATGATTGTTCTGTTTTATCATTGGGCGTGAATGTAGATGATATCTGTGCGAGAATTAATATCTATTTGGATAATTTATTAAATTTTTTCAATGCTCGCAACCTTAGGCTTTCAACTCAAGTCATCTGCTTCCATTTTCACTTGCTGGACTAAGGAGGTGAGAATGGAACTGGATGTCTTTGTTGGAGGTCTAAGGGTTCCTACCGTCCAGTACCCGATGATATTGGGAACTACATTTGACCCATTGCTCAGATTCTCGGATCATGCCACCAAGACAAATAACCGTCTTAAGTCGAGAAACAAAGTGCTGAAAGCGCTTGCCGGATCTTCTTGGGGTAAGGACAAGGAGACTATATTAACAACTTAGAAAGCTATTGGACGTTCTGTCCTAAATTATGCTGCTCCTGTATGGACCCCTTTCCTAAGTAAGACTCAATGGCAAAGCCTGCAAAGAAGTCAGAATAGTGCGAAAAGGACTGCCACATGTTGTCTGCAAATGACCCACGAGGATCATTTGCACAATGATGCGATGATACTTGCTGTTCATCAACATAATGAGTTGCTTTCGAAGCAGTTCTTGTTGGGTGCGTACAGAGGTGATCATCCGAACCATGGCACCCTCACTACATCAGCGCCTACCCGAATAAGATTGGATATCAGGATATATCAATTCGAGCATAAATCGCTTTATCACTGATAGCAACATAGAGGAGTATGAGTATACTTCTGGAAGGGCCGAATTGCATAAAGATGCAACTGAACATGCCATACGCTCTTATAGGCCCAATATTATATTATAGGTGGAAGACCTCCGCCTATTAATGAGAGCGAAAAACAACTCCCTCGTAGCACCAGAGCGAAACTTGCACAGTTAAGATCCAAATGGAGCGTTATTATGCTCGAGTGCTACAGGGAAAGAATTGGCATAAGCAATACTAATTTCTGCCCTGAATGCGGTCAATCAACGCACGATACAATTCATTTGTTTAATTGCCCGTTCCATCCAACTCAATTGAGCCCTTCTTTAGACCTCTGGTTACGACCAGAGGATGTTGCGTTTTTTCCTAGACCTTGACACCTGAGATTGCATTTCGGTCTGTCTTTCTCTTACATACACAAAATTGCTTTGCACTACTACATGACATACATATATAATATATTGTGTATATATATATATATATATATATATATATATATATATATATATATATATATATATATATATATATATATATATATTTCCTGATGCAGCTCACACGAAGCTGTTACAACAACAACAATTAGCATATGCGCTCCCAAGGACGACTGGGTTTACGCCCCGGACCGATCTGCACAAGAAGTTTTGTGCAGCCAAAGGTTGTCCAACTCAGCTCAAGTGGCTGTATCAGTTCACAGGAAGAAGGAGCTGCTACAACAACAACAACAATTAGCATAATTGTTATAAATTGATAATTTTATTTAATTATTGTTAGTGGAGCATTTTCACGCTCCACTAACAATAATTAAATAAAACGAAAGTTTTGGCCAAAGCATATAGAAAGAATATTATAGAAAAAATTGATGAATTACGTGTGACATGTTCGACAAAACAGCTGAACGAGTTTGCGTTTGACTTGCAACTTCAATGTAAATACTTTTTCCCAACTACAAGTTGCAGTTGCAGTTGCTAGTTGCTTAAATGTTGCATGCATGTAAACGAGGCATAAGATACTTTTAGGCAGTCAGACAACAAAAATTATGCTCCAACTAGGTGGGAATCAACTAGCATTACAGATAGAACTAAAGTAACACATGTGTCTTATACAAAACACACGCACACAATTGTAGTTACTATGAAGACTATGAAGAGGAGAGCTTTCTACATGTTCTGGCGGACTAGACTCTACAGATGTGTTAGTCAAACACTTTATTATTCAAGAGCAACTAAAAATATTCGATTCGCGGAAATTAGTATTAAGAATTATTCAAAGCATAGGTTTAGGGCAGATCATAGCAGATCGTAGCAAACAAAACAAGTAGATCTTTTAGCTTTCTGTTTTATATATGCCGTGCCTGCGCAATAATAACTACATACTTGCATGCCACTCTGCAATATACGCTTCAAAATACTTATATGCAGTGTATTATATAGTCGACTTAACATGTCTATTTAAACTGTTTTAACTTGTTTTTGTTTCGTTTTCATTGTAATTAATATACATTTAATTAATTTTTATATGTTGCTTGCATATTTTTTTTTTTTGCTGTTTTTAGCTAACTTAACTACACTCAGACAAATAATAGGTTTTATTTTATATAATTAATTAATATTTTTTTGTTTTGTTTTTTTTTTTTGCATCTCCATTTTTTTGTTTGTTTTAATGTATAAGGTACGCTTTGCTTATGTTTTAATGTTACACTGCTGTTCTTCTTTTCTAACTTTTCTGCTTTATTAGTTAATTAATTATTAATAATGTTGCTTTTAAATATATGTATATTTATATCTGTATATATATATATATATGTATAGATTTTTTATTTATTTATATTTATAGATACATTTATAGATTTCTGTAGCTTTGCTTTACCCGAAAAAACATTTGCACTTTACAATTATTTTAAACAATAATAAAATTACATATACATAATAATAATAATAATAATAAACAATGTTGCTCTTTAAACATTTCTTATTGATTTAATTATATATATATATATGATCTCTTTTTTCTTCTTCTTTTGCTTAATAATTCTAATTTAAGGTAGTTGTTTTCTTTGTTTTCAAACTTTACAGCTTTGCTTAATTTCTTCATTTACTTGAACTGATTTTTCTTCTTTTTTTTTTTTTGTCTTATAACACACTAGTTTACAAATTTCAGTTTTAAAACGATAGAAAGAAACTTTCACTTATATATATATATTTTTTTTTTCTAGAGTAATTTGAGTGCGCTGCACACGAAAACTATACTGCTTTTCATTTTAGCCAAATCACATATTATAGTTAACGGTATATATGTAAATGTTTTTCAATGTATGAATTTACTTAAACCAGCATACACAGAGTGAGCGGCAAACACGCTCATAAATTGTATTATTTGTTGTTAAAAAACGCTACACGTTAAAAATTTGATGAAATTTTAACTTGCAACCGCTTTGTAACTGTAGTCATTTTTGAAACGATAACTAATTTAAACACCATTCTAGCGATGTATCGTTAATTTCGTGCGCGAGTTTTCGGGTTTGTCATTCACACACACTGCACGCTGCTTTTAGCTAAATTGTACATGAAATAACAACAACAAAAAACACAGAGTTGTACCGTTAACTAGAGGTGTAGTATGTATAGCCCAAATGTGAAAAAATCAATATGTTTTTCATGTTCAGCGCAGCTAAATTACACACAAAAAACAAAAGTGTAAAGTAGTTTCAATGTAATTTTCAAACTTGATTTTTACTACACATAAAAACGTACTTAAAATAATATTTAAAAAAAAAAATAATAATAATAATAATAATATAATTTTACATAGAAACAAATAGTTTTAAAATTAGCGCAGAAAGTAGTAGTATGTGTGTGTGTGTGTGTATGTATAGTTAAGTGTTTAATAACTATTTATAGTCAAAATTATTAAAAAAAAAAAGTTTTAATTAAAGGAAACACAAAAAATTGTCATAAAAAACTAATAGTAAAAGTTGTTGGTTTTGTTTTTGTTTTTTTTTTACCGAAATATAATTTGCCTTATTGTAGAGTAAAAGTGTAAAAAAATAGTTTTGCTTTTTTTGTTTCTTTTTTTTTTGTGGTTTTTTGTTTGTTGTTGTTGTTTATATCAATGAACACACTACTAACATTTAGAAAGTAATTACATACAAATGTATCTAGATACATGCCCTATACAAATATGTATCTATAGTTATTATAATTAATTAATATTACAAAAGAATTATTTAATAATCAACAAATAGATATGATTGGTGGTGTTGGTGGTAGTGATGATGTTTTTCGCGAAACGCTTCTTTTTTTTTTTTTTTTTAGCTTCCTCTTAAGCTGCTTTAACATTGTTTTTTGTTTATTTATGTTTATCATTTTAATTATTTACATTTTAAATATATGCATAACTTTACTTTTGTTTTTTTTTTTTGTTTTTTTTTGTAATTTACAATAATAACAACATTTTCAAATAGATTGTTGTGGGTTTTTTTTTTTTAAGTAAATTTTGTATACATATAATGCATTTTTTGCATATTGTTTGTTTTGCATTCTGATTCTGATTTTGTTTTTTTTTTTTTTTTGAATAAATTGTTAAAAATATATTTCTGTGTGTTTTCGGTTTCGGTTTTTGCTTTTCTTTTTATTTTTTTTTAAATGTGTATTTTTTATCGTCAAATATTTGCTGTACGCACTACTCTGCTGCTTTTGTTGCATGCCACCGTTTACACTTTTCTTTTGGCATGCAACATTTCCATGAGTAACGTTTGTGTTGGTGCACTGCCCGCACAGTGTTTGGAGTAGAGATGCTCTTCGCCGCGTGCCGCCATGGCGTGTATGTCGGGCAGAATGTTTAGTAGCCTCCTGAATTTATCCTGTGGAAAGATAGTAATGCATATTATTAATAGAAGTTGAAAATACAGTTGACTATATAGGTATGTTGTGTATATAAGACCATTCGTTCTGGAACAATTTGCTAAAATAAAAGAAAACATCTAGCCGAACCACAAAGTGTGCATACTATAAGCTAATAATTATAAAAAAATATTAACTAAAATTTGATTAACTAAAATTTAAACTCTCAAAAAGCCAACGGTTTTCTTTCATTCTCTGCTACTCTCTAATATCGTCCCGCACACATGACCATTTAGGGCAAACACATGATCGCTAGACGATTTTGTAGCTATGTATCAGCTTTTTATCGTCTACTCTGAGCAGCTGACGTGGTTAAAATGTTTGCGCTGCGTTTGTTTTAAATTAATTAAATAAATGCGTTCATTTAATCTTCATAAATATTATAGCCTATGCTGATATATGAGCTATTTTATTGTAAAGTTTCATTAAAATCCATTCAGTAAGTTTTGCGTGAAGGTGTAACAAACATACACACATCCATACAAACTTTCGCGTTTATAATATTATAGTAGGATAGTAAGTTACATGAAGGATACCGCAGGCGCTACCACGCCCCTAAAGTTGAAACAATAAATCGCATGAACTACTTAAAGCATTAGGCATTATATAAATAAAAAATAAAACGGAAAAGTCTCAGAACGCGCTGATTACTTTAGTAGATTATATAGCAAGTAAGAAAATGTTTTTTTTTTTTTTTAAGACTCTAAGACTCTTAACGTTTGATGCTGATCAATAATGTATATAACTTTATCGAGGTTTTCCATGCTTCCTTACATACGTTTGCACAAACGTTATACACCCTTTTATTCTGTGCGTATTATACAGAGCCGAATTGTGATTTGTTTTCGTGCTTGTAGCTCTTTTTTAAATGTTGAGAGACAAGTGTGATAAAACCCTTTCAGATAAAGTAATAATGTTTTTATTTGTTACTAGCGTGCCCGACGTGTGTTGCTAAACCCTATTGATTTTAATTTTTCAGTTACTCTTTACATATGTAAAAATTCTAGCGTATCCGTCGTGTCGTTTTGCCACCATAAGCGTCGCATCGTCCACTTTCCCGCATACCCACCCTTCTAATTTTGCTGTCAGTTCGCAGTGCTGTTCACGTTAATTTGTTCATAATTGTTCTTGATTTGCGTATTTTCTTTCTACAAACTATACTAAAAACGTTAACTCCGGTTGAACCGCAGCTCTAATAACATTCACACGCAATTTTAAATCGTATAGGGGGTTTCAATAGGGACTACCGCAAAAAGTTGACTGTACACGCACACTAGTAGTAGATGTGTATGAAGCGACCATCTATAAGCTGCGACCATATCGAATTTCAAGTTGATATTGACGTTTTCCAAACAAATGCATAAAAGTGAGCTGTGGGTTTGTATGGGACTGTCTCAAAAAGTAGGTGGGATACGCCCACTTGTATATGTAAATGTAGCGTTTGTCCACTAAATCGATTTCAAGCTAATATTGATTTAAATAAAGAATTTTTCATAAAAAAACACAAAAGTGTGCGGTGGGTTTGTATGGGGACTACCTTAACAAGTAGGCGGAACACGCCCAATAGTTATGTATGCTAAGCAGCTGTCCATAAAAGGCGCCACATCGCATTTCAACCTAATATTGACTTTACTAAAGAAGTTTTTCATACAAAAACACAAAAGTGTGCATTAGGTTTGTATGGGAGCTATACCAAACAGGAAGCGGGTCCCATCCATTAATGTGTATGTGAAACGTTCGTCCACTAGAAGCTTCCATATCAATTATTAAGTTGATATTGCCTACAATAAAAAAAGTTTTTCATACAAAAAGCCAAAAGTGGGTTTGTATGGGGGCTAGCACAAGAAGTGGGCGAGGCAGGTCATTCTTGATACTCTATTAAACTGCAATAAAAAGAAGTGTATGTGCCTAATTTCAACTGAATAGCATAAATTTTGGTTCCCAAAAAATGCGCAACAATATACAGACAGACGGACATGGCTGGGAAAGATCAACAATATCACAACTAATAGAATCTAAATATGTTACACAGTCTGCTGCCAATACTTTGTAATTGAATTTTCTATTTTCAATTAAGTTTGTATTTGTAAAATAAAATCACATTCTCCGCATACCGTCACTGATGGATAACAGGTGAGCGTATAATCCAACAATGCCGCCTGTACATTTTCATGTCCCTCGACGACCGTCTTCTTATTTATGATGCCGCGTACATCTGTAAAGCCTCAAATATTGTTAATAGCTGTGATATGTTTTCAAAAAAAAGTCTTATATATTCATTCATTTACCTGGATTCAATAAGATTAGGAATTTCATACACACATAATCGCCCATATCGAATTTCAAATCCTGCAGTTTATTTTGCAATTCATTAAAATAATCCGATAGTTGTGGCACGCCCAATAGGCCCAAACTGAGCAAATTAAAGACTTGGCCATTATTTAGCTGCGTTTCATCAGGCAGCCCGTTGTGTATTCGATGATGCAGATGATCTAAGACAAGCATATCAGACCATGAGTGCTGTAGCAGTTTCATTTGATCGTCAACCTGTAAGGAATGTGTACGAAAATTTAATAATTAGTATACATAGCAACTGAAATACGTCTTTAACAATATTTATAATTGCTTTAAACGAAAAGTTTTCATTTTGTGATACGTAACATTTTGTGCTCTTCGTTCAATTGTTGCAGCTAATGCACAAGAGAGTCAGTGACTAGGCTTAAAGATCAGCTTTAAATGCTCTTTGCTTACTATTGATATATACATTTGCACAATGATGGCGTCAACAGCGCTTCAATATATATACTCGTATATATAGATACATATTTCAACTATTGAGTCTGTGTCTGCGTTTGTATCTGTAGCTGCGTTGCGTCACAAGCGTGAGTATTCAGTATACCACAACTATATATATATATATACATATATACAGCAGCAATATAACAAGTCGGTCGTACGCTCGTTTGCTTGGCTTACTGGCTCACTTGGCTGGTTAGCTGGTTCAGCTTTGCTTGTTAAGTAGGTCAGACACCAAATGAAATCGAAATTCAATGCAGATTTCAGCAGCTTGCTGAGCAACAACGGCGGCAACGGACGGCAACGACAGCGGTAGAGGTAATAATGCCGCCGCCATTGACTGACTAACTGAATGACTGTGTAAACTACTCTCGACTTTCAAGTGAGGAGCGACGTTTATATTATGTATACAAGTATGTTGTAGTATGTAGTGTACTGGCGAATGGCGGCGTAGACGACGACGACGACGACGAACCAACTCTGAATAATGTGTGATTGAGTGGGTTTACATAATACTGCGTGCTTTGTTGTTGTTGTTGTTGACTTGGCCCCTAGTTTTAAACTGGTTTTTTAGCATACATTGTTTTTATTTGTTTTTGTTTTTTTTTTTCGAGTTTTTTTAAATTTCACATTTTTGTTTAACATTTTTTCTTGATTACTGCATTTATTTTCTCCAATTGGCATACCTTTAAATCCTTAAAGAAGACCGTATTTCTTGCCCAATCCACTTGTGAGAATAAATTCTGATCCAACACTTTGCACATTAATTCAAAGAGATCAACCTCCACTTGATTGTACGTTTGTTTCTGCAACAGCGCAAATAATTGCGTCTGCCATTCCCTGTCATCAATGGACTGTACAAAGTCGCGGATCATTGGTGATACTCTGAAAAATATAAAATAATTTTAATTAGTACACTTCAAATACTATTTATAGTATAGGCTTACCTCAGTGGCTCGATTAATGTGTCGGCGGTGCTTGATGGATGCGTGCCCGAATCGAAGCTTGAACACGGGTGGTAAATAAAATATAGAAAGAGAATACAGTAAAATATATATTAGTAAATATATAGGTTGTAATGCACACGCAGTGTGCTGCTGAATCATAAATAAACATCATGTGAAACGTTTCGCATACAGTTAACTGAGGGAGGCCAAAGCGTACAAAAAGATGTCATTAAAGTTAGCAGCATAAATTGAGAAATCAAAATGTTTGGCAATGTGTCTTGATGTTGTGCTAAAATTAAAAATATTTCGCTCTTGTCTAAACAAAACATAAAACGGCTTGATGCGCTAACTTTAGCATAAAGTTAGCAGACCAACATTTTAAATATTAGGTAAAACATACATGTTGAAGAAATGCACTTTTATAAAGCTTATATATGTTGATCTAATTAATAAGCAGTTGAGCTGTCCGACAATTAGATACCCTATACGAATAAAAAAACAAAAAAGAACGTTTACTTCTTTGGAAGTGAAGCTTTTATACTATTCACTATTCATCTCACCAAAAGGTTCGTGGGTTTGTATAGGGGTTGGCTACCTCTAAAACTGTGGCGATATATGCACATTGATATTTTGTTAAAATAGCTATCCATAGTAAGACACCATACTCATTATTAAGTCGATCTGGACAGTAATAAAAAAGTTGTTCATACAAAACAACAAAAGTGGGCAATGGGTTTGTATAGGGGGTGTACGGGGTGTGGCATATCGATTCCATAAACACAATCTGTCTATGCATAAATAGAATGTAAACATTTTAGTTTGGTCGCTTCAGCTCAATTCAAGTCTCCTGATCTGTTTACTTTTTTTTCCATACAACCAGACGAACATTGACTCAGCTTTCAGCTATAGGCTTTCAGCAGGGTGTCACCAGCAACAACGCTGCAACGCTGCGATAATTTCGAGATTGGCTGTACCTTATCTAAGGCTCTTTATTTAAATCATTGATTAGTAAGGTAGCGCTATACAATAATGATTTGGCATATTTTTTGATACAAAACAATTTTCGTACGAAACCTCAAATGGATTGCAGATAATTACAGGCACTATGCCTTATAGTGGAGTTGACACGTTCATACTCATCTTCTAAAAATGGAATAGGAGAGCCGAAATATCGAAACTTCAAGGCTTTATCTCTTATAATCTCTGAGAGCTGTTCTTTATACGGACGGACATGTCTATATCGATTCGACATTTGATGCTGATCAAGCATAATTACACTTTATTGGTTCTAATACGCGTCCTTTTGGCATGCATTTGCACAAATCCAAAAGACCCTTTTACCTTAATTAAGTAATTAAAGCAGAACGTATAGGGGTAGGTTACGACCGTAATCTGCAGCAATACTTTGGTATAAACACTGATTTAACTAGTGCACAAAAAACTAGCTTTTCAAATTTGATTTTTTTTATATAAATGTTGGTCTGCTAACTTTTTCTAAAGTTTAGCTAACCAAGCTTGTAATTGTTATCGTATTTACAGACGGGCACAAAAATTTTACATTGCCAAAGATTTGTTTGGTTTTCCCAACTTGATCTACTAACTTAATTAAGGTAAAAAAAACTACACTACATATAACACATTCCTTTCACCACCCTGCAATATTGTTGTAGTTGTTGTTGTGCATTAAGTGCCCGAATCATTAATAGCAAAGTCAGTGAGTGAAAGTAAAAAAATGTATTCGCAAAAACCCAAAACAAAACAAAAAATTTATATATATATATATGTCCGATATACTGTGTTTTAGTTTGTTTCGGTTCATTTTTGGTTTTTTTTTTTTGTGCTTGTTTTCTTTATCGTTTTCCGTGCAACATTGAATTGAAAAATACCACAATTTCGAATCGGCTGAATTCTGCAGAGATCCTGTTCCAGCATCGTGGCAACTGCTGCCGCCACTGCTGCGATTAATAATGTCACCGCTGTTGTTATTATTGTTGCCATTGCCACCTCCGCCGCCGCCGCCGCCTGCATTATTGCCACCACTGCCACCGGCAGAGCCGCTATTGCCATTCATTGGTGTCGTTATAACACCCGAACTGGCATTAACCTGTCCCAGCGCAATTGCAATGGGACTGGGCGATGAATCCGGCGATTGCGTGAGTGAGGATACCTGTAAAAGAAAAAAACGTCATACGTTTTTTATGTTATTTTGTATTCAGTATATACAGCGCTTCAGCGAAACCGTCTCGATACTCACCTGAGGTATTTGAATTTCTTGTTTTATATTCATGTTTGGATATGCTTGTTGATAGCCCGGCGATAATGGCGTTGGTTTCATATCCGCTGCCGTGCCCATTGAGGTACGCAGCGCTTGTAGCGCTAATTGACGCTGTCGCATCACTTGCAGTTTTCGCGCCCGATCCCGTTTGTACATCGGTCCGAATTTATTGCGACCGCCGCGCATGCGATCTGCTCTCACAGCTGCAAAACAAAAGCGAGTTACCATGAATAAAAAGTTAGTTGAGGGCTTTAGTTTACAATTTTATAAAATGACAATACTATATTGCTGTTATAATAGACTTAAGCTATTTCAGACAGACACAGTTGGTCAGGCTGGAGAAAGGCGTACGTTAACCCACCCAACCCTAAACAGAAAATTTATTTTAATACAAATCTTTTAAAATTTGTTTGCTTCTGTTAAAAATAAATTTTTTAAAGTAGAGTTTCTCAACAAAATTCCTGTTTTAGTCGTAAACTTATATTGTTGTCTGCATGTTGGGAATTGTTGCCGATGCACACAAAATAATACAAAGCTGAGCGGTCATGTCAATAGATCACATCAACTATGTACTGACTCTCTCTACAAAGGCTATGCGCAAAAGTATTGGACAGTCAAAACTACACACGTATCTGCTACTACGCAGTTTGTCTGAAGCAAACTTCATACATCTTAGTACTTTCCTGAAGGAGCTGCACTCCGGATGTACCGGATGTCGTCTGATTACCTAAGAAGAGCATCTGCATGAGGAAAAAAAGTGCTATCCGTCAAAGAACATAAGTCTATAATAACTTGCAACATGTTATGCAGTAGAGGAACTAAACTAACTTTGAACCCTCTTCTGCTTATGAACATCAGATCTGACTTGCTGGTTTTCACTGCACTGTCAATCAATATATAAAAAAATCAATCTCATCTACAGAACCAGGTTGAATTTCAATCGAAATCGCAACAACACAACAGAATGCAGTCGAAACTGCAATGAGTGGCAATATGGTCCTTGGAGATACGACTCCATTACGCGACACAACTGAGTTTGTGCTGCCGAAATATGCTCATACTTGCTCCCATCTATCGATACTTGCCATAAAAACATTGTTACTATTTTTGTTATAAAACTTCATGATACTGCTGTATAGTATAGTCTCTATAATTCAGATACTCGCATGCTAAACATAATTATTGAAGATAACATAGATTCTGACATTAGTATTAGTATTACTGAAGTTGACGAAAAAGTGCAAAATGTGGGAACAGTTCATTTCTTTTAAAGAACTATTCTTGGTCTGAAGCGACAAATGCAGCTGAGTAAAAAATATTATTTCTAAAAGAACTTAACAAATTGAGATTTCACGGGGACAACAGAAGCTCCAAATAAGTAATGTTAATGTTCTAAAAAGAGAAATACAATGACCAATGAATTAAGAAGATAAGCAAGATTTTAAGCAACTCAGTGCAATCTAATTGTGAGAAGTAAACTATGTTTACATAGCCTAAATGGCCCAGTTGGCGTCTTAGGTCAGTTGATTAGTACAACTAGTCTACAGTTCAAGTGCTTATAAATTATAGATGTGCCTAGAGCAGAATTTGCCAACTCCTGCGTTAATATCTGGTGTATAAGACCAATCATTGAAACGCTTTAAATAATATTGGGACCTTGAATTAATAATGAGCGTTTCACACAAGAGGCCGCCACTCGTATATGAACCAATATTCGAGTTTCTTGCAGCTAAAACCTATTGTCAATCAACGTCTTTGGCAGCTTATATCATTTGTTTGGAAACGTAAACAACAATACAACAATATTCTCTCGGAACATGTCGAATTTCGTACCAGATAAAGTGTTTTTGCGTGGAGTTTTTCTTCATTACTTTAATATGTAGAAAAGTGCATCGAATCTTTGTGGAAGTTTACGGCGATCATGCTCTATCTGAACAATAGTGTCGGATGTGGTTTGGTTGCTTTAAAAGTGGTGATTTTGAGCTCGAAGATAGGCAACGGCCGGCTCAACACAAAAAGTTTGAAAACGAAGTATTGAAATCATTGCTCTATGTGAACCAATGCCAAACGCTTCCGGAGTTGTCAGAATCATTGGGAGTGGATGAGTCGACAGTCAGCAAACGTCTAAAAGCCATGCGATTGATTCAAATGCAAGGAAACTGAGTGCCATACGATTCGAAGCTACGCGACGTCAAAAGTCGATTGAACAGCTCCTCGAACGGCAAAAAAAGATACGATTTTTTTGCAACGCATTGTGACTGGCGATGAAA
The DNA here is from genome assembly GCA_035044765.1 of Leucophenga montana. NCBI lineage: Eukaryota > Metazoa > Arthropoda > Insecta > Diptera > Drosophilidae > Leucophenga > Leucophenga montana. The sequence goes on along the minus strand of JAWNNQ010001689.1, from coordinate 43,151 downwards.
AGTGAATCCATTACAACAACCCCAAGCGTAATAAGTCATGGGTTTTGCTCGGATCCAGTCATCAACATCCTTCGCAAAGCCGAAGCTTATGCTCTGTATTTGGTGGGAACAGCGCGGCGTGATCTACTACGAGCTGTTCAAAGGCGACTGAAACGATCACGGGCGAACGCTATAGGACTCAACTTATGCGTTTGAGCCGCGAACTTAAGCAAAAACGGTCGGAATACGAAGAAAGTGATTTTGCAGCATGACAACGCTCGGCGACATGTTGCAAAACCGGTCAAGAGCTACTTGGAAACGCTGAAATGGCAAGTCCTACCCCATCCGTCGTATTTTCCAGACAACGCTCCTTCCGACTACTATTTGTTCCGCCGTTTGATGACACATGGCCTGTGCCAGCAGAAGTTCACTTCATATGAGCAGTGCATTGGATTGCCTCAAAAGACGAGCAATTCTTCCGAGCTGGTATCCGAAAATCAACAGAAACATGGGAAAAAGTTGTGGCCAGCGTTGGAAAATACTTTGAATAATATATGTATTTTGTAATCATTTTTACACAATAATTCCGTAAATTTCGAAAAAAAAAAAAACAAAAAACATTCATTATTAATTCAAGGTTCTCCCAATAACTAAGAGATACAAAGAATGAAAGATTTTATTTAATAAAAGATTTAGCATCGAACAGTATTTTAGTAATTAACATATTTATCAATAGCCACAGAAACAAACTCTACTTGTCAATATATAATGAACTTCAACAACAATAATAATACATATTAAAATCAATTCTGCTACTAAAAACAAATGTATCTTATCTCACACATCAAACAGAACCTACCTCAATCTAAAAAGAAAACAACGATTACATAAATATTATGCGTACAATAAAATACAGTCATCAATATATAGAAATTTATCGCTTCGAAAGAAACAAAGCCACACACACACATTTGCGACGTTAAATAATGTGCTCTAAATTATGGAAAACTTTTGCAAATATTTAATAAACAAAATATACTACATATCATACTACAAACTTATAATAAAGTAACACTTATAATGGCTAAAACGCAATTAAAAACGCAATGCGAAAACGTGTGCAAACGATTGAAGATACAAATGTATCTAAATACTAAATAGATGATGATTATGATGATAAAATGGCGAAGATGATGAGAAAAGTATGATAATTAAATGCAGCAGCGCACAAGCAAACAAAAAAAAAAAAAAAAAAAAAACGAAAGTGTCGGAAATGGATGAGGGTGTAGTAGTTGGGGCGTGAGATACTGCACAAGTGTGCCAGCAGGTGGTAGTTTAGAGGCGGGTGGCAGTGAGTGGTTGAGTGTATAAAAGCTGCATGCAGTTTTCTATTTTCCGCTTTTCTTTATTATTATTATTTTTGCAAACAAAAAAACAAAAAAAAACAGAAAATGAAAATATTATATAGCACCAAGTGGGTGAAAAAAAAGATAGATAGAAAAAAAACTGCACTACAAAAAGCAACAACAACAAAAACTGCAACAGACTCGATTTGTATTTTTTTTTCTATTTTGTTTTTTTTTTTCGAATTTTACTCAAACAAGTAACTGTAATTTAGGTCAAGCGTATTGTTTACAAATAATCAACGTTGTATTTGTGACACATAGATACAAATACACACACACATACACATATAAGCATATACATAGATACAAATGCAACTACAGATACAAATTAAAATGCGAGAGCTTCAAGCTTTTTTTTTTTTTTATTCTCACGAGAGCGTCAATTGCACACAGTGGGGCGCTGCCTACAAAAAAAAAAAAAAAAAAAAAAGCAGCATAGTTGACGCCATGATGCTGTATATATGTGTGTGTGTGTGTGTGCGTGTGTGTGTATGAGCATAAATTGCGCGCTCACGCACTTTGCTACAAGATTAACCTAACTCACTCTCTCTCTTTCTCTTGCGCTCTAATATTTTTTTTTTTCTTTACAACTCGAAAACAAAAGCTTTCTAATGCCTGTTTTCTCTTTCTAGCACACTACATGCTCTCTCTGCCTATTACGAAATTTTTATTTCCCTCACTTTCGCTCTTAGCGCGTTTTTACATTTCTTCTTCTCGTTTTCTGCCTATTGCGGCATTTGCCGAGCCACGAAAGCGCAAAACTTTATGCTGTATGAGTTTTCTGTTGCTGTTGCTATTGCTATTGAGTGGAGTAGGTCAAGGACAGTGTGAAAACTGGGACACCACAAAAACAATTGTACTCATAGAAACACATTTGTTGTGGGGAAAACACACTCTCACTCTTATTTGGCACGTGTGGCGCTCTCTCTTTTTTTTTGACTTTGTCAGCATTATTTACTCTATTTTACTCTTTGCATTTGGAAAAAAAAAAAGAAGAAAAGTTTGCTGTTGTTTTTGTTGCTATTGTTATTGTTTAAGAGTTGTTGTTGTTGTTGTTGTATTGTCTTTTGGCGGTGCTTTTCTTTTGCATTTCTTTGATTTTGTCAAGTTTATTGTTGTTGTGTTTGATGTGTTTTAGTTGTTCTTGGCGCTCTGCTTGCTCTACTTTCTCAGTTCAATAGGATTTTTATTTTATTTTATGCCGCTTAGAATAATCTATTTTGTATTGTGCCTGCCTGATTGCCTGCTCAAATACAACAACAAAAAATGTATCTGTGCCAATTTTTTGTTGTTCTTGTTCATTCTCTTAGCTTAGAATACGAGAAATAGGATAATAATTATTTTGGTATGCTTGAAAAAAAATATAGAAGTACTATTCTAGATATAAAAGTATTTTTTCCCAACTATAGATTTCTGGGCTAGCTGTACTATGGTCACCCTAAGGCGTACATTAATTTCTTTACATTAGAAACCATAGATCAAAAATCGATGTCGATTTGAAAAAAAAAAATGGTTTTTCAACTTCGGTTGAATCGACAGTCAAACGAAATTTCCAATATTCCAATATAAGGACTAACTTACACATTAATGGGTGGGACCCGTCCACTATTTGGGGTACCTCCCATACAAACCTACTGCCCACTTTTGACTTTTTGTAAGAAAACTTTTTTACTAAAGTCAATATTAGGTTGAAATGCGATATGGTGCCTTTTATAGATAGCCGTTTAAGATACATAGACTAATGGGCGTGACCCGCCCACTTTTTGGGATAGCCGCCATACAAACCCACTGCGCAATTTTGTGTTTTTTATACAAAAATTCTTCATTTAAAGTCAATAATAATACATAAGCTTGAAATTTGATTTGGTGGATTTCAGTGGACATCACTTCATACACATCAGTCTAATTTCAGCTTAATCCGTTCAGTAGAAGTGTGTAAAAATTGAGCTTCGAAAACAACAAACAGACATTACATCCCTGTATAACTTCCCTGCATATCACTTTCAATTAAATTTGTATTCATCTGATATAGTGTAAAGTAGTTACAAATTTTGTAGCAGGCCAATTTTTCAGGGATGCAATCTAGAAGGCGCCTAATTTCAACGACTACGCAGAATAGTGAGGAAAAACTAAAAGGTATATGTAACACTATCAGAAAACAGCTTGTTAAATATGTAGTTAAAATATTTAAGTTTTAAGTACTTATGAAAAGTGTTCCCTTTACACGTGTGCTACTTTGTTTTTAAGTAAAACGCAAACGGATACGAATTTTTCCAAGTATTTTATGCCGTTTGGAAGGCCATACAACATGACTATTTATGTAAAATTATTTTACTCATACATATATTCAATCGCGTCCGTAGGAACTCGACTCTTTTAGCAATGTTAACGAACTCATTTGTAAGAATTGCGAACGGAATGGCCCGAATAACTGTTTGTAATGTTCAGATTGGAATCGTTTTTGGATCATTGCCGTAGATTTTATTCTTCATTTAGCCGCAAAGATCCAGTTTTGTAAAATTATTTCACAATAATCCACAAGTTGTGGTGATTTTTGGTCATCATTGTAGCATTGAATAACTAAAATCTTACAGTGGAGTACATTTAATGAAGATTTCAGTCATTAACAAAGTGTAATGGACACCCTACATACATATAACTTGGGCGGGTTTGTGTGAGTACAACAAAAGCTGAAAAATCGTAGATACATATTTAACAAGCTGTTTTCTGGTAGTGTTACTGAGTGTTACATAAATCTTTTAGTTTTTCCTCACTGTTCTGTGTCGTCGTCGAAATTAGGCGAATTCTGCTACAAAATTTGTAATTACTTTACACTATATCAGATGAATAAAAGTTTAATTGAAGGTGATATATAGAGAAGTTATACAGGAATGTAATGTCTGTTTGTTGTTTTCGAAGCTCAATTTTTACACACTTCTACTGAACGGATTGAGCTGAAATTAGACTTGTGGAGTAGACGACAATATAATATTATGATACTTTTGAAAACGGTGCAGCCAATAGCAAACATTTTGCTATTGGCTTTGACAGTTTTAGTACATGGTATATTAAAATGAAAGGTGGTTCTCTTTCAAAAATCTTTTTCAGTACATATTATTATTATTAGTGTTCCTAATTCTCTGGCAGCCTCGAGAACTCTGAACCTGAAACTCTCTGGACAATACTTAAACGAGTTTGTTGATAGATCAAGATTCGATTAATTTTTCAGATTTATATTAAAAAAGCGGCGGTTGAAACAAAAATAATAGATTGATTACTAGTGATCAAAAATAGTTTTGTTCGACAATATGTTGCGAAAACGAACGTAGTCGTAGTAGATCGATGGTACAAAGATCGTTGACCAGACTGCCGCCAAAAAAGGCAGTGGTGTAGATAGTGGTAGGGCCGATTAGGGCGATTTATACGCACCCAAATCAAGAACAAGAAAGAATGCTGCAGTTGAGTGTGCTCGGCTTCGAGTTACTTTGTACCTCTGCATTGAAACCATAGATTTGTATAGGAAATATATTTTATGGTGGTTCAATTTGAGATAATTTGTGATATTTTATTAGTGTTGCTTAATAACAAAAACAAAACAAAAATGTACATTCAAGAACTAATAAGTGTGGGGAGCAGGTTTGTATGTGGGTTATTTCTTATAGTCTGGTTTGCCAGTTTATTTAAAACACTGACGTCAGTGAAGACAGTATAGGACAGTCGAAATATCAAAACTAGAAGGCACTATCTCTTAAGGTCGTTCCCAAGGACGACTGGGTTTTCACCCCGGACCGATCTGCACAAGAAGATTCGTACAGTCAAAGGTTGTCCAACTCAGCCCAAGTGGCTGTAACAGGTATCTATTATAGTATTCAAGTTACAACAGTCGGCCAGATGAACATGGTTACATCGACTTAGCTTCCGTTGCTGATGACGAATGTATTTACGTTATTGGGTCTACCACGGCTTCTTTTATGTGTTACATACATTTACACAAACTTAATAAACGCTTTTATTTAATGAGTACAAGTATATAAAGAAATATTTTAACCTTGCGGCGGTTGTGTAGAGTTTACAAACCGAGTTTGAAGATGATCGAATGAAAAAACACACACACACACGCACAGCACCGCCCCACACCCCCTTCCTAAACATAACTTTTGAAGGGAGGGTGTTCACAAATTTGTGCTTAAGTGTTACAAGGTGGAGAAGGCGGAGTAGGCGGACAAAGATGACAACAACAAATATGTTACGTAATACTTAAACGGTCCCTCCTTTCCATTGTGCGTCATTCAATAATTCCGATTTACCTATATTGCTACTAGTAGGAATCTATTTCAGTATTCTTTGTACAAATAATATAGTACACAGTTGTCATTAAAAACTTTTACTTATAGCTCTTCCAAATAAACTAGTATTGATTAAGATACTCTGGCAATTTCCACTGAATATACAAACTTTACTGCGCTGCTATAGATTTTTTTTTTTTTTGTTTTATTAATAAACCTTTTAATCAAATATTCATTAAAAAATTTGCAAACAGAAAAATAGAAACAACATATCGTATAATTTTAGTAGTATTCGATCGATTGAGGCCAAGCGCACGTTTCTTGTTCAAGACAAAAAGTGAAAACTGCAATATCCGCATGACATCGGAAACTCGTGTCAGAGTGTTTTATACCTACGTGTATGTACGTATGTGTGTGTGTGTGTGGTTGTATGTTTTTCTTGTTATTGGCTTTGTAGCTAATGTCGTTGGGCTGTCAGTGTCGTCGACGTCGACATTGTTGTAGTTGTTGTAATATGTGGCAGTGGCAGCTACAGCAAAAAAAAAAAGCAACAAACAGTGCCATATGTTCACTCGTCATTCGTTTACTCAATTGGGCAATACGAGAGGCGACCATTCAAGACACTACACTATACTACACTACACTATACTATACGAAACGCAACTTTTATCTGTCGCCGGTAAAGCAACAAATATATCGTATATATATATATATATATATATATATATATATATATATATATATATATATATATATATATATATATCCTCTTAACTATCTTTTCTTTCTATATGCATATAAATATATCTTATATAACCTTTTAAAGAAAAAAAAAATGTATCTGATGACACTTTTTATGCTCTGCTGTGTGCCTCACTTTCAATTTTATTTCTTGTTTAAAATTAATTTTCACTTTTTCATTTTCGGCGAGTTGAGAAAAATTGTTGAATTTGAGATATTTATAAAAACGCTTTCGATTTACTTCGTTTTAAATTGATTTATATATTTGAAGTGATTAATTTATTGTTGTCATTTGTCATTTTACTGTTTTTTTTTTTTTTGTAGAAATCGATAAAGCAAATAATAAATAAATACTTTAACAAAACCTAAGAAAGTTTGTTTGGCGATGAAACGCCTAAGAAAATCAATTTATGAAGTTTCACCGGCAGCTGGTGGCGTATGCGTAATGTTCATATAATATTTGTCTGTGTTTTTTGATTGAGAAGCTTGTCATAGCAGTTTTTCCATTCCTCTTGAGACACCTCCAAAACATGGTTTTTGAACGCTTCAACTGCTTCTTCGGCGCTCGTAAATCGTTGACCACGCAGTTTACCTTTGATACTCGGTAACAAGAAGAAGTCATTGGGTGCCAAATCAGAACTGTATGGCGGATGGGTAATTAATTCGATGTTTTGATTGCTCAAAAATGCACTTGTTTGACGAGATGTGTGCGAGCTCGCATTGTCATGATGGAGAATGATTCGTCCTTGGCGGTTGGTTTTACGAATTTCTCCGAAGACTTGCGGCAAACAAATGGTCGTGCACCACTCAGAATTGACGAGTCCTACGTTGCTCAAGCGGAACTGTGGCCATATGACCCATTCGGCCGAATTTCTTCGTTGCTGTCCTTCACTCTCCCTTTTCCTGACACTCATTCACCTGCTCCACCGTCACCCTGTCACAACTTCCTCATGCCCCATTACTCTACCTCCAATTCTCCTACTCCTCTTCTTCTGTCCCTACCTCCTCCCCTTCTCCAAGCACCTCTTACGCTGCCCTCCATTCCCCTGACTGCTTCCCTTATCTCTCCTTACTTTACCACCCCTTTTCCCAGCCCCCATCGATCACATTAACATTTATACAACATTTCATCCTCTATCTCAAAATGGTACCCATTCCCCCTGCCTATCATACCTTTACCCCTCCTTCCCTATTATCCCTTACCCTACCACCCATTCTAATTCCCCTGCCCCACTTCTACCCCTTTCCCATACCTCCTTTTTAACACTAACACGGCGCGTTGCTGCCCTTTCCCCTACCTCTCCTTCCCACGCATCTCCTGCCACTTACCCTACCACCTCTGCCCATACCACCACTTCCCAGACCACTTCTTCCCCCTCTCCCCTTCCCCTACCTCCCATGCCCTCCACGACCCCATTAACTCTTATATGAATTTTCATTTTATTGTATTTTTTTCTGTGAGTTTTTCCCATTTTTTTAATATATGTTCTGCTATTCGGGGCAGAGACGTATTCAACAAATCAAAGATCATTGAAATCGGTCCAGCCGTCAACCGAGTTATAAAATTGTTAATACAAAAATACTAAAATCGCGATTCAAAAAAGATGGGGGGGGGGTAGGAGGGCGAAAAATACTTTACGACCTATTCTCAGACGTACCGAATAAGTATATTGTTTGTCAAAGTCTACCATTTCATAATAGTACAGTACAAGAACAAAACTACGTTTACAAATTAATAAAATTTAGTAACAAAATGCGTCTTCAGTTAAGAGAAAAATCATCATTAGCGATGCAGCGCATTTCTGTCCAAATCGCATTGTTAACAAACAAAAAATGCGCTATTTGACAATTAGAAACCCAAACATGTGCCTCACGCAATGTCACTTCATTCAAAGAAAAAATGACTGTTTGGTGTGCCTTTCATGCCGGAGGCGTCATTTGTCGTCGTTGATGATTCTGTTCAATGAGTTACAGTCAAGGAAGACCGCTATTGAATCATGTTGTAACGTTTTTCTTTTTTCCAATTGGGTGCCTTGCTCATGTGATTTGACACCTGTTGACTTTTTCTTTGCCAATACAAAGTCATTTGACTTCACCAACTAGTCACAGAGATTGGACGCACTCCAAAACTAATGTTGTACGCGAAATGGTAAACCGAAATGTTCGAAAATTTACTTCAGTGAATCAATCGATTGCTGTATGCAAGCCCATGTCGGATATATGAGTGAGGTCAAAGTGTATATACCCTAATTTAAAAACTTTATATAGTAGAACAGTAATTTTATATTGGAGATAAAGCATCAGCTATTAGCGTCACGATTTCACGTTGCTAACTTGAGTAACAAAGTTTCCTTTCTATACTCCACAAAACAAATAATTAAACACGTATTTCGCTGATTTTGTAAAACTCCACCACAAGAGCCAAAGGGAGGTAAAATTATGTGAAGAATTTTTAATTTTCATCGGAACGTCTGTCTTCAAACATGATTTGTGTATGGAAAATTAATCCGGAACTCATTTACAACCTGATATCTGAACATAAAGCGCAATAGTATCTTATATACACTAATATTTTGAATTCTTGATTTTCAATGTTGTCGCCATTGCCATGGAAAGCATGTTTGCAGAGCAGAAAAGGAGTTGTGATGTGAAGGAATGATATTTCATACGACTATATACAAGTGTACAAAATAAACTTAAAGCCAATTAAACACCAAACATTTTGTCTTAAATGATTAGTTTTTAGCTATTGACCACAGTAAGTTTACTTTGCAAAGAATTTAGATTCAGATAACCTTTAACACATTGTACATTTGTTGGTAAAAACTTGTGAAAATTAACTGCGCATACGACTAGTGTGCCAGAATACCAAAAAACTATCTCAAACTAAACCGAAAACCGTCACGTACTGCAATTGCAAGCAAACAAATCAAAATTTTATAAAGTAAAAAACCAAAAACCAAAACTTCAAGCCTGTTACATTTTAATGACTCATTTCTTAAATAGAAACTAACAAAAAGCCAAAGTGCAACCCACAAGAAAACGTCGACAATCACATCTATGCTAATTCATTAAAGTAGTAGATACATATAGATTGGGTGTATTAGAAAGTTGCCGCTTAAAGCCAGCTGTAATTTCAAATAAAAACTAGCAAAGTCTCATACATGAGCGCAAGATTATTGATTAAACTTAAACTGATATTTTGTGCAGGACGTGGTGCTCTTTTCCTTAAATCAGTTATAATAAAAACTGGTGGACCTTTTTTTATAATTAAAAATAATGTGCAAAGAGTGCATTGGACGCTTTAAACATATTGCATTTTATGTGATGGACAAGCTACAAACTGTAATAACAAAAAAAGTTTCGATGAGGAACCGTGTCAAATATAAAACCAACTGACAGCAACATTGCAAATTTGTCCATCTTTTATTTTTAGTCGTTTGAAAGTCATGGGCATGTGGGAATGTTTACAAGAAAGGTAGATGTGTGTTTTATAAATTGTCTTCTCGATAGATTGTGAGCTTTTAACTGTCGTTAGCTTTTACAAAAACAAAAGGAAACGATAACTGCGATAGAACCGTAGCATTCTGCTAACAGTCCTTGAAAATTACTGTTCACTCTGTATTTTAACTTCTAAGCTAAAAAAATAATAAAGATTTACATACAAAAGCCACAAAGTAGAAGGTTTATTTGTGTGTAGTAGACTAATCCTAAATGTGGACGTGACATGCCCATTAATATATACTAGTGTATACATATGGTAAGCAGGCGACTCAATCGAGCGCAATGTTGGCATAATTTTGTATATTATTGCGTTTACACGTGTCTTGCTATTGTTATTTTAGTGCCCATCATACCAACAACTACATGCAAACAGAGCGACAACCAACAAAATATTAGGCGAAGCGCATACAAAGTAAAACACTCAATTTCCGCACAGAGTCTTATCAACCGGTAATTGGCTGATCTCATGTTTTCGACTTCTATTATTATATCAAGTAGCTGGCATTCGTTGAGTGTTGCGAGTGTGAAGAGAATTTTAATATAAATTCTATGCATGTCGTTGGCACTATAATTTATATATATGAGCGCCTGTCTACTATTTCAAGAAGTCTCCATACCGATTTTCAGATCGATATTAAGAGACAAGTTTACATCGTTACAGATAGAAGACACACAAACGGAACGATTCAAAACGTCGAGCTGTTTAAGTTTATACTTTCTAGAATCTTCGATGCTTTCCTTAATGCCTTAAAAGTCAGTTAAAATGACTGTAACCAGTTTAAAATCCTGCTGTAGGTTCAACACTAGTTCACCTGCTGCCGCTCCAAGTTCCACGTACCCAGTGTGCCATAATCATTACATAAAGTAGCACAAAAACAGGCTCAAACTTTCAAATACACCCAATGCATATAAGCAAAACTGACCAACTACTAAATTCAAATTAGACGCGATTTTCCATTCAAAAAAATAACACATTTTTGTGTGAAAAATTGCATTAAAAGAAAAACGAGAAAAAAAAAAGATATGCAAACATAAATGCATATAAATTCAAAGTGCTGCGCGTATGCAAAACTACAAAATATGTAAAATACATAGATACAAAACGAGTACATAAGCATGCGCCTGCAATAAGTATATATGTACATATGTATTTATAACAAAACAGCAACAGCGACAACAACAACAACAACAACCAAAAGCGGCTAAAAATGCCGCAATTATAAGCAGTGCGGCTTTATAAAGAGTAGTATGTAGTAGCTACAAGCAATTCGAGCTCAGCCAGAGTTACCATAGTGCCGAAAAGAAAAAGAGACAGCATAAACGGAAAGACAGACGCAACTACAAACTGACGAAAGCGTCAAAAGATTACGACAGAGTGACAAACGGATGAACAAATGGATGAACGTATGTACATATGTATATAAAGCGGAACGTTGACGGAAAGGCAAAAATACACATGCATAGACACGTATGTATATAATAGTAGTAGTAGTAGTAGTAGTAAAGGAACAAATAAAGCGCGCGCAAGCAACGTGCGAACAAAAAAAACAACAACAACAACAACAACAAAGCCACTAAAATACAACAACAACAAAGTTGAAATCATAATATTCAAAAGTGTATAAAAATAAAATGCGAAACGGAAAAAAATTGTATCTATGTATATATTTACATACAAACATACATACTCCAGCTCTCTACATGTTGCATTGATTACACAGCTACACACATGCATACATGCCGCACACCGCTTACGCTCTGTCTTTACGTTATGATATATGCACGTGATACATGTATATAGCTACTTATCTACACATATATACATTACGAACGAGCGCACTAATACATAAACGCTTGGAATCTAGGTCATGAGCGCAAGAGATGGCGCTATAGGCCAAGTGCGCAAAAGCGGAAATGAGATGGATATATTTAGAAATAATATATATTATATGTATGTATGTATGTACAGTAATTTTTTTGTTGCTGTAGGTCTGCCGCTGTGTGTGTGTGTGTGAATGCGAAAAAAAAAACAACGACTGACTGACAGTCACTCTTGGCGCTACTATTTTCTGTTCTAAAAACAAAAAATCGAAGAAAAATTTATAAAAGAAAAAATTCGTTTAATTGAAAAATTGATTTTGATTATGCATATTTTATATGTATACAAAATGCACAATTTCGTTTTGGAAGTCTGCCATTGCGCTGCTCACGCAGTGTTGCTGTGCTGCTCACGCTCATGCATATGTATTGCATCAATGGCGTATGGCGAATTTTATTTTGAATTATTTAATACAGCTGTTGGCCTATTTAACGCAAAAAAAAAAAAAAATTCAAATACAAATAATTGCGCGTACGCAAAAAAAAATACAAAATTACAAAATTCAAACAATGCTGAACAACAACAATAACAAAAAGAGCAGATACTACACACACACACACACACAGCTACAATTAAAAGAGAGTTTCTTTGCAATGCAAAATGTTTGCAAATGCAGGCAAAGCAACATTTCTTTATGTATGCGTGTGTGTTTGGCTCTCGCTCGCAATTGCGTTATACTGAGTGTAAGTAATAAGAGGCCAGAACAAATGCATTGGAGCTTTTCTCAAGAAATATACATATACATATACGTTTTGGTTGATTATTTGGGTTAGAGTAGTGCAGCGAATTGCGTATGCCTCTTTATCGCTCTCACTGTTATTTTAAACTAAATTCAAAATTGTAACAGCGCCAATAAGTGCTAAATAGAAGATGCAAACAAATACATACATACACACACACATACATATATAAAAGATAAGATCTTATATTTGTTGTAATGCAATAAGAAACAAAAGTAACAGAGATTTGGCAGTACTTTATCGCTTATAAGCATTTAATGTTATCTTATAGTTCGCAACTAGTTTAATTGACACATATGTACATTTGTAGAACACTGAAAAGCGAAACAGTTTTGCTCTAAGCGTGTCAAATGTAAATTAAAAGCACTGAAAAGCGAATCAATTGTAATATTTTTAATCTCAGCGTTTTAATTGGTATCTGTTATACAATTTCAATAGACACTTAATATTGTTAACTATTGTAGTTTGTAAATTTTAGAGAAATTGGTATAATATATGTACATACTTGGTATGTACTCATTTTGCAATCAGTAGCAATCTTGTTTCTATAATTTAAGTAACATTTTTCAAACTTTTCAAGACAAAAGTTGTTTCACTGGAAAAAGCGTCATTCAGTTCAATTTTGATTTTTTTTTTTTTTACAATACTTACTATTCTAGCTGTGTCATAAACTAAACTCCGACTGACATCGTTGTAAAAATAATAGTTGTCAAATTTAAAATACTTCTGATGCAGACAGTTGCAATAACATGAAAGTAATAAGTACTATTTCTTAAAAAATTAAAAAATTGATATTGTGTTTTTATGCTGTGCTCATAAATTGTACATTTATATTGACATTGAAAGATAAATATTTGTGCTGTGTTGCATTTTCATTCAATTTATATAATCCGCTTAGAATTCAAAACATATCATGAATTGTAAATTTATATTTCAAGTATGTATATTCCAAAATGGCGTTAAATGGCAGTTGATTTATACGTTATGTTTTCAACTGTTCCGTTGTACATTATTTGCAAGCCAATGCTATACACCAGCGGTGGGCACGAAATTTTGAATCGGTAGCAGTACAACAACAACTACCACAAACAGAGTTTCTGAAGTCATAAATCTTAGCAAAATGAACACTTTTATGATTCTATGCGTAGCGAAGAAACTGGAGCTTTCGCTGTATTGTTGCTGTTTGGTTTATTAAAGTAAAAAAAATTCAACACTGAAAAAAATTATTGAAACCATTTAAATTCAATCACTTAGTAAAAATCGTACCACATCAAAACCTTTCTTACTCAGTGTACAAGAGACGCGGCAGAAGTCATAAATCATAGCAAAATGAACACTTTTATGACGGTCCGCGTCTCAACGAAAATCGTGCGTAGTTGTTGTTTCCTTTTCGGCTGTGCCGAAAGTTGTTGTTGTGGTTGTCTCGTCGAAAATCGTAAGCATGCAAAAGTAACGGTTTGTGCACTCAGAGCAACGAGAGCAAGGGCTTGCTCACCGCTGCTATACACCAAAGCACATTTTTTACTTTCTCCTTAAATTTTTGTTTTCTTTCCTATTGCTTTTCTATGCTATTAAGAAAACAAATTGTAGTACTAAAATATGCGATATTTGCCCTAAGCTACAGTAACAAAAACAGAAATCAAATCAAAACACAAATGTGTGAAGCAGTTCACAAAAACTTAACCTAAAGTCAACATTTTTAATTAACTATGTGAGGCCGGCTTATAAAGTCTCCGGAAGCAATCTGGATATCTAAAAAATTCATACAAAAACAACAAAGAACCCCATTGTTCATTGTGTTACCAAAGCTTAAATACATTTCTAAAGTTACGCTTTACAAAGCTGTAATTTATTTGTTTTTAATTTGTTGGGAATGTTTATTAGATTAGGAAGATTGTTGGGTGAATTGTTTGTGAGCATTATCAAATTTCATATCAAAAACATTATTAATGTGCAAAAGCTCTAGTATCTCCGATCCCTTATTTGGTCAGGATCGGACAATTGAAAATCTAACGAATTCAAACAAATTCATTCGGAAAGTTTAGTGTATAAAAGTAAATCCCGACACAAAGCTGACTCTAAAAGCTACCCTTCCAGTCGTTAAGCTTCTGAATACTAATAAAATCAAGTTTAAGAGCTCTATATTCAAAAATTGGCTGTACTAGTTCACATTTGATGACAAAATCGCTTAAGCCATGCATTCTGCACTGAATTTTTGTAATTTTATAATTCTTTTGTGCTTTCTGGATATCTAACTGTCGTAAATAATGTTATGAACACATTCAGTTAGCTAAATTACAATAGGTTGTCAATTTGCAACGTTTAATGCGCATGACTTTTCTCCTTTCAAAGCTGAGCAGCCACTAAATAGATTTTCTGTTTTTCACACAGTTTCTTACTATTTTTGAGTGTGTAGATATTTAAAGTTAAGATTATTTTAGCATCTGCTAAGAAACTACAAAATCTCAAAAATTAAGTTTGTATGCTGCTAACTTCAATCTAGTCTAATGCTTGCTGTATTGAGTGCCTGTACTCAAATATAAACTTCCACTTATTTTTTATTTTCCACAACTGATAAACCATATTAAATAAACCTTTTTATACTTTTAATACAATATAACAAACTTTAAAAATAAACAAATTCTATACACTCTTTCACAATCTATACACTCACACACAGTCTGTGTAGCGTACAGAACAAACAGACATTTCAAAATAATAAAATATTCAAAAATTCAAAAGAATTTTTAACGTTTGATTGAAATATCAGAAAAATCTACAGAAAAAACCAAATTGCGCTACAGTGATTTATTACGAAACAACAACTACAACAAAAACTGGCGCGCGCGCAAACAAATACACACAGAGATACAAGATACATTATCATACATACATACTTGTACGTAAGAGTGTACGAGCATAAATGCAAATACAATATGTATATTTGTATCTTTATAAACGAAATCAAATGGAATTCATAAACAGACAACACCGACAGCGACGAGTTCGTTCCAGACTCAAAGGCGAAAGAAATGCTTACGTTGCGCGTAGTTTATATTAAAATTATTTTTTTTTTTTGGGTCTTGGGATAGGTCGCACATTAAAAAAAATATAAAAAAAAAAAAATAGCCTTAAGCAAACAGTTCAAATAGTATACTCGTATATGCGAAAAAAGAACGTTTTAACGCGTAATGTCTACACACAAGTTAGCAGAAATATGTAACGGCATTCAAAAGAATCTACCACACACTTCTACTGAATTGAGTAAAAATGGTGCTCCATAGTAATGGCACAAATTAACAAAGTGAGTCAGCTTTCGTAAAAAAACATGTCATTTGCTTAAATTTTTATGTGAATTGGTGCTACTCAAAAGAAAAATAGTATAAAAAACGAGTCAAGGCTTTTGTATTTATAAAGCCTTTTTTGTACTTTTAGCAGCAACGAAAAATAAGCGTTTGAAGAATGAGTTTCAATTGAAATATTGTATGCAAATCACTGCACAGCGGCATACTAAAAATTTTCTACTCAAACGGTGTTGTGTAAGTGGCTGTAAATTGACAGACAATATCGAATTAAAGCTGAAAGATTTTGTACATTCAAATTAGAACACAGTAACATTTGATTTGTATTTAGCTAAGTTGCATGAGATATTGTCTTATTATTGTATATAGAAATTTCAACTCAAACGGTTATGTGTAAGTGTATAAAAATTGAGCTAATAAATTAAATATAATTTTAAAAACTAAATATATAAGGCTGTTCTGAAAGCAACTAATCTAAGATTTAGAAGTAAACTTTTTACGTACAAACAAGCGCAAAGGCTAGTGACAAGGCTTCTTAAAATAAGCTTTAATTTTGCTAATGCGTTGGTGTTTTTCATATGTACTACATTTTTAGGGGCACACATGTTTGAGAGTATTGAAATAACACGAAACGAAAGTGTGTAAAATTATACATCGGGAATACGATTATTTGCATGAATCATTAATTTTTTTTCTTGTGTGTTTTGTGTAACAGAATATTCTTAGACAAACCGACATCGAAACAATAGATTACACCGGCTGACCCTTTGATAGAGCACACACATAGACCAATATGTTGCTTAGTGAGATCAATAAACTGTCACAGAGCAATCACTGTAGTAGATGACGAAGATGTGCTAATCGCGACATATGCCGACGACACTGCTGTACCAGCTGCATTATCCAGACCACGAGTGCACTTCAGCAGTACTTGGACGCATTCCAGTCCATTCGACTGAAAAGTGGAACGTGTGCATCAAAGCCGACAATTGTGCAAATGTGACATTCACAAATCGGAAACACGACTACCCTGGTGTCTCACTTAACGGAAGAGTGCTAAATCACAAGCCGGCATACAAATACCTTGGTGTAAACCTGGAAAAAAGACGTAACATTCGGCAGACATGTCACGTCGATCACGCAACAATCATTTAGGACTAAGGTTACAACAATTTTTTTGGTTGATTGCACCACGAAATAAGCTGTCTCTTGAAAATAAGGTCCGAATTTTCAAGTGTATATTAGCTGCTGGCCTCTTCTATGGCATTCAGGTGTATGGAATTACAGCCAAAACGCACTTGAACAGAAGACAGGAGACACGCACTTGAGGAAGATCACTGTGGCTGCTTGTTTTATGAGAACCAGGGATATAGAACGCGATCTCCTCAAGGTGCCTAAAATTGAAGATAGAATCCAGGCGGTTGCCAAAAAATGTAATGAGAGGCTGGAATCTCATCCAAACAGCCTAGCTAGGCGACTAGGTATTGCAGCCCTAAGAACTGCTAGCCCCCGTACTAGAACGAGAAGAAGACTCAAACGCCACCACCCTCAAGACATTATACAAATTAGTTTTGAAAGTTTTTGTCATTTTCGTTGTACTAAGTATGTAAATTAGTGTATATTTGATTGTTCTTAGAGTGAAGTGTTTCCCAAGAGACTTTTTTTTTAACAACAGCTTTAAAAATGGCGGATGTAAGAAATAAAAAAAAATAAACAAAATGTAGAAATATACTCGACTAGACTAGTAGACCTAGCCCAGGTCACTTTAATAGTTAAAAATCTCTGTAGCGTTTGGTAGTAAACTGTCTACTTAGTTCTATGTGAATATTTTGCTAACTTTCCACATATAAGAAAAACTAACCGGAATATTAAAATGTGTTTTAAAATGTTTATAAAATTCAGAAGAGAGCTTCATAAAGAACAGCAGTGTTTCACTTTTCCGTTGAACGTATCATATATGTATGCCTGAACAGTTAAATAAAACAAGTCCATAGAGCAGCCACCACATATGTATGTACGTCTATTAGCTCTTCCTCTTGATGTAACTGCAGGGTGCGCATTAAAAGTAATGAGCACATTTTTTCCTGCTCGCACCGAGCAGAGTGTCAGTTTCAGAACGCATCGACCGCCTGCGAGCGTATCACAACGTGAACCATAGTCGAGGAAATAGAGCAATCTCTTGAACAGCGCTAGGCCATTGAATTCTATGTTCTAAGGCGTGGAAAAATCCAGTACGAATATTCGAATGCGACACTGAAACAAAGTTACAGAGTTGCATATAGCAGGCTGCAGCATGTCCTTAAATAATGCTCGAATGAGTAAATTCTAGACGAAAGTTATGATTTTTGTCTTATTTTTACCTTAGAGACGAACTCTCAATTGCACTATTTATGTAGTAGTACTGAAAAGTTTGAAAAGACGAGTCTTTCTTAACCGTGTAAGGCCATACATTGTCGAAAAGACGACTCTTTCTTAACCGTGTAAGGCCAGTCATTGTCGAAAATTGGAAACTTGAAAACAAGAACAATGTAACAAGCCGCCGCACCTGCTGCTTGGTGATCGACTACATAGTTATGTAAGTCTTTGCAACCGTTCCACAGTTCCTTCGTACCAACCCGACGTGTTCCGGGCGGGTTTTTTTTTTTGTTCCTATTCTTCACATTATAAATCACCCACAAAGTACATCGCCATGGCACAGTAGATGCCATGTAGAAAGTGGCTTGCACGCATGTTTTGAAGAACATACTGGATTACGACTATGAGGGTACATTCGAAGCGTTGTAGAACCGCTGGCGGAAGTATATCGACGCATCATGCAACATTATTTAAAGAATTCGAAGAATTTGTAGCAATATCTTGAATACATAGTTTAGTTCAAAATATACATATATCTGTTGTTTTATGTTTTATTTTGGTACATAGCAAAACTTAAACATTGCTTTAGATCAGCGGTGCGCAAGCCCGTGCTCTTAGTGCTCAAACCGTTACTTTTGCATGCTTATGATTTTCGACGAGACAACAAGAACAACTTTCGGCACAGCCGAAAACGAAACAACAATCACACACGATTTTCGTTGAGACGCGGACCGTCATAAAAGTGTTCCTATTGCTATGATTTATGACTTCTACCGCGTCTTGTACACTGAGTAAGAAAGCGAAGTAGGTTTTGATCTGTTAAGATTTTGTGTTGAATTTTGTTTACTTTAATAAACCAAACAACAACAATACAGCGAAGGCTCCATTCTCTTCGCGACGCATAGAATCATAAAAGTGTTCATTATGCTTAGATTTATGACTTTAAAAACTCTGTTTGTTGTACGAGGGCTGCTATTTATATTTCGGGATCTGGCAACACAAATGTCAAAAGCTAAAATCTGGCAACTCCATAATAAAGTTTGACATTTTTTGGTATAAACGTACTCACAAAGCTTTGATGTACAATTGCTATTTGTTTTGTTTACAAAGAGTTAAGAAAATCAATTTGGCCAAAAAATGGAAATTTCAAGCGAAGGTTTTCGTTGGATTATATTTCACAACTTTCGACGTGGATTATCTCAACAAGAATGTGTTTCAATGAACTCAGTTCTTTGTATGGCGATAAAGCACCATCAAAAACCACAGTATATCTCTGGTATAGTGAATTCAATCGTAGTCGTAGTTCGGTCGCCGACGAATTCCGTCAAAGTCGTTAAAAAGTTCGACCGTGGTGCTTCAAAAGACGTGTATAAAATCGTGACAGGTAACGAATCATGGATATATGCATATGAGCCGGAGACAAAACAGCAATCGACCGTCTGTGTATTCCAAGACGAGCCAAATCCAACAAAAGTTGTTCGTGGAAGAAGCACAGCGAAGCAAATGATCGCCTATTTCTTCGGCCGAATGGGCCATGTGGCCACTGTTCCGCTTGAGCAACGTAGGACTCGTCAATTCTGAGTTGTACACGACCATTTGTTTGCCGCAAGTCTTCGGAGAAATTCGTAAAACTAACCGCCAAAGACGAATCATTCTCCATCATGACAATGCGAGCTATCGCACATCTCGTCAAACAAGTGCATTTTTGAGCAGTCAAAACATCGAATTAATGACTCATCCGCCGTACAGACCTGATTTGGCACCCAATAACTTCTTCTTGTTACCGAGTCTCAAAGGTAAACTGCGTGGTCAACGATTTACGAGCGTCGAAGAAGCAGTTGAAGCGTTCAAAAACCATGTTTTGGAGGTGTCTCAAGAGGTATGGACAAAAAAAAACTGCTATGACAAATGGTTTGAACGAATGCAAAAGTGTGTTAAACCACATTTTCATTTTAAAATGTTTGCTATTATTTGCTATTCCCGAAATATAAATAGTACCCCTCGTATATGTTGTTGTACTGCTACCGATTCAAAATTTCGTGCCCATCGCTGCGTTAGATCGAACTGCTATAAGCTTAAACTGAAACTGTAGATACCTTATGTTTGGTACAAGTGTACAAAACTACTGTTAATATACCGTTCCCAAGGACGACTGGGTTTTCGCCCCGGACCGATCTGCACAAGAAGATTTGTGCAGTCAAAGGCTGTCCAACTCAGCCCAAGTGGCTGTATCAGCTCACAAGAAGCTGTTATAACAACAACAACTGTTAATATACTACAACTACATACTTTTTCTTGTTGTAGATTTAAATTCAATTTTTTGGCATATTTATTTTGTACTTTATTGTAAAATATTTGCAAAGTTTTTGTTGCATTTTCATTTAAAGAAAGTTATTTGCCTGCCTAGCATTATCCTTGTTTTTGTTTTTTTTTTTTGTATTACGTCAAAGAAATTCGCTTTGTCATAGCACAAACAAAAATTGAAGCGAAAAGAAAAATTAAAAAGGAG
The DNA here is from genome assembly GCA_035044765.1 of Leucophenga montana. NCBI lineage: Eukaryota > Metazoa > Arthropoda > Insecta > Diptera > Drosophilidae > Leucophenga > Leucophenga montana. The sequence goes on along the minus strand of JAWNNQ010001689.1, from coordinate 22,450 downwards.
TCCCAGCAAACAAAACCATTTGAGGACGAATACGCTTTTTACCAACGACTCAGCGCGATTTCGTATGTCGAAGTGCATTTTATTTCGTTGAATATAAATAATAAAGAATATCGATTTAACTCGTTCGTTTGTATACGCTTTATAGTAAGTACAAAACATACAACAAATTTCATTACAATACTACGATATACTACTATAGAGATGGCAACGAAAAACTATAATATATACATATAATATATATATATATATATATATATATATATATATATATATATATATATATATATATATATATATATGCATATAGTTTGCTGCGATAAGTTGTGCTGAGTACTTAAAATGTAAGGCGGTGCTTTGGTACGATGTGGAACTCAAGCCATATAATAACTAATAGTATAGTAAGACTGGGCGCATTGCAATATTCTGTTACCAGCTACTACTAGCGTACATAATATACTAGTGTAACTACTGTATTGTAGCTGCTAGTAGTTGCTTAAAAAGTTGAATTTAAATTATTACGCATACGCAGTGTTATCTGTCTTCGGCGCCTATTTAAATTTGCATGAAAACATTTGCATTAAACGCTGATTTGCAGATAATAAAAAAGATGCACAACACAGAATTCGTTGGTCTATTTTTTAGTTTAAAACAGTTTTTAGTTAAAAATGTACTAAAAATTCAAAAAAAAAAAAAAGAAAAAAAAAAGCAGCTTTGATATTTGAAGTTGCAGTCAATTTGTCGCCTCTAAAGCAAATTCGCGCGTACGAAAATCTGTTTTTCTTATTCAAATCAGTTGTATTGAAGCAATTTTTGTTTAATTAATCATATATTTTTTATCGTTTTTAAAGCGACGCGCCACTGAGCAAGTGTTTGTTAGCTGTTTTGGAGCTAATTTCCATAGAATTTGTTGGAAAATGCATTTAAAATGCATTAACTCCGAAGGTCGCTGGTTAATATATTTAAAATTTATATATATGTAGATGTATGTAGATGTATTTTTAAAGAGGAGTTCTAGAAACAGTTGTCACAGCATATTTGAAATATTTGTTCGCCGTAGTTTTGTTTAGTTTTTAAAATGTTCGTAGTAGTAGTTCAGCTTAAAATCCTTTTTTTTTCCGAAGGTTGCACGCTATTACACAGTTTAAATAAATATCTGCTGTATAGATTGAAAGCGCTCTGGAAACCGAAACATAGCAAACAATGAAACCATTTGCTGATTTTCAACTATGTATCTAAACTCTATAAAAAGGTAGTGGTTAAACTCTCAACATTTTCGCTGCACTAAGCTTCATTTGCATCATTTTACCTCTGGACCGAAATTGAGCCGCCGGACTGGTGGATTTGAACCGAACCGGTAAACCGAATCGGTTCGGTTCTGTTCTTCTTCTTAAGTTGACTTTGAACGGGTTGCGATAATTAATCTATGTTTGACAGCTGCTTGTTTACGATGCGAAAAGTTTGTATAACAAATTTTAACATGGAAAAAAAAACTTGAACAACGAGTTTGCTTGAAATTTTGTGTTTGCAATGGAATAACGGCAACGGTATCGTTCAAAATGTTACAAAAGTGTTTTGAGTACTCTACTCTATCGAGAACGCAAGTATTTGAATAGCATAAAGCATTTAGTGAGGGTCGGGTCGTGAAATCTTAGAAACCTCTGCTAACGACAAAAACATCGAAAAAGTGTTGGAAATTGTGTTTGAAAATCGTCGTATTGGCATTAGAAAGATAGCAGAGACACACTCAGAGACTCAACACATTTTGTTTAATGTTTTGGGTATGAAGCAGGCGTCGCCGCCAGACCTGAAGACCAAAAGAACTGAATTTGTTGCATTTTTTGCACATTCCCGCTTCATTGTGACGGAGTTTTTGACCAAACATGAAACAAAAGTCATTGCACAGCCACCGTATTCAACAGATTTGGCACCCTGTGACTTTTTTCTGTTTTCGAAACTTAAATAACCGCTCCGGGGAACCAATTGAGAACATAAAAAAGAAATTCGCTGAAGGAACTAAACTTTTTACTGCATTTTGGTGATCCCACAGTAGTTTTATTGTTGTCGAACATCTCCAGCGTTAAATTTTACAACATAAAGCTAGTTATCTAGAACCCAAAACTAAGGTAGACAGCTTTGCGTGTGATGAATTTTGTTTTTGGTGACTTGGAGGACAGTAGTTTATTTTTTGTGCTTGAACTTCTAGAGCGTTAAATAGGTCAAACAATTTAAAGAAGCTGCTACTCAAGTAGAGTTCACTAAGCTTTGAGTAGAATCCACTTCAATTAAAAATCGGTTCGGTAGCGTGCTGTTGCTTTAAACGTGCATAGATCATCATTATTCCGCATTTTACACAAACGGAGCAACTTCACACACGTCCAACAGGTCTCTACTACCACGAGTTCATGAAATTTTTCCTGGCAAATTGATCTTCAGGAGAGGTGACATAAATTGGCCTCCACGAAGTCCCGATTTAACCCCTATGGAATTTTTCCTGTGGGGTTACATCAAATCTAAAGTTTACGGCAACAAAACGACTTCCCTGGCACAATTAAAAGAAAATATGCGTCACGAAATGGCCGCCATCACGGAGTATACCTGCCGAGCTGTCATAGGAAATTTTGGTGCTCGATTAAATGAATGTCGTGAACGCAACGGTTTACATTTGGACAATATCATTTTGAAGAAATGCATTCCCAAAGTGTGTATTTCAAACATTTTTTCAATAAACTACTTACTTTTTTTTTATCGATTTTTTAAATGTGAACTTTCTTTTGAGACAACCTGTATAAGCAAGTTCTGTACTGCTATTTGGTGACCCACACAGCAATTTTTGGTTGACAAATTTCTTAAGCCATAAAGCTGTGTAGCATGTGTAGTTAAGGACAACTTTGTTAAGTGGAGTTAAGGACAATGCCTACAGTAATTTTATGATTTTGTGACTTCTTGAGTACACATGTAAAGCCTAAGAACGAACTTTTGCTTCTAGTGTTCAAATAGAGTTCAAGCTTTAAGCATGTACAAGCAACTATTTTACTATTTTTAGTTAAACACACATCAATTTTTAGTTGTCAAAGGTCCTGAGCGTTAAATTGACAAAACAAATTAAAGAAGTTGCACATGTGGAGCACAAGCATAAAGAACAGTGTTTTGAGAGTAACTTCTTTTTGTTTTCTACTGCTTTTTGATGAACTCCACAGTATTTTTGTGTTTATTGAAGTAACAAGCACTCAAGCATATAGCATATAGCATACATAGAATTCAACCAAGAAAAGTAGCTTTGAGACTGTGCAACTTTTTACTGCTATTTGGTGACACAAACAGTATTTTATGTTTAAGTAGGATATTGTCGGGTGTTTTAAGTCACTGTGCTATTTGGCACAATTTTTTGACAATGAAGTATCAAATTGTTGTGAGACTGTTATTAACTCACTTTTAATGAAGTTTTGAGGCAACGTGTTTGAAAAATTAAACAGTTTTCAACGATTTTGGTGCGTAACATAAAAGACTTATTTAGACTATAAAAGTCTGTGTGCAATGCAATGTATTTTTACGTTTATAAAGAGATTTTGTGTTATTTTATGTTATGCACACATTTGTTCTAACAATAAGAAACAAAAGTAACGTATTTGAATGATTTTAGCCAGCAAAGTCGGGTGTTTTGAGCTACCTTGGTTTTTTTATATGAAGTAAGATTCAAAGCTTTTATGATAAACTTGCGCAGGATATTGCAAAGCGGAGAAAATAAGTGATAATAGAAGTACGGCTATTACAATTATTTGTAATTTTCATTTACATTTTAGAATTTGTAATTCTCATCCACATTTTAGAATGCCGAGCGAAAGATCAATTGCGAAATAATCGACATGCAGACTTTGCTTAATGCAATCAAAGCGTTGTAGTTATATGGTCTGAAACTTGGACCGGTCGCATGGCCATTTGACAGCGATCGAATGAGTCACACAGGCTTTATTGACAAACTGAATGCTGTAATTATTGACATTTCTGGATGTTAAATAAATGCTAAAATAAATAAAACTTTTAGTTTTGAATTACAATAGTTAATCGTTAATTTTTGAGACGTTCGGCAATGCATTCATATTTGATTTTTTCCTTGTTTCTTTTTAGATCGCTACGCGCCATGAATCGAACCTCCCAAGGAAGCAGCGAAAAAGTGGACTCCGATTTTAATGAAGCATGAAATCATGACGAAACTTGTTTTTTTTTTTTTGCTCCTTTGAGGGTATACAAACAAATATGTAAATCGTAATAGGTGTTGTTCAAAATATATCGAAATCATGAAGTCAAACTTCTTTAGCATCGTTTTTATTTGAAAATTATTTATTTGAATATACGAAAAAGCGACACTAAAAACAGACAAATAGAATTTAGCCTGTGAGAGAATGAGATAGAATATTTTGCATGGTGTCTACACTATGTTGGATAAATTCGAAAAGGTTTGTGAAAATACTATAAAAATCAAATCGCTCGAAGTTAATCGAAATAAATTGAAATTTTTTAGAACTTTTCCAATCGTCTATATCGTATAATGTACACTTCTAGCACCATCAAACTAAACTGAACTTATTTATATTGAATATAAAAAAAAAAAACGAAAATTCTTTTTCTGCGCACTTTTCACATTTATTGCGTCGCAATTTAGACGTCATTTTTTTGTTTTTTTTTGTATATTCACACATATGAGAAAAACTAAGTCGAAGCACTTAGCAAAATTTAACAATCTGCTATGAAGTATGTTTAAAACATATACTATGTAGCCAGAAAAGTTAGCCCAGTGGGCAAATTTTCACTCTTTACGGTCTGTGAGTATGTAAAATTATAACTTCAGTTTTGTAGAAAACTTTGTTTATCTGGGAGAATCAGAGAATCATCTGAAGATCAGACGAAGATTCACGCTTGTGCTAATCGATGCTTCTTTTCTTTGGGCTTAGCATGAAAATTAGAAGTAGCACACTATCTCGAAGCACACTACTCGCTAATGTTCGAGAGAAACATTAAAAAACAAAAATAATAGAAAGATGTTTCGTAGGCTTTTTCAACTATACGAGTTGGCGTTGTTGAATTTCGAATTCATATGAACCACGAGCTGTATGAGCTATATAATAAGGTTGACACATTTCCGCGGGTGTACTGTGCTGCTCATCTTATCTGGATGGAACTAGATAAACATAATTGGTGAACAACGTCAAAGAGAGTGGCCCAGGTTACATTGAAATGGTCATGTCTGGAATAACCTCAGCCAACTTGCTATTGAAAACGACTGACGCGCCTTCCTACGTGCGGCCATGACCGATATACGCTTGTAGCAAGGTTTTTGTAAATTTCCTACTTGTTAAAAAAATGATACACTCCATATAAAGATTGACATTGCACACGCTTTTCACTAAGTATTTGGCTGTACTGCACTGTTTAACTTAAAAAAAAAAAAAAAAAACTAAATAATTTTTCAAAAATAAAAGTTATGACTCACCTTCCAGCTTCATGCCAACCTCCAGGCACTTTTGAAATCTGCAATACGGGCAACGTTTCCTTTGCGTTTTATCAATGTGACACGAACGTTCGGCGACACACGTATAGACCTTCTTATTTTGTACTGTACGCTTGAAGAAACCCTTGCACGATTCACACGTCAGCAGACCATAATGATAGCCACTAACTTTATCACCACAAACGGGGCACAGCTCCTCGAATAGATGTTTAAAATCGATTGCCTCACCAGAATGACCAGCGCTGGCGCTAGTGCCGCCGCCACTACCATTGACACCACCACCGCCAACACCGCCGCCGCCGCCGCCACCAACAAGATGACCGCTTGAGCTGGCCGAGGGTGGTAACAGTGACATATAACCAGCAGCTGTAGCGGCAGCGTTACCATTAACACCACCACCACCGCCGCCAACGCCATTTAATAGCGCTGCATTAGCAGTATTAATACCAGCAGAACCACCGCCAGCGCTTTGCTGTGAATGTGATGAAGTTGTATCCTGATAGCCTGTCGGAAATATGTACTGTGAGTCGAAATTGTAAATGTACGAATACGAGAAATTTGAATTATTGGCAATATTCTGTTGTTGTTGTTGTTGTTGATAGTGTTGTTGCTGGTGGTTTTGTTGTTGATGATGTTGCTGCTGCTGCTGCTGATGATGATGTTGCTGTTGTTGAGCACTTGTGCTACCACCACTGCTATTAGCAGCTAATTGCAATGTATATGCAGCATAATCTGCATCTGAAGCACTTAAAGCATCATTATCATTATTATTATTATTATTATTATTGTTATTATTATTCGTTGAATTATTGGCATTTGCAGCGCTGCTCTGTTGTTGCTGCTGCTGTTGTTGTTGTTGGCCAGCTGCGGATAATGCTGGACTTGATGGTTGTCCATCGAGTTGCATTGAAAATGGGGACATATTTAGCGATGATATAAACGATACTGTCCCCTGTTGTTGCTCCATTTCTAATAACATTTTCTGTTCAAAAGAGTGTGTATTTTTGATTTTTGGATATTATTTCTGAAGAAGTGTGTGCTTTTTTTTTGTTGCACTGTATTTTTTTTTTTTTTTTTGGATTTTTATAGATTGTATATAGAATTTTTGATACGCTATGTTTTGTGGACGGCACTTGCAAATAATTTTAATTTTTTTTTTTAAGTAAACAAACTACTTGGATTGGTTTGTGTTTTTGTTTTAATTATTGTATTGTATATATGTATGCTATATATGATTTTAATATATATGTATATATATATATATATATATATATATTTAATTTGCTTTAAAAATTATTATAAAATAGATTTTTAACATTAATTCAAACGGTGGTCTTGCTTTTGCACTTAACACTTGATTTATTTGCAACATTTTCTTTAAGAAATTTAGCCACAATGAGGTTTATTTTTGGCTATATTTTTTGTTTTGCAGCTGTGTGTTTGAAAACTTTTACAAAAACTAATAATAAACCTTTTAAATATTCATCATCGTCGTTGTTGCTTGCTTTTGTTTTTATAATTTATTTTTTAAACATTTCCAATTTAGAGTTATACATAGTATAGAGTAAAAGAGCAGGTACTTTGTTTGGTTTTTTATAAATTTTTATTTATTTATTTTTTTTTTTTTTTGTATTTTGTATTTTGAGGTGAGCGCGTGTTTTTAAATTTTAAGTTAGAGGATTGTTTTAGCTATGAATTTTTATTTAACTCGTTTCGATTGTGTGCGTTTTGAAAGATTGTTGCAAACAATTTGATTACATATTTTATATTTAAACTTTATTTATTTTTTTTTTTTTTTAATAATAATTCCTTGAGAATTTTTTTTTATTATATATTTTGTGTGGGTTTTTCTTTGTTGTATTTTCTGGGGCACTTCTTCACAATTAATAAATATACTATATACAATTTAGCTATATTTATAATAACTTTTATGACATTAAATGTCGAAAAACACACAACAAATTTAATATATTTTTTAGTATTTGTACATTAATTGCATAAAATGATTTATTTTTTTTTGTAATTATGTATTTTTATTATTATGTATTATTAATTTATTAGCTACAAAGTTTGCACAATGAACATAATCCTTGGGCTGTTATTGTACAAACAAATGCAACTTTTATAGAATTTTTTTTTATATATGTATATATTATTTTAATTGGCTCAAACCGAAAAGAGTTGTTGAAATATGTGTTGATTTTTTAATTTTTTTTTTTTTTAATTATTTGACAAAAAGCGGCGGTTTAATTTGCATAACTATTTGAAAGTGTTGTTGTTGTTGCTTGCATTATATTGTTTGCAAAAAAGCACAAAAATATTATTTTTTTAATAATAATTATTTTGTTGTTGTTGTTTGATAGTATGAAAAATTTTGTTTAAAAAATTTTTTTTTGTGTGTTATACATATATTTTTTTGCTACTGCTTTTTTGTATGTAATATTGTTGTTGTTGTTTTCAATATTATATATATATATATATTTCTATATATTTTTTTTTAAATATATATACTGCTATAAGCGAACGCTTCGCCGAAAAACACGACCAACATCAACCACGTACCTCGATTGACTAAAGCGCAAGCAAACTGCTGAGGATACCAAAACAGTCTCGTCAACGAGTAAAACGTACATACAACAGCAAAGGCAGGCAGGCAGGCAAGCAAGCAAGCAGTCACAGGCTAGGCAGCGAGTGCGAGCGCCGCTGCATTATTCAAAAATAACAACAACAACAACAAGAACAACGAAAAACCACTCTCGCTCTCATTTCGCATATATTACGTATACGACGCCGCTGCCGCTACAAAACTATGTAATTGTGTCTCGCTCGCTGGTACTATATGTGTGATGACTCCATTAACGCAAACAGTTTCACTTTCATGCTTTTGTATGCGTTAACATAATGCGCTCATTTTGCTGCTTAACAGACTCACTACTCTCTATCGCTCTCTCTTGCTTCTCTCTTCTGCTTCTCTCTTCTGCTGCATGACTCAAATATTGTTGCGCTGACTTACTGCCCCCCTTTTTTGGAGCACACTATGCTACAATATGCCGCGCTACGTCGTACAGCTCAGCTCCATTTTCCTCTCATCAACAAAATGCTGACACTTCTCGCGACGCTTGTAAAATTGAAAGCGAAAGTGAAACTAAAAAAAAAAAAAAAAACACATTTCGCTTTTCTTATGCTCTGCTCTTTCGTTGCTGCTTATGCATTTGTTGGCTGTAGTTGTTGTTGCTGTCGTCGTTGTTGTTGTCGTCGTTTTTATTGTTGTTGTTGTTGTTGTTGTTGTTGTTGTTGTCGTTGTTGTTGCATTTGTTTGTTCGCTCATTTGCTTTGCCTGCTTTTGCTGTTGCTGCTTCTTCTTTTTATTATTTGATTGCTGCTCATCAACACACCTCGTCTTCTTATTGCTAACGCTTCACACTTAGTTAGTGTGAAGAGTATACGAATTTCAGCACAAAGTTTGTAGTAAACAGTTTGTTTTTAAAACTTGTGTGCTTGTAAACTACATAGTTCCCGAGTTTTTTAAATATCATTCGAATTATTAACAATAGAAATAAGGTTTACATTTTAGTTTGCTCAAATGTGCCTTTTTGTAAGTTTTGAGCACATTTTTCATATAGTTCTAGCCTGCATATTGCATTCATTTATGTATGTCAGAGGTGTCAAGACCTTATGATCTTCACGCACTAATAAGTTTTTCATCAGTATTGTACACATACGCAGCTGCTTTGCTTTAATCAGTGTTGATTACACAAACGATTTCATACCTCACTGCGTATACCGAAGATCCGAGGCCTATCTTCTTTGTTATCGTTCTGCTTTTACCGTAGAGAAAAGAAAAAACAATTTCGTTTGTATTGTTGTATGCTCTTAAATTTCAACTCTTAAATTTCAGGGGTGGACCTGATCAATGGCAACGTGCTACGGAATGCGTAGTCGAAACGACGAAGCATGTTCTTAGTGTAAGTTTTTGTTTATATTTGTTGTAAGGTTTTCACAGTAAAATATTTAATAAATGCGTGTGTGACAGTATTGATGATCTCATATATCACCTATAAAACCACTTTGTAATGAATGTATGCGCGATAATTGCTGTAGCGTAGCTTTCAAGTAGATCACCGTTGCAAGTATTAAGAAGAATGAGCAGCTTTTGAACGATGTATAACACTGAAATTGTCTGTGCTAATATTAAACGACTGCAAGTCTGCCCTTTTATGAAATTGAAAGCCCATTTAAAATTAAGGTATATTTGTTTATGGTTTTAATAACACAGTCTAGTAAAACTCTAAAACATATACTTCAGAACTATTTTTTTTGTTGAAGCACTACATAATACATTGTAGTAGTGTAGGGCTATCAATTTTGTGGTTTCAATAGCTTAGGATTGTCAACTGTAATCTGTTAAGCTTACATATCATTTTAAGCATCAGTTATTATTTGTGCACCCAAGCTCTTTATTATCTGACATTGATAGCAATAATAAATCGTTTAACCACAGAATAACGCATTCAAATTGTTAAAACCTTTTATAAAAGGGTTTCTTCAGCGTTGCGGCCCATTTCTCACTCGTTGGATACGTCAATAAACAAAACTGTTGCATTTGGGGCTCTTAACATTCTCAAATAATTGAAGCAAAGCTATTAGTTGCAGTAATTTCCGAAAAGGACTCTGCGTGAATATTTTATCGAATTCATAACATTTTAGGAATGGTTAAACTATTTGTGTATCCAAACAGCTGTCTTAAGGCCTGTTGTCGCCTACAACATAAACTGAAACTGAAACGAACTGAAACTGATTTTCAGTTTCTGTTGTACATTTATTCAGTTGCAGTTTCAGTGGAGGGTTGTCGCATAAACTGAACTGAAACTCGTGTAGCTAAAGCGAGTGTTGCAAATAGTGAATGACAAAACAGCTGATTTTCTGTCATTCAGTAACAGAAAGAAGTCAAAAGTACTTCTTTCAGTTTCAGTTGCCGATGTAACTGAATTCAGTTTCTGTTGCTGCGGACGACAGAATTCTAAAATTCTGTTTTAGTTTTAGTTTCAGTTGCTAATGTACTGAATTCAGTTTCAGTTTCTGTTGTATGCAACCAGAGGGCTTTTGAGTTAACACCTTTCGATTTTGCTCTATAATATTATGATTCGTTGTACTTATTGCCTTTGTTGCATAATAGTATAATGCTTCATTTAAAGCGCATTTAAGCTTCGGTTTTACTAAACATTTTCCCATGTACTTTTCTTCACATTTTGAAACCCTTTTTTTCTGTTGTTTTTTCATTTTTTTTTTTGCATGTAATATTTAAGTTACTAATATTATGAAAGCGTTAAATGTATCTACAAGCGCTCTTAGATGTCTTAAACTTATTACCACCATTGTCGCTTTTGTTGTTATTGTTGTTGTTGGTTTTATATTGTACTAATATTTTGTTGCTAACGCTATTTTGAAATTGTTCATTTGAATTGGGAATGAATTTCATTTTTAAATTTTATTACTTGTGTTATTTCCTTTGAGGTTTCTTATGCGGCTTGTTGTTAGCTAAGTGATGTTTGCTCGTTGTTTTATCTTTTTCTTTTCATTGTTTAAGCTAAAATTTAATGCTGTATGCACTTCATACAACATTTTTTTTTTTATCGTGTTGCTACTTTTTGTTATTGCTATTGGTCTCAATTAGTTGTTGGTTGGTTAGTGATGGTGTTTGATGTTTGATGTTTATGTTGATTTTTTTTTTCTTTTTTGCTTTTTCATTTATTTGTTGTATTTGTTTGTTTATTGTTGTTGCATTTGTTCATGACATCGTTTTCATTTCCTATTTAATTTGATTTTTTCGCGTTTTCGTTGTTGAATTCTTTTATTTTTTTTTTTTTTAGTTTAGTTTTTGAGCTGTGTCGATATTTTTATGATTGATGATCGATTTATGTTGTATTCATTTGATTATAGGGGTTTTAATTAAATATATAATATTAAATTTTATTAAATATACTTTAGATCTGTCTGTTTTGCGGCTTCGAATATTTCGTATACGTAATATGTAACTTATTTAATTAATTAATTAAAATAATAGTAAAATTTATTTATTGTACTGTAGTTTATATAAGCACTAGCTGATATCCGGCGCGTTTCTGTCGTTCCACCTGCTCCTCCTTCTCACTGCCACTAGTTCACACTGCCACTCCTTTCCCCTGTCGCTCCTTCCCCATGCCCCCTTACCAAACCAACCATTCCCCAACTCGTTCCCCCTGCAACTCCTTCCAATTTGGCTATATTACCAGGTTTCAAATGAGTGAATGAAATGATTATGATTGTTCCCTATGATCCCTTACCCTACCTCCCATTCCCCTGCCCCTCTTTCCCTTGTACACCTTTCCCAACACCCACCTTTTTCTTCCCCCATTCCCCTACCTCTCCTTCCACGTGGCTTTCTATTGGTAAAAGAATTTTCAAAATCGGTTCAGTAGATCCAAAAATGACCCTTTACAACGTCACAAACTCACAAACTTTACCTCTTTATAATATTAGTATAGATAAATAAAAGTATTTGCTCAAGCTATGTGAACAAAAATTATGTGAATCACAGAATACTTTACTGGACATTGAACAAACAAAAATACTACGATACATATATGACACTTTAAGATCGTAATTGAAATATATGTAAAACGGGATAACATTTTTTTTTTAAAAATCACTTTTGCATGAATGGACCGATTTTTATGTTCTTGGGCTATTTGGACTCGACTCGGTGTTCTAGAATCAGTGAAAACTTAGATGCTGCGATCCTCAATGGATATTTTATATAATTTGGACTGGGGTGATCCGATATATTTATGCACGATGTGTATCTAGATCTTCGTTATGTCAACATTAAATAACTGTCATTTTTTTTTTTGTGGGAAATTTAGCGCCTTCATTCTATATAATTCGCAGTTTGGCGTGGAATTTCTTTGAGTACGAGTCTGTAGCAACTCGCCGGCGTCCCATTCGACCGCGTTCGAGACGCTACAATAAAGTTGTTGAAACGGTAAGAGAGAGTGTTGCCGATATTCCAAATGTGTCTTATCAACACCGATCTCAGGAGCAAAACGACTCTAGTGCAGCTTACTCAAAGATTGTTGGCAATATGGAAATACTGTCGCAGGAACGATCGATACGAGCCTGATTTACAGGACAAAATACTGATGACGAGCGAGGTTCATTTTCTGACGGAGTCAATAAATAAAACTGTAGAATTGCACGCTGAGAAATTCACTATTTGGACCGGAGTGTGCTCAGTAACCATCATCGGACCATTTTTCTTCAAAATTGAAGAGACCGTCGACGGCGCACACTATCGTTGGATGTTGGCGCACTTTGTGTGTCATGAAAATGATCTGAGAAACTTCTGTTTTCAACAAGAAATGAAAACACAGCCGCTACGATGCAGTCCTTGCAGTGCAAGTTCCCGAGACACGTTGTGTTGAAAAATGGTGATTTGAACTGGCCTCATCGTTTTACTGATTTAACTCCACCAGACATTTTTCTGTGGGGTTATTTAAAAATTAAAATTAAGTGCCAGCTAGCCGAAGACCATTGACGAACTAAATGCTTACATACGAGCCGAAATAGCTGCTATATAGCCCGAAATTATGGCCAATGTTAGACAGTATGCCCGAAAAAAAGCGGTCATTTAATCGATATTGTATTCAAAAACTAATTTGAAATAAATGGTAAAGAATATCCTAAATAAATCTTGGTCATTTGTCGAAATCGGCTGAAAAATGTCTGTTGAAATACCGAAGATCTAGATAGGTAAACCCCATATTATCAAGACTTTTGAATGGTATATAAAACATCTCGATCGTATGGTAGAGTACGTATAACATAGTGCTCCCTCTTCAGCTATGCTGGCGTGGGCTATCATCACTTTTTTGATTTGAATATAGCTTTAAACAAATTTAAAAACTACACAAATTTTAATGCTTTTGCATAAAAATATGCATAACATAATATTTTTAGAGTGCCCCACTTCTACTTGTAGTATGAGTAAGCAAAATGAAGTGAAGTTAAAAGAGTAAAAACAAAAACAACAACAACAACAAAACTGGTTTTCAACAACAAAATGCAAGACCTACATTTTAAATTTTGCGCGCCTCTTCTACTCCAGTTACAGGCAGCAGCAACAACAACAACAACAGCAACAGCAACAACAGAGGCTGCTATAGTTGTGGTTGTTGTTGTTGCGACTCTAGTTTACAGTTTCGAGTAGAAGCAGAGAAGTATTGAAGCTCATTGCCGAAAAATCTGTACAACAACTCTTTCCCCTCTCTTTTTGTTTCACTCTCTTGGTTCGATTTTCATGGCTTGAGTTGAATTAAATGGCGCCTTTGAATGGCTGCCTGCCTTTACTTCCGTTGCAGTTCCTCTATAGCACTATCTCACTCACACTTTGTATACGAGTGTATATGACAGTGTTGCAGAATTGCTGCAACATTTTTTTTTTTTTGTTTCTTTTTGTTTTGTATTATTTTATTGTTGCTGTTGCGCATGCGCAATGGATTTGTAGATATTTTTTTTGTTTCGTTTTTTTTTTGTTTTTTGATGGTGCACTTCGACAGTTGTTTGTCAATTGCGCGCACCATGCCAAACCAAGTCAAGCCAAGTCAAAGTGACTCGCGAGTCAACTCAACTCAACTCAAAATTAAAGCTGTGCGCGCAGGCGCTAAGTCGCAACTACAAAATTTTGGCTAAAAGATCGTAGTCATTGCTCGGTGTTGTTGTTGTTGTTGTTATTGTTGTTGTTGTACGATGTCGCTAGTGGCACAAATGTTAATGTCGTGGTACCAACATTTTTGGGGGGTTTTTTTTGTTTGTTTTTATTTTTCTTCATTATTTTTAGGTTTAGTTTTGGTTGCCAGCAATTGTTGTTGTTGTTGTTGCTGTTTGTGCCCAATTTAGGCTGAGTGACTTTAGCTTTTATTATTATTGTAGTTTGTTGTTGTTGCTGTTGCAGCAGTTGGTTTTATGCTGTTGTTGCTTTTGTAATTTCATAATAAACATTTAAGTATAGTTTTATTTTTTCTCAAACGTGGTCAGAATATACAAGTTGTTTTCATTTCGATTTCAGACATTGGTCATTAGAGTACTTGAAGGTTTTTTTATATACATATACATATATATATATTTTGTTTTTTATTTATATACTCATTGTATACCGCCAAAAGCAACAACAACAACAACAACAACTCACATTGTTCCATTCGTTGTCATTTGGTTTTATTGCTGTTTTATTTTTTTTAAATTTTTTTTACGCAATCAACAGTTAAATTTATTTTGTGGCTTAATTCTGGATTTGTTTTTGTTTTACATTTATTTTTTACGAATTTTGTCTCTTTTTTATATTTTATCTATGTATCTAAATGTGCACATTTAATTTATTTCGGTAGTTGCCAAATATTTCGACGGCTTAAATGTTCAGGGGTTTCGTAAGCAAATAATTATAATGGCAATTGTTGTAGTTGCTTTAAAGTGTGCTTAGCATGGTGTATAGCAGTAGAAACATACTATGTACCTAAACTTTAAGTTGACTCATATGAATTGGATTTAGTATTGGAAATTACAATTGTTTAATGCTTCATTTGCAAAAGATATAGATAGAATTCTAAGTGTGCTTTAAACACGTTAGAGAAACTAAAAAAACCTTAGAAATTTCAGTAAAATGAGCGTACATGAGACATTTTTATTGAAATCAACGTAAGAACTAGTTCTAACAAAAAAGTTATTCATATAAATCTTTTTCAATTTACGTTGGTTTGCACGTTGCCACCACTACATTACTTCGACATTCTGGCAGTGTCATGCGCTAAACTCCAACTAACATCGACGTCGAAAGAGTAGTTGTCATTAAACTGCTATTGAAATACTTCTGAAGCGGACAGTGTTAGCTAAACAAAGTGTAAAATATTGTTTCTTAGAAATTTGAAAAATTAAGATTTGATTCCGTAACATTTTTATCGACAGTTCAACATATATTACAAATATTTTTACTGTGTAGCTATTTCATTCAGTTAACAAAATCATCTCAGAACTCGAAACATCATGAATAGTTTAAAATTACAAGTTGGCTTGCAGGTTGCCATCTCTCTATCTCTCGCTTTTCTCGCTTGTTTATATGTCAGATTTCATGATTGTGTGCTGTTTATGCGCTTCTGATTTGTGATTTCGATGACAATTTGTATTCGAATTGATTCCATACCATTTTGCAAATTAGATTTTTAATTTTTTTATATATGCACAGCCACTGATGCAAACAAAATTCAATAAATTTTCAGTTATTTTCTAAATCAGGTGGTTTTTCTTCTCTTTTCTTATATTTTCAGAAATTTTTCAAGGGATGGCAACCTGCAAACCAACATTTCAAGAGCTCGATTTAAGCTTACATGAATAGCTCGGCTAATATTATGCTCTAGAGCCCTAACCGTTTGTGTATTGAGCACAAAAGATCGATTGTTCGATTGCTTGTTTAGCATTTCGCCTCATTCTGCTCGTTCAAGTCGATATACTACTCAATTTTCTAACACAAAAAGTCGAACTGTAACTATCTTCGTTGACCAAAATGGCGTGCCAACATCATTTTGTGAAGAAAAATAAAACAATAATTTTCCGAATTTTCCCAAATATGCCAATTTCACTGGTTGACATAGCCACTGAGATGAAAATGCAACACACCCGAAAAGATATTGCATATAAGCTGTGTAATACAATAGATCACAACATTTTTTCCGAGAAAATTTTTGAAAAAAAATGGTTAAAAATTCAATGTTTAAAGTATTATTCGCTAGCCACTACTTTTTTCATCTGTCATTCTGTCTGCATATGGAAATCGCGTCGTTAGAACAACTCGGTGTTTAATACAATTCAATAATTTACTCAATTTTTGGTGCTGAAAAATTACTTTATCGTGTCCCTTATTTCTTCTATGATACGCTCCAACGCATTAGTGGTAATTGGTAGCGATCCCTGCGATGATTTCATTGGATTTGAACAGCTCACATAGCGTATGACACCATCTAGCATTACTAACTCCAACGCTGACTTGCATGACAAGCAACAAACACCGAGCCTAACAGTAATGCAGTAAGAAAACGCAAGTGAAACTGGCTAGCACAAAGCAGGACAGGGCTTTCGGTGGAACACATGCTAGGAAGCCGTCCAAAAGCAAACATGAATTCGCACTATCCACTCTGAAATTGAACATGAAATTATGCAAGAACCCTAGCAGCTGATAGAAGTCACTGGAGAACATTTATTTCCGTACTATGCTCCAACTAGGAGCGATACTGTTAGTCATAAGTAGGTTTATAGTCATCGATTTTAAAATGCAAATTAGGAAAAAATATTTCTATTTGTTGTGCTTGACAATATTCATAAGTTTTTTACCTGAATAAATACCAACAATCAAAAAAGAGAAAAGTTTTTGCAATGGTTTTATGCTTTTAGAAATGAAATTTTAAATTTTAAGTCCCATTGAAAGTGTTTTAAGTCAAACAACTTTTCGAATTACCCACGTTTGAACAGTTACAGCGATCACTGTGACGGCACAACTGAGAGTGAGAGTGAAATTCGGCGCTGGCGCTGCTGAGAGTGATGAAGCGGTTGTTAAAGAAGAAGAGGAAGAAGAAGAAGAAGAGGTGCATACAGATTGTCAAATAGTATACAGCTTTGTGGTTTAATTATTATTTGGTTTATTTTTAGACGCGACCCATTTGCTCACTCAATACAATGCGCGACGCGCTCTCTCACTTACACCAACTTAACTTTTCGCTACTACTTCACTACAGATTTCGCCGCTCTGCAACGTTCTGTGTATTTGCTGGCTTCAGGGAAAAAGGAACAAAACTTGCTGTTAGTCACATTGAAGTCTTTGGTTTCGGTCACGAACAAAATTTAAATTTTTTTCTTAATTTTTTTTTTGGATTTTATGTTTTTGTTTTTTCTCGAAGAAAATGAAAATTGGCATGAAACCAAAGTGGTATGTACTAAAATTTTAAATCGAAATAAAACGCAAACAAAACGGATCAAGTCAACGCTGCGAATACGTTTGTATCTGAAACTGTTTCATATGCATTGTAGTTGTTGTTGTTGTGGTAATATGTTAATGTGAAATCTGATTTAGTGCTCAAAGCAACGGACGATTCATGCAGACCACTACTGCTTCGGTTCGTCTTTGGGGTTTTGGACTCTTTTTAAAGTTTTTTATTTATTTAACTTTTTTTTTTAGTTTGCTTTTCAACGCCGCCAGCATATTGGCTTGGAATATGAGTATGCATCTTTTTTTTTTTTTCTGTTTGTAACTCATTTTGGAACGCACTATTTCGTAAGTTGTACTCTGACTGAGCTTCCTTTCCTTGCTGCACTTCCGCGCTGCCGCACAATTTAGCACACAACTTGCGCATAATTGAGCGTTGAAATTTTGTAATCAGTTTTGTGCACTTTTTGCCACAGATCTTTATTTTTGTTGTTGTTGTTGTATTTTTTGTAAACTCATCGATGGCGTCAACATGAGCTTTGGGAATCGTATTGATGGCATGTGGCGTTGTGGTTAAACGTGTTTCTTTTGCTATTGATGCAAGAAGATGCTGCCGTTGATGAGGAGATGACGTGTTGTACGTATTTATGTTTTGTCTGTCCAAACTTTTTTGTCCAACTCACTCCTCTGCATGACTTCATTGTTAAAGTTATTTTAGCTTAAAAAGATACCTTTTTCATGCGTGTGCAAAACAAATTTGTTGCATTTTCGAGCGTGTAATTTTTATTTTTGTTTAGTTGCAATGCAATGCGGCATCAGCTTCTTTTCCAATTTTGCGCTTTTCCATGTCTTTTTCTTTTAAGCTTTTGTCGGCACTTTGTATCTGTGGCTCTTGTTGTTGTTTTTGTGGTCGTTTGAATGTATCTGTGTGTTTCAATATATTTAATATGTATCTGTCTCCATGTGTTTGTCTGCTTTGAATGATTCATGTCCACAAGACGGAACTGTTTATACTGTATGTATGTATTTATACATATGGATTTAATATTGTCGAAAATGCATTTCGCGTTTTAATAACCAAGTCGAAAGAGATTTATGGCGCATCATTTAAAGTAGTTTAGTGGTGTTTTGCAAGCGATTTATTATGTTTTTTTTTTTTCGATTGGTTGGTGAAAGTTGAACAAAGAGTTCCTCATTGGGTTTTTTGATATGTATTGAAAGGTAGTTGTACAACATACATAGTTTTTTTTTTTTCTTAAGTTAAATAATAAAATAAATAAATAAAGTTTACATCCGTCAAACTGTTAAGCAACTTGGCAGTTTCAAATTTAATTGAATTAATATTTAAAAAGAATTCTTATAGAAGTTAATAGTAAAAAGAAGATGTGGTCAGTTTGGTACAGGAAGTACATACATATCAATTGACTCAAAGCTCCAGTATGATTTATTATGTACTACTTCGCAGATGTAGACCGCGTTTAAAGCAATAAAATAACTTTACTGTGCACTTTCCGCCTTCTTTTCACACTAGCAAACGATACTTTAAGTCATATGTACTTTTATAGTTATAGTTTTGAAGCATCAAGACATTAAAAATAAAAATTTGTACTAACTGCACAGCTACTTAGACCATGGCCTTCAGGATAGCAGCAACCTCTGCCTGATAGACACTACAGTGGTCATATAGTCTGAAGAACTTTTGAACGTTATTTTGGTATGGAAAAACAACTCCAGCTTGGGATGTTAGTTAAATCTATTGACCTAGTCCCGTCGGTTGGGCATTTCAACGGAGTATTCTTTGCCAAAGTTTAGACTGGGTACACAGTAATCCGTGGTTTTTGGAAGCTGGACTAGCGTTGTCAGTATATTCGCATGACCTGAGTGAACATGGTGTCACGCTGAGGGTCTATCTAAGTCTGAGAGCGAACTGTTTACTTTGCAAGTCGACAGAAATCAGATGAAAAATTGTATATAATGCATTCGTAGGAGTGATATGTAAAGCAACGTTAATACAAAATGTTGCTCTTCCTTTGACTCCCTCTTAAAAGGTTTTCAACAATAATGAACAACAGCACCTCCGAATGCCAATATCTCTTTTGCAAATAGAACAATAGTTCCATTTTTATAATTTCTGACTCATTTCATTCCATAGTAATTTTTTTTCCAGGGTGATCCCCACGAATTTAGCTGTGTTACAAAAGTTAATCATATAAGAATTTTGTAGTTCCTTGTGAACAGTACGAGTTTCATTTTGCCTGTTCCGACTACTAAGCCACAATAGGTTGTCCATGAGGTTCGTTTCGCTAGAGCCGTTCGCATTCGATCGCAAATTGATTGGAGCAACTTTCGATTTATAATGATAACTACATATATCGTCTGCAAAGGCGAACTCCTTAAAGCCTGTTTGCTGACCACCATGATCCATAGATATGTCGAGAGAACACAACTTTGTGGCAAATCTTCAAGCAGAAAATGATACTAAATCAGAGCTTACAGACATACATAAGTAAACTCTACAAGGTGAATGTTGCACCTCCAAATTTGCCATAGCCACAGAGAACTACTCAAGGAGCATATTGTAAAAAGCAACTTCTATATTAAACAAAAAAGAATGCTACAGTCGAGAATTCACGACTTTGAAATACCCTGCACTTTTCGTAATCTAATAATTCATTTTTGTTTTTAAACGTAAAAAAAAATATAACAATTTTAAGGATACATAGGCGTGGCATTCAAAACTTTGACACTTGATAGGCGCGCGAAACCATACGTATCTAAAAACTCAAGTTTTGAGTTAATATTTTTTATAGTTTTTGAGTTCTCGTTGTTCAAAAATGCGAAGGACGGACGGACAGACAGACGGACTTGGCTAAATCGACGCTGATCAAGAATACATATAATTTATAATGTCTGCCACGCCTCTTTCTGCCTGTTACATGCATTTGCAAAAACTTAGTATACGCTTGGCCTCAAGTGCAGGGTATAAAAAGGCTGCCAGAGAGTATAGCTTGTTATAAACGACTGCTCCAAAGTGTGTGTGTAGAGCTGTTTCAGTAGATTAACACTTACTGTAAGCATGTTGCATGCGCGATACACTCTTTCTGACAATTGTGTGGCCTAAGAACTCAATTATTCGTACCAAAACCTTAAATAGAAATAGATATTGGACCAAAGTCCTTCGTAGTTGAGTGGGTGGGTTTCCAGCTTAAGAAATAAAAATATCTCTACACAAATTAGGAATGTAGTAGTTCAGATTGTGACAGCTTCTGAACATGTCTAATTTTTAATAAATTTCAAAAGTTTTTTGTAGCTGAGCTGGAATGAAGCCATCCGGTCACAGCGATTTGTAGAACTGAAAGTATTTAAATGCGCCTTCAATTTTATCCAGGCATGCAATTTGGTCAATTAATTAAACGGGAACTTAAACTGTTCCAATTGCTTGCTATGCACTGCACTCTGGGAAATAGGTGTACATAAGAAGTTCAAGAGTTTACTTACTAGATTCAATTCAACTGTCATACCGCTTCTGAAGATAGCACACGGAGTGTGTTGATTTTGATAGGGCTTTTCTGTGCAGTGATGCAGTTGATACAATCTCATTGCAGAAATTACACCATGAGACCAGTTTGATTTTTGTTAGTGCTTTTTTTAAAACACTGAATTAACAGAAGAACCTTAAGTTTGTGCGAAGATCTTATAACTACTGTAACCAGCAAGATAGTTTGATTTGCTATTTGGACATAGTTTGATACATAGTTTGATTTGCTTTGGACAAGCCTTTCCTAGGACCTTACAGCAGTTGTTCGTAAAAGTCTGTGTTCTATGTTTTATTATACAGTTCTTTTTTTTTCATGTTTTACCTATAAGTAGTACCGGAAATTCAAGAGAATATCTCATTCAAAGGTCAAACAATATGGCCTAATTTAATATATAAATACAAATGTGAAGAATTCGACACATTTTCCATTTTTTCTCCAAAATTTAAACATTCCAAATTTCACAATTGAATGCAACAACTAAAAAAATTTCACTTAAACGAGTTTTTACAACGAATTTAGATTAAAATAAAATGAGGCAGGTCGCTTATGCGTTGAATTTCAAGTAATTTCAGCGTCGACAAAAAAAAACGCATATGTGCTAAATTTAGAAAAATAAGAAACCAAAAAGAAAATTTAAATAAAAAAACAACAACAACAGCAATCAAAATAAAAGACTAAGCAAAAAAAAAAAATACAATAAAATTAAAAAAAAAACCCAAAAAAAAATTCGAGAAAAAACAACTCGTCTTAACCTGAAACGAAACCTTGTAACATTTTTCCGTTTGCTGCTTCTCAACTTAATTGACGTTTTATATGTATGTATGTATGTATGTATGTATAGAAATATATACTACATGGGTTTCTATATATACATATATAAAAATTACATACACAGATGCGCCGGTTTTCAATATAAAAAATATATGTATGTATGTAGAAACTAAAGTATGTAGCATGAGGTAGAGGGGGGGGGAGCATAACAGCGCGCAAAAGCATTTATGCAAGCTATACGAGAAAAAAAATAAAATGGATGGCAGCAACAACAACAACAAAAAGTATAATTCAATCAACACAACCTACAGCAACACTAATACTAATTCAAAACGTGAGAGCTGAACGAGAGAGTGCGCAATACATTGCAACTGACTGCTGCATGATGCAAGAAAACAGAGAGTAAGCAAGTAAGCGTACAAAAAAAATTATTTTGTCTATGTAGTTGTGCATACAAACACGTGTATGCGCTACAATATGGCTGCTAATGAGAGAATATTAACAGCAAAAAGAGAGAAACTGATCAGCAACAAAAACAATGTATAACAAAAAAAATTTTTACTTTTGCTTTCAGTATGAAATAATAGCGCAGTCGACGCTGCTGCTGCTGCTGCACATTATGAGCAATAC